>JARHVA010000202.1:1725000-2180000 GCA_037957365.1 Torreya grandis | reverse complement strand
ATAGAAAAAAAAATACATAGTTGTGGACCTTATTTTAATTACGTAAACAAATATTATTATGAAGATAACTACCATGGGATTCAAAGTATGAATTACAAAAGTTCATATAATGCAGGTTCTATTCATTATAGTCAAATAGAAGTAACATGTTACATAATAAACGCATTGATAACTCAATGTTGCAACTTAACTAACAATTGTAGTATAACAACAGGAACTAAAGTAAGTTTCATGACTTTGTTATTACCCCAATCAATTATTACATGATACAATTAAGTTTTGTGTGTGTGTGTGTATTCCACAGTCCATTTTGCATAAGAACCCCTACATTTATACCCAAAATCCAATTAGGTTTACACACAATCGAGCCCTCATACAATCCAAAGTTTCAAACTATATTTTTAAATACCTTAATGAATATATATCATAATTGGCTCGACAACAAACTATTTCAATCCAAATCATATATACCCATCAAGAAATAATCATGCCATGATTGAATAGAGTTTTTTGAATTGGAAGAGGAGTTTAGGATAGAGCTTCTTTATAGCCTAAAATGACCATGGTAATTTCTACAGCTCTACTCGATTCCCCTAGGTTACTCTGGGTTGGATTTAGGGTTATATGGAGGCTAAGCCTTCCATAGGGTCCTACATATAGCCCTTTTAAAATTTGCCATAACATTTCAATAAAAAGAAAACCTAGTAACCATTTCAATTCAAAATTCATCAAACATTGTGTTGGGTTATCTATCAACTTTTCCCAAGGGCATTGAAATGTCTAGTTCCCAAAAAACTAACATGTTAGCATTTCATGCAAGACTGAACTCTCATGCACTCACCTGAAGCATGCAATAAAAAAACAATTCCCATGGGTTATGTTACATAGTAACACACATCTCATATATTGGTGCTTGTTCATATATCTTAATTACTGACTAAATAGAAAAAGAAATACATAGTTGTGGACCTTGCTTGAATTACGTAAACAAACATGATTACAAAGATAATTACCATAGGATTCAAAGTATGGATTACACAAGTTTATATAATGTAGATTATATTCATTATAGTCAAATACACACCACATGTTACATAATAAACATACTGATAACTCAATGTTGCAACTTAACTAACAACTATAGTATAACATCAGAACTAAAGTAACTTTCATGATTTTGCTATTGCCACAATCAATTATTACATGATACCAATGTTTAACATCCTTACAAATCTTTACATAGGGGTATTTATACTTATTTTCCTCGACCAAGTTGTTACATTAATTATGACACTTTAGTGATGAGCCAATGATCTCTAGTAGACTGAGAGTCATGGTAGTCATTTACTTGCTTTTCCCTAAAGACCCGGGCCTTTGTACTATTATATTCTTATCTAGTATTGGATCCTTGTTTCCAAATGTCTTCCTTCATGTGGTTTGGTGTGAAACTTATGTATGATTAAAGTATGTTATGTTCTTAAGAATCACTCCTCAACCATTTCCCACTTCCTTTGCACTCCCCAAGTCTTTTGTTGATATATAGAGTCTTTTTCTCTCGATTCCTCTATTTGTTATGCCTCTCCTTTGACTAGGTCCTCTCGTGCCATGGTATTCTACACCATTATCTTCTGCATCATGGTCTTCCCTTGCCATGCTCATTTCATGCTATAAGCTAAAATACTTAGTCAAAATCAGGGGTCCAACATCACCCCACACTATGCTCTTAGTCCATTTTGGACTAAGTGCCGATCCTAGCCTCAACCAAAAATTTAGGTCTAACTTGTTCAATCTACTTCCTCACACCTTCTCAATGTGACAAGGTGTCAAGTAGCTTTGTTGTTATTTCTTTGATTGCCACTTTCAACTTTTTAGTCTCTTTAGGTTGATCGAGACACTCGCTTACCTTTTTGACCAATTGGTCTAAGGATGTCGAAGCATCCTTTTGGACCTCTTCAAGCATGGTGATCTCATTTACAACATGTCCTTAGAGTGTTATAAAATTATAATTTATTTTTTGTCAATATGCATTTATTATTTCTTCCATATTTTTGACATCCTTAAATGCTTTAGTGTGCTCAGTGCCATATTTTTATTAACAGGGTAGCATCTATCAATTGTCATCGTTAAGATTCATCTACCTAGATTTGAGCCTCCAAAATTTTACTGGGCCACAACTTCTCAAAAATCCCATCTATGATGGGGATCACTTCCCTAACTCATTATATTACATGCCTTCATACCTCCACTGCTTCAGTGACTATTCAGCTACCCATAATGTTTCATTTCTAGGTGTGCATTGCTCCTTACACTACTTCAATATGAGATTCACAAGGGTCTGCAGCTTATCAATATATTATCCCTTTAAAGGGAACCCATCTGCTAATGTTGGGTCCTAACCCAAAATAGCTTTACATAAATTTAAATTTGTAACATTTGTTGTGGTTTATTCCAACTAGTGTTTTAACATGGCCACTTCCTCTTTAAATGTCTTCTGAGCAGTAACTTCTTTATCATACATCACCACCACCTTGTAATGTTTTTGTTCTACGATGCACACATCAAAATCTGAAAGCACATTCTTTCATGCAATTTCAAAGGCCATTTTTAAAAATGCAATGCTAATTTGTAAAAGATAAAGTTACTAAGTATCAACACAAATAGGAGTGTACAACATCATTCCTTCTAAATCTAAAACTAGGCTATCACAAGGTATTTCAAAATGGCATTCCTCATTATACATGTCCAGTAAAAATGACATCTGATGCATGGTGTCTATAATGGCATCCATTAAATGAAAATGGGAATATAAATACAGTAACTTATCAGGAATGCATATCTAGTATTGGGCACTTATGTTGGTGGTTGCATCGATCATAGATGGTTGAACTATAGAGTTAGCAGGTTATTTCCCTTTGAGGGGATCCCACTCAAGAATCTTGATATATGTATATTGTGCCAAATATGTGTTTCTGATGTCCATGCCACTCAATTTTTCTACATCAAAACCATCCCTCTCTTTGCCAAGTGGATTTTCAACGTCCAATTGTGCCTTTTCGAGGCTGGTATCCTCCTCTTACACTGGGGAGGGTGTTTTTTCTAAGTCTGACTCTTCTAATTATTCCTTGTTACCCTCCTTAGGAACTTATTCTAATGGAGTGGTTCATGTTGATGGTGTTGAACATTTTAGTTGTCTTACTAGTGGATCTTGTCTAAGCAAAGCCCTTGGTGGTGATGCCCTTGGTGGGGATTCCCTTGGTGGTGAAACCCTTGGAGGTGGTGCCTAGGTAGTCCTTTGTCTTTTTTGGAGGTTTTGGTCATGAAATTGTGTTGGCATCATGACTGGTACGCTTATTTTTGTCAAGTGGTTGTACTAGAGGAAGATTTTCTCTCTCATGTTTTGTACTTCTTGAAGCTTTCTTCTTAGTTTGAAACATATAAAATAGATTATGAATTGACTACCTAAATATGATTTGGTAAACTTTGATGTCAGTTTTATCGATCTCATGTTTTTCTTTGTATTATTTCTTATAAGGATATCCATACATTTTGTGAAGAGTGCGAATCTCTGAGTCAATTCATTCTACTTTAAGGTGAGGGGTTATGCATCATATATGTGGTTGATTGAGTTGATAAAGTATCACACTATGAAATCATTTGGAAACTCCAACTAAGCAGAGATCTCTCTAGAGCAGTCCATCCTAATACATGCTAGAGAAAAATGTTGCTTGATGTCAAATTTAGCTTGTTCACCAACCTAGATTGGTAAGTCCTTTGGAATGTGCCATTCAATTCCAAAGGCTTTCTTCATAGCATCATATCATGACTTCATCTTGAGTTTAAGAGTCAGAGTGATATAATTGGGGCATGTGAACACATTATATCACTCCATAGGGGCCTTGTTCTCAGGTGGGTATAACCACTTCAATTATCTAGAGGTGTAATTTCATTAACAAAATGAATACACCCCACATGAACCTATGACTAGGTGTTTGGTGGGTCCTCTCTGCATTTATTACAATTTTGTTGGCAAAATACATTGCCTAGTTATACTTTACCCTCTCAATTACCTGGTGAGCGACATATCGGTGGGTTATGTCCATCTCCTTCCATAAATTAGTGATACCAACTTTGGTCATAATGATGCACACTGCTACTCAGAAGGTAGGGCCCTCTAAGTTCTTAACATACATGGCATGACCCTACTTCTAGGATTCCAGCACTATGGCAATCTTCTCTATTTCCTTTGAGTCCTCTAAATCAAATTTAAGGTCTGTGTTAGAGCATTACAACCCTAACACTTTGTTGATTATTTTAGCTATAATTTTCATGCGGTGCCTAAAAAAATAGATATAGTCCTATAGACGTGAGAAAGCAAAAAAATTATTGCCTTTACCAATTTTCCTAAATATGGGAGGTTAAATAGTTGGAAGATTCGTGGAGAGTCTAAGGCATTGAATATTTTTAAATCATAAACTAATTCACTCCTAGTATTTTGGCACTTGACTTGGTAATCATTTTGAAGCTCAACCTCATTTGTGGGTTGGTGGTGGTTATAGTCAAAAATGGTATAGGTGGGTACATTTGATACCTAATTCTCCATATGCATCACCATTTCCAAGTATTGGATATCCTTTATTAGCATATGTGGAGGTGGAGGTACTTGGGCTTTCTTCTTAGTTTGGTGTGCCATTCTTGTTCCTTCACCTTCCACACGCTCACTCTGTTCTTTGGGTGTTTCCTCTCTTATTAATATTTCTTCCCCCCAACACTTAGTTCCTCTTCCTATGGAATAGATTGTAGTGGATCACTTCATTAGACCTTTTCCTTAGGCTGCATTACCCTTCATGGAGCCCAAAAGTTGAGGTGTGGCCATCTAATATTCCCAAAAAAATACGTGTTTGTTATGGAAGTATCTTGGCTTTCCTACTTCAATGCCCATTAATGGTGGACATCAACCTCTACAACTTGTAATCACCAAATTTCCTCTATGTCCTTTTAGTTTAGTTATATTTTGCTTGATCACTCAAATAAGACCCTACTTAATGATAAATAAATGGGGAATCAATACTCTACACTTGTCTTGGAATCATCTCAACTCAGTTTTTCACTCTTCGGCTTTGTAAAATCACATTAAAAGCAAAGGTAAAGTTTAGAATGATCCCCCAAATGTCTTTTATAGATTTGAGGAGGTAACTTGTATTTACTACCCCCACCACTCTTTGACCATCACTTCTCACAATCAATGCAAATTAATGGTCTCTTTTTTTTTACCATCACTTATTGCCATAAATGCAATTAATGGTATTGTCATGACACAATGTTGGCATGCTTATCATAACCACTATCTTTTTATATTAATGGCATGTCTTATCATGCACTTTTTCAAAGAGCATGATAGTTGTAAAACTATTTGAATATTCAAACCATTGGTGGGAATATCTATCCTTAGACCTCTTTGCTCATATACACATCCCTATGGACCATTTCCCAACACATGTAACACCCCTACCCCACACTAAATGTGTATAGTGGTCCTCCATGAAAACATAAGTACTAAGTTACAAAAATAAGGCAAATAATAGCAAAGGGCGCACAATAAAGAAATGCTTTAATGAAAATAAGAAATCATAAACTAATGGCATACGCCTTATTGATACAATTGAAATGAAACTTCAAGCAAAGAAATACGACTGTAGCCAGTGACGAGCCCCATAAATGTCTTGTTATTATGTCTATCTATTGTACTCATCTTGCTTCTTTACCATGTTTTTAAACACTTTTCCATATAGTTTCCTACTTTCATAAACCATACATCATTATGTTTTCAAACTATTTTGAATAGTTAGAATTGTGTATTGAAATTAAATATATGGTGGATGTCTATTGCTTTAGGATGATTTTTCTATAAATGTGTTTGAAGATGTTTTAACGAAATAGGTATATAGCACAGAGCACCCTGCAGCAAAGGAATCCCATTACATAGACCAACCAGTAACCACAGCATGACCAAAGTTGTGGATGAACATATTTTGATTCTCCTTCAACCGAATCATAGAAACAACTCTAAGCTCCATAGAGCTCAATAAGGAAGTGGTTGAAGAATGAAATAGCCTTGCTTTTTCTACAGCAAAGTGGTAAAATTCACAGGATGTCTTTAGTGAAAAGAACTAATTTTAGTTATCTCAATTTGAATGTATCTTAGAATAGAATGTATTTATTGTTTTGCATAAAATAATATACTCTATAGTATATAAATATGTATTAGCAGAGTTGAGATATATAGAAAATAGTATATGTTGAATAGAGGTTGTCATAAGTATATTATGTTAAGTAATTATGATTGTAACTTCATGCAGCAATTTGTTGCTACACTTTTAATTAATATGAGTGAGCAATTCTAATTTCAATTTAGTGTTGTAAAAGAAATGGTTGAAGCTAAAGTTGGAAAGAGGAAGGACCCCCTTTGGAATGCTACAACAACAATCCAACCTATTTATTTAGCTAAGCATGTTATTTGATTTTTTTAAGCATAATTTGTTTCATTTCTGAGTTGTGTGATTTACATTCTTGCTTAGATTAAATTAAGGAATCTTCCACTCATAAACATTTATTTTATTGTATTTTGTTTATGTTTCATTTCAAACATTTCATTTACTGCACTTCAACATCTTAGATACAATTAGCAGAATATCAAATTAGAGATTGAGTGTGCACATATAGTAACGTCATCTTATCAAGTCTACATCCCTAGAAAATGAGATAAAAGGTACAAATCCATGGTTACGCTCCTTGTTCATTTTCATCAAGAGAAGTATATCTGATTGTGAATCAGTTGCTGGTCATTTTTGGCATCGTTGCCAAGGAAGGGTGTCACAAACTTGTAATCTTCAATCTTGATAGCAATTATTTCTAGATGTTTTTGTTTTTCCAAAGCTTGATATTTTTCTAGATTAAAGATTTCACACTTTCATAGTTTAAATTTCCCTTTTTTCAAGTGTAATTTCAAAAAAACCCATATTACTAACCCTCTACAGGTAGGATGGGAAAAAAGTAAAAAGTAAAAAAAAAGAAGTGGTTGACATATGCAAATCGAAGGGGATTATATAAGAAGATATTTACCTGAATCATTGAATGTTGCTACAAGATCAAAAATCCATCCTAAAGCAACTAAGGAACATGAAGGACTTTTTAAAAATTAATCACAGTTGTCAATAGAAGAGGTTGAGAAAGAAGAATTTTTGGCTGGACTAGTAGCACAAGATTGAGATCTTGAATAGGTTCATACCCCTAGAAAAAACCCATAGGCACAACCTCTAATAATTCCCACCTTATCAACTCATACTCAAAAATCTAAAGTTTAATTCCCTCCGTCACCCAAACTTTTTGCTAAGGAGGCATTCAAAGCTATCCTTGCCCCTAGAAAAAACATCAACCCAATATAATCTTCCAATTTAGAGAGACTCTTTATCGAGACACTAGAAAAATCTTTTGAAACCTCCACACCATCCCCATTGTATAGGAATACATACATTCTTAAGGAAAAAGATAAAATCTCCATCTTCTACACCCTAGAAAATAAAATAATTGATAAGAATTTTGAGCATTGGGTAGCAATAACCTCCCATCTACTAACACAAAGAATATTCATGGGTGATCATCAAGAACAAAACACTATCAATGAGTCTGCTACTTTCAAATTTCCTATCGTTACTCTTGATGGAAATGCACCCATGAAAAATATCTCTCACTCTACCCTCCCTACCTTTAGAGGAAAAATGTTTGAGGATCTAGATACATTTATTTTTGAGTTTGACATCTTATGCCACAGCTATGATAATAATCAAGATGCTCAAAAACTCAAAATGTTTCCATAAACACTAAAATATGTATCACTTAAATGGTTCATGTGATTTGGAAAGGATGCCATTTCTACTTTGGAAGAAATGAAGGAGAAGTTTTTGATGAAATATCAAGACTATTGTAGGGGCAAAAACTATAAGAGAGATGACATTTTATGAATGACACAAGCTAATTATGAGTCACTGGAAGAATATATGGAAAGATTTTTGTTTAGCTTAAAAAAATCCAAACAAACTATAATGGATAAGGAATCAATCAAGTTGATATTCCTGAAAGGAATTAGAGATGATTGTTTGGAGGCACTAGATCTAATATCTAGTGGTGATGTTTCTACACTGCGATTCGATGAACTAACAATTCTATATATGAACTACTCTAAATCAACCATGAATAAAATAAGGGGTAGAACCCTTCCTATAGCATCTACTACAGGGTTGTCTAAAGGTGAAGTTAGCAACTTGCTTTAGGACATGAAGCAGGACATCATTAGTCACCTTGCTACTCAGCATGATACATTATATACATGGAGAAAGTAAGAAGAAATCAAGAAAGCCTTAATCGCCTATTGCCTGAATGCAGAAAGAAGAAGGTGGATTGCACATGTCATTCCATGAAAGCTCGATTAGCTAGTATTATTAAGGAAAATCTTAAGATAGTAGAGTTGCATGCCATAGGAGAAGATGAGAACCAAATGTTTTTCATAGCTCAATGGAAATTATGGGTATAAAGATCAGGTATATTATCAAACTCTATGCTTGTAAATTCTCAATTCTCAAATAATCCTCAATACATTTCTTGGATAAAGTTACCCAATCCAAATTGGTCCCACAAAAATTGGTAGTTGTCCCATAATTAGTTATGGATGCAATAAAATGGATAACAACCTCAACAGGGACAATTTCAAAACCATCAATGGTTCTATCCCTCTAATCCATGGTAATAGCAATGGAGAGGAAATCAAGCCTTTCCCTACCAAATGCAATAACCATAATAATAGGCCATAATATCAAACATTCAGTAGCTTATTTGAACCACTTAATTACCCACCTAGCCCATCCCCAATCCTACCAATAAGTCAATTCAACCATCACAATCCATTGAAATAATGCAATATCCAGCATACATCTTAGATATTAATCAAGGTCAAATTTGCTCATATCATGTTCTTCTACAACCCACCTCACCCATAATCACATAACACTTTGAATTAAATCCATCCCATGTTAATTTATAGCCAACCGTAGCTAATCCTAAGCCAAGTTATCAAACTCTATGTTTGTAAAATCTCAATTCTCAAATAATCCTCAATACATTTCTTGGATAAAGTTACCCAATCCAAATCGGTCCCACACAAATTGGTAGTTGTCCTAGAATTAGTTATGGATGCAATAGAATGGATAACAACCTCAACAGGGACAATTTCAAAACCATCAATGGTTCTATCCCTCTAATTCATGGCAATAGCAATGGAGAGGAAATCAAGGCTTTCCCTACCAAATGCAATAATAATAATAATAATAATAATAATAATAATAATAATAATAATAATAATAATAATAATAATAATAATAATAGGCCGTAATATCAAACATTCAGTAGCTTATTTGAACCACTTAATTACCCACCCAGCCCATCCCCAATCCTACCAATAAGTCAGTTCAACCGACACAATCCATTGAAATAATGCAATATCCAACATACACCTTAGATATTAATCAAGGTCAAATTTACTCAGATCATGTTCTTCCACAACCCACCTCACCCATAATCACATAACACTTTGAATTAAATTCATTCCATGTTAATCTGTAGACAACCATAGCTAATCCTAAGCCAAGTCCATCAAAAAATCAAAAAGAAACTGAAAATCCTCCTTTTTAAGAGAGATTAAACATATCACATCCTAAACAAGAGCATGAATTTGATATCTTAGGATAATTCAAGAATGTGTGCATCAAAATCCCACTCTTTCAAGCAATAAAGGATGTTTCTATCTATAATAAAGTTGTTTGAGAGCTATGTTTGAAAATTTTAGGAAGAAAGAAGAAGGATCCTAAAGCAGTCCAAGTTATTGGCCAATTAGTAGATATTATGTTGGGAAATATAGTTCCCCTAAAATATACTAATCTAAGAAGCCTTGTAGTTAATTTTATCATCCATGACCAACCCATCTCCAATACTTTAAGTATCCTAGGTGTAGCCAGTAACATGATGACCATGGAGACATTGCAACAACTGAAGCTTACCACTCTCTGTCCAACACCTACCATCCTCTAGATGGCTGACAGATCAACTGTTAAGCCTGAAGGAATTGTTGAGGACCCTATTATCACTGTGGATTTTTGGCAATATCTAACAAATTTTATTATTCTACAGCCAAAGAGAAATATTGGGGGTTAACCTCTCATCCTTGGTCACCCATGGTTGGCCACTATCAATACTTTTA
Organism: Torreya grandis; assembly: GCA_037957365.1. NCBI lineage: Eukaryota > Viridiplantae > Streptophyta > Pinopsida > Cupressales > Taxaceae > Torreya > Torreya grandis. The sequence continues at coordinate 2,169,694 of JARHVA010000202.1, read as the reverse complement.
TTGGCTGCAGGTCAAGAAAAATGCTAATTTCTAACAAAAATGACACCAAAAAATTGGTGTTGAATCTACTAGCTCAGCCTTCCCCGAATGATGGACCAATCCCTTGGATTGATGATCTTGAAGAAGATATCTCTTTATAGATTCTCTGTGTAATTGATCAAAGTCTAGCTTTGTAGGTCGAAGAAGAAGACACTGTCCTTATTAATATCTTGCAAAACACCTATCAACAGGATCCTATAGCCACCAATCTATTAAAATATACACCATGCCCTCTTCAAAATACCTTTCTCGAGAAAGATTTTTCTGAAACTATAAGACATGTTTGGGCATTCCATCAATTACTTACCCATAAATGTAGTTATGCTCCTTTAATCATCAACGTACAGACCATGCTTTCTTTAACAAATTAAGTAGACAACCTCACAAACAAACCTCTCAACATCAACACTTCTTTAAAACCCTAGCAAGAAAATTAGTTACTTATAATGTTAAGAAGGCACATAACAACATTTACCTAGGATTACCATGACATGAGAGGAATGCCTCCAAATTTATGCATGCATCACATTTATATTAAAGAATAAAGCAAACCTATTCGCCAACCTCAATGATGAATGAATCCTGCAATCAAATACATTTTCAAAATCAAGTTGTAAAAACTCTTGGATGCAAGATTTGTTTATCCTATCTCAGATAGCCAGTGGGTCTCTCTCCTATTCATTATCCCTAAATGGAGGGGGAAATGGCATATTTGTGTTGACTATCAAGAGTTGAATGTTGATACTAGGAAGGATCACCTTTCCCTTCCATTTATTAATCAAGTATTGGATACATAGCGAGGAAGAAGTGTTTTTCATTCCTAGATGGCTATAGTGGTTATAATAAAATACAAATTGCTCCATAAGACCAAGACAAAATCCCTTTTACTTGCCCTTGCGGGAACATATGCCTATGTTGTCTAGCCATTTGGTCTTTACGACTAGCTACTTTTCAATGGGTTGTGTTGAGCATATTTTTTAATCTCTCCCATGACTGTGTTGAAATATACATGGATGATTTCATCGTTTATGGGCAGACATTCGAAGAAACACTAACCAACCTAGAAAAAGTCCTTCAATGCTATTAGGACCATCAATTATCTTTGATCAATAAGTGTTACATACTTATGACTAAAGGGATTGTGTTGGACATAACATATCCCCTGCAAGAATTCAAGTTGACCCAACAAAAATAAGTATTAATAAGGATCTACCTACACCAAAGAAGCAAAAATATGTTAGAAACTTTTTAGGACATGCTAGTTATTATAGATGATTCATCAAATATTTTAGTAAAATTGCCACCCCATTGTTTGGATTGCTTACTAAAGATGTTGAATTTACATGGACTGATGATTGTCAAACTGCCTTTCAACAATTCAAAGACCTGCTCATAACAACTCCTATTATGAGAGGGCCTAACTAGAAGAAGCCTTTTCACATTACTATAGATGCATTTGACACCACTTTAGGAGTTTTCCTTGGCCAAAAAGATGAATCTTTGAGCTATGCAATATATTTTATCAGCTAGAATTTTTAAGGGACTAAACTTAACTACATCATAATGGAAAAGGAATTTCTAGCCGTCATCTATGCCAACAACAAATTTTGACACCACATTATAGGTTAATAAGTATTCATCCACATCGATCATGCAACAATAAGGTATTTAATAAATAAACCTACTGTAACAGGTAGGATAATTCATTGGTTGCTTTTGCTACAAGAATTTGATATCACCATTGTGGACAAACTAGGTAAGGATAATGTAGTAACATATTTTCTATCTTGGTTGTAAAATGATGAGCATAGTTCTATTGTTGATGATTCTTTTCTTGATGAAAATTTATTTTCCATAAAAATTCAATCTCCTTAGTTCACAAATATTGCTAATTATCTTGTTATAGGATCACTACCACAACATTTTTCACCTAGGGATAAACAACACTTGATCTAAAAGAGCATACATTATTCCTAGATTATAGGATATCTCTTTATCACTGGACTAGATTCAGTTATGAGAAGATATATCCAAGAAGATGAAGCTTATGACATTCTTAGAGCCTGCAATGATGAGCCCTATGGGGGTCATTTTGTTACCAAATGGACTACATGAAAGTACTCACTGTTGGATATTATTGGCCTTCTTTGCATAAGGATGCCATGATGTAAACCCATAGATGTGATCAATATCAACATATTGGAAATCCCACTCACTCTAATGAAATGCCATTACAACGACAATTGGTTCTTGAACCCTTTGATAAATGGGGACTAGATTTTGTAGGTCTCATTGATCCTAAATCCAATAACAAGGAATACATACTGGTGTGCATTGATTATGTCACCAAATGGGCAGAAGTCAAATCCTTAACCCATGCTCAAGATGGGAAGGTAATTGAGTTCCTCTATGAAGAAATATTCACCCACTATAGAGTACCAAGAAAAATAGACATAGACCAAGGCCCACAGTTCACATCAGACCTCACAACTACCTTGGTAAAAGAATATGAAATCAAAGACAAAAAATCTACCCCTACCATCCTCAATCAAATGATCAGGTAGAAGTGATAAATTGAGAATTAGAAAATATCCTCACTAAGACTATCAGCCTGCATAGAAAAGATTGGTCAACTCATCTTTTAGAAGCAATTTGAGCTTATAGAATCACTTGGAAAACTACAACTGGTTTCACTCCATATGAACTAGTTTATTCTAAAAAGTATGTTTTGCCCATTGAGTTTGAATATAAGACATTAAAGATAACTCTTAATTTGAGCTTAGATATTTCTCAAGCTCATCAAGATTAGATCATGCAACTGAATGCACTTGATGAATTAAGAAATGCACTTCATCATACTAAAATAGTGCAAAGACAACATGTAGGATGGCTTGACAGGAATATCAAAACTAAGAATTTCCAACTAGGGGACTGGGCACTCCTTTTTTACTCTAAATACAAGGATCATCAAGGAAAGTTACAATCTAGATGGCTTGGGCCTTATGAGATCGAACAAGTTTTTGACAATGGAGCTATAAATCTCATGACCATTGACTCTGTTTGGTTTTGACTGCTTTTTAATGGCCACATGCTCAAGTTATACAAGAAACCATTCTCCAAGAAAACTCTTACTCACCAACTTCTTGAATAACAACATCCATCTCTTCTTCATGAATCAAATCAACATATTCCTACAGCTGAAGTGTATTTTTGTCAAACCTTCTCTAATATTTTTGAAGAGTAATAAAGCTTCTTGCAGCCAAGAACAAATCATTCCCAATGGTTTAGGCTAAATAAAATCCTACCCTCTAGATTATTGTGATTTCCATTGAGTTTGGACCAAAAAATATTAAAAAAAAATTGAAAAAATAGTAATGAAAACCTTTGGGTGTTACTGAAGGATGTTGTCTCAAAAAACTAGGTCACTGGTTGATCAACATTCATTTAAAAAAAAGAAAAAGAGAAAAGGCACTACTGTAATAAAAATATTTTGTTGTCCCTTGTTTTCTTACAAATTCATTTCGTTGGAGCATAAATATATTTTCCTTCTTGCTATAGGATGGAGAACTTGTCACTACATGTGAAAAACTTGTTGTTGTAGGACAAAAACTTGCTACTGCAGGATAACACTTAATGTTACAAGATGTTACAATAGGCCAGTAGATGATCTTCTGGTAGAGTGAGCACACAAGTATCATGCAAATCAATGACCTTGATTCTATTCAGAAATGAATAAGAAGATGTGCAATAATTGCATAATGTATAGAATTGCCTTGCTTATAAACTATATGCTCTGCACTACTTTGCTCTGGTTTGATTATAATAGCATGGTGAAGAGGAATATAAAGGAGTTAGGGGAGTTAACTCACTAAAGAACTCATTGAGACTCCTTGACAGCTTGCTGTCTGCCCAAAATCCATTTTTTGGTCGACCCTGGTCTGCACCCGACCGATGTCGATCACCCCTGGTCGTCGACATCGGTCACCACCTGCGTGACACCACCGACTCTGATCTGCACATGACCAACATCGATACTTGCCTGTTCGATGTCGGTTCTATTTGACCAATGCCAGTAACTATGTTTTCCTGTGAGTGATGACTTTTTACCCATGAGCTTACCTTGGATCATAACCTTGTCCAAACTGCCCTGCTCAGAATTATTCAGCCCCTTGAGCTGATCTCTATCCGTCATCTCCTCCTTGAAAACCAAGGCTTTCCTATTCTTGTCAAAAACATCAGATTTCCTCTTTGTGCAATAGACCCGATCCTTTCTTGTAGCATGTGTTTCAAGAAACCTCACTTTCTTCTGTTGCTTACAGAAATCTCGATCTATGCTTTCTGAATCTGAACTCTTACCCTTTGACTCAAGAACATGCATCCCCTTCTTATTCATGTGACCAAGCCTACAAAGCCACATCTTCAAATCTATAGCTAAAGTAGATAAACCAGAAGGAGAATCAGTAATACAAGTAGATAGATAAAGAGTACCTACTTTCTTACCTCTTGCTAAAACAAGTGCACCCTTGGAAACTTTCCAAGAGTCCACTGTGAGAGTTATTATGCATCCCTCATCACCCAACTTTCCAACAGAAATCAAGTTCTACTTCAGGACTAGGACATGCATGACCTCCTTCAACACCCATGTGTTGCCTGTCTGCAATTTCAACTACACCTTCCCTTTGCCAACCATTTGACAAGACTTACCATCCCCTAAATAAATCTCTCCAAAGTCCCCCTAGACATATTCATGAAAAGATGCTCTATTTGGGGTTGCATAGAAAGAAGCACCAAAATTTAAAACCCAAGATTCCACTTTATCCAAGGAACATACAAGAGCATCTTGTGCAACAACATCTGCAACATCTGCTTCTTCATTTCCTTCATGCTGATCTTCAACCAACCTGCAATCTTTCTTTATGTGCCCTGCCTTTCCACAATTCCAACAGAATATTCTGCCATTCCTAGATTTGGATCTCCTGCCTATCTTTGACCTTGATTTTCCTTGCTCGATCTTCTCTCTTTGCCTTCCCTTGATTTCAACACTTAAAGCATTTCCTGATGATTCACCTGTGCTTTTCCTGCAAATTTCTTCATTCAAGATTACACTAACAACATCATCAACTTTTAAGATATTTGAAGCAGATGCAGTATTGCTAACTGCGATTACCAAACTATCCCAACTTTCAGGTAATGAGCATAAGATTAAGAGAGCCTTAATTTCATCATCAAAAACAATATTGACTAAAACTAACTGGTTTACCAAACCATGGAAATCACTAAGATGACTGTGTACAGATCCACCTTCCAACATTTGCAAATTAAATAATTGCTTCATAAGAAATACCTTATTTTAAGTTGAGGGTTTTTCATATAAATTTGCCAAAGATCCCATTAACTCTACTGTTGTCTTAGCCTGTGATAAGTTGGAAATCACAGACGATGCTAGGCTCAACCTTATAGATCCTAGAGGCTTTCGATCAAGAACCTTCCATTCTTCATCTTTCATATTTGTGGGCTTGCATACAACCCCACCCAACGGTAAGTACAGATCTTTCTAATACAGATAATCTTCTATCTACATTCTCCATAATTGATAATTCTTGCCGTTAAACTTCTCCATTCTTAGCTTACTTTCTTCCGTCATTGCTATACTCCCACTCAATCAGAAACCCCTGAGAGTGACCTGTAATCAAACACAAACTTGCTCCCTATAACCTCACTCTGATACCACTTTGTCAAGAACCTAGAACAACAAACTGCTCTGATACCACTTTGTTAGGATTAGGAGCACAATTAATTACCTTGTATAAGCAACTAAACACAGAATTTAACCAGAAGTAACAAGTAACTAGAAATCAGAAATAACACAAAATTTGAGAGACAATACAATCTTGTATTCAACTCATCCAGAAAGAAAATACAATAAAGAAGATGCCACACTCTTCCTACACCTCTGAGGCTTCTCACACCTCTAGGGCTCCCAGTAATTCTCCTTCAAGAGTTCTCTCTCTCAATTACGGTCACAACAAACAACTTAAACATAGAGTTGTTGTTCACCTCCACCAGTCAGTAACAATACTGCCAGTACTCAAAGTACTCCAAGTAGATCTCCCTTGAACTTGCAACAACCTGCAAATCAAATGATCTTACTTACCATGTAGATCTAACATGATCTTGCAACACCTGCAGATCAACCTGGTTTTGCACACCTGCAAACCTAGATCTTACAATTGGAAGGATCTCTTCCTTGTCCTTGATTACAATACAGTTCATGAGTCCATTATATAGATCCCATGCAAACAATAATTAGACTTCTACTTACAATAGTTAGACACGCAGACTCAAGACTAAAATTAGTCTTTTACATGCAAACAACCGGTTTGTTAAACTAATTGTTCATCAACTAGCAGTTCTGGAACTGCACAGGCGACCAACGTCGGTCTCTGTCTGTCTGGAGATGACCGACATCGACCGATCTCTAACTGATTCCAGTTGCTCTATACACTGGATATGACCGACGTCGGTTGGCCTACCGACATCGGTTGCTCTGTAACTCAGCAACCTCCTCTATGTTTGCATACAGTGAAGCTTTTAGCTCCACAACCTAACATACACCAGAAAAGTTGACCCACCCAGCCTGAATATACACTTTTCACCAAAAGGAAGTGCCCATACACTTCATCTGAAGTGGGAAGCTCCTTTGCAATAGTTAGCTAGGGGTCCATGGAAATACAGGGAGGAAGAAACTACCAGAGGCATCCTCAGACACAGTTATGGCAGCCTATTCACAGGCACCTACATTCCCCTAGGAACACTTCTAGCAGACCTACAGAAAAGAGACTTCACAATGCACTGGACAAGCTGTAATTGATCTGTGAAAAGCATGAAAGACAATGACTTAACACAAAAGAAGAAAATAGACATATACTTTAAAATGCAAGTCCAAATAGAGGAAAAAATGCTAAGTCCTAATTCAAGGTAAAAACTGGCAGAGCTCTGCCTTATAAGCCTGAGAGATTTTTGGGCAGAGTTTTGCCTTAAGGCTGAGAGAATGGATCCCCTCAAATGAGATTTTCTTACAATATATAAAAAGAGGAAGAGAACTTGGTGTTTCTTGGGAAAGATTTTGGTGCTTTTTTTGCAAGCTGGCCCATGTGCACTTTGAGCCTTGGGAAGAGGGAGTTGTTTGATTGTCAGTTCCTACTTTGACTTTGGCATTCCACATTAATGTGAAAAACATGGTCGCGCCTCTTTTCTGAAAATAGACTGCTCTTTTCAAGGCATTTGCATGGCTTGTCTGCTTATAAATGCAAACTGGAAGAAAAATAGGCCGCATCGTTTGGTGACCATCTAGCAATAACTCGCCTCTTCTTTGCCTCTTGAACTGCTTTATCTCTTTCTGCACCTTGTCTTCTTCCTAGTTTTGTCTCTTTCTGCTCCTTCAGCCCTCGGGGACAGTCTTTTGGTGGGTCGCTGTGTTCCTTGGGCTCTTTTCATGGTTGGTACTCAGGCAATTAAAAAGTAAACGGCTATTTCATTGTCTTAAATTTGATGTCTGCGCAGCCGTCACTGCATTTGAATACCCAACGGCTAGTCCGTCTCCTTGAAATTGACAGCTTCTGGGACGTCACCATCTTTGGCAAATTCCTTCGGGCCCTTTCTGCAAGCTTTTTGTAGGTTTTTTCCTGCAAACAAAAAGTCCACTGGAATTGTCTTAGTCTTTTTGTCCTTTTGCCTTAAAGTCCTTTTCATTTGGGTTTCTTGCTCACCGCCTTTTCTGAATTCCTTCAAAAATTTTGTTCGAAGGAATTCCTTCAGACAAAAAGTTTGAAGGGTTTCTTCTTTGCCTCTGTCGACTGCCTTAGAATTTTTTTTGAAAGAAATCGTCTTTTGCGGCTTTCTCTTTGAAGTGATTTTTTCCCTCCGCAAGCGCTCTTGAACTCAGAAACTGCCCTCCGCAAGGGCACTTGCCCTTTAGCTTTTTGAGATGCTCCTTTGAACCACCTGATTGAACTAAGCCGTTAAACCGATTGATTGAACCAAAAATGGTTCAACAGTTCAACACTGTGCACCACTCCTTTGTTGAACCAAGCCTTTGAACCTGCCACTTGAACCAAGTGCTTGAACCGTTCCTTTGAACCAACCGCTTGAACCCAAAATGGTTCAAAGGTTTAACACTGTGCGCCATTCATTTCAACTGTGCCACTTTAAAACAAGCCTTTTTAAACCTTCCATGATGAACCAAGGCGTTGAACTAAATGATTGAACCAAGGCTGATGAACTAAAACTGTTGAACTCGGCTGTTGATCTTTGCATTGAACTCAAGCGATGAACTTACCGATTGAACCAAGGCATTGAATCAAGGCATTGAACCAGTTCAATGGTTCAATGATGCCAACCTTCCTTGTGAATTTCTTCAGATAAGAGCCTGAAGAAGCCTTGTAAAACCCAACACTCTCTGAATTGATTCTTCATGCACCAAAAGACTAACCTACAGAGTTCGTAGAAAAACTTCTTTGCAGAATCCGTAGAAACTTCACCTGTAGAGTCCATAGAAATAGACTTGTAGAGTTCGTAGAAATAGACCTGCAGAGTCCGTAGAAATATACTTGTAGAGTTCGTAGAAATTCTTAGACTCGTGCAAAATCAAAAAATGAATTGGCCTAGAACAACAGGGGAAGAAGGGGACCAATTTTTGGCCTGTTGGGCAAAAAATGGTCAACAAATATTTTGTCAATCAGCTAATTGAAGAGTAAAATAGGTATCTTCAACCACAACATAGGGAAATTGGTCAGCCAGATGTGCAAGTTTACTACATCAAAATGGGACAAATCTCTCCTCTCATCAAGGGGAGGTTCCCTGTAAGTATGAAGGGGCTATATATATATGCTAATCTACTATAAATAAGCTGAAAATAACACTCAGGGGTAGGATAACACCATCCATCTCTCTTTTTTTAGAGATGATGTTCACCAATCAAAGGATAAATCTTGATGAAATGACAGAAGGCACTCCTCTTCTTTCAGAAGTGTTGTTCAGCAGACAATAGGAACCTTTCGGGTAGTGACAAGTAACTGTAACAAGGCGCAGTAACACAGCAGGATGAAATGTAGCACAAAGTCTCCACCTCAACTGCCAAAGAATGAAATACGAAGGATAATGAGGGAACAAAGTCATCTCAAGATCCCTTACATAGAAATAGAAAACAAACAAACTAAAGACAATTGTGGTAGTACAAAGTGTCTCCACAATCGACTTTAGGACACCTTCCTGATTACTTTCACTAATTCTACTTATTTAATTAAATGAACAAAAAATGTATTAAGGAAATAGACATAAGAACAATTTCTCCAACAACCAAGCTATTCCAGCACAAAGTCTAAAAAGTCACTTGTTTTTTAATTCAAATAACGAAATATGATCAACAATCTGAGCTCAAAGTCTCAATAATGCCTTTCAATTTGGGTAGAGTTTTGTTTTTGATAACAGAGAGATCTCCTAAAATAATAAGAGAGAGTCCAATATATAGCTTTCCAAAAAAGACTTGGGAGTAGTGACACATCATGTTGCATTTAATACATTTTAAATTATGTTAAGAATCACGCGTAGTTGCCTATTTGCTTTTCTCAATGCAAAAAAATGGGTCACACCATTGAATGTTCATGTTCTCCAATGTCCACTTGGTGCACTACTTCACCTTCTCGAAATATATCCCATGCATGGATATTTATGATCCTTCTCCATCATTCCCCCTTTTCTAGCTGTGTTTTGTCCCTTTTCTGAGATCTCGAGCTATCTCTTTGGCCGATCGCTGAACTTGCAATTGACACATGACACATTCCAATGTGAAATAGACTAGGATACTCGACAGTATCTGCTATACTCTGAGAGAGGCTTAGGAGAAGCTTATAAACTAGTAAGAAACTTGAAACGTGGATGCAGACACTTGTTGCGCTCCACTAAGTCATAATGGGACACGTAGCAGTTTCTACTTTGAAACAGGCAGGGACACGTGGCAGCTTCCACTTGTCTATAGAAGCTTTAGAGACATTTTTGAAAGTCCTACAGAAGAGAACACGTGGCAGTTTTCGTTGAGCTTTGGTTATATTATAGAAATATTCGAGACTCATTTTAGATTCATTCGGACGCTGACACTTATCGGCTTCCTCCGTGCTTTAGCTACCTTTGAAAAGTCTTCGAGACTCATATTAGTTTCTTGCAGAAGATGACACGTAGCGGTCTCTATTGATTTTTGTATATGTCACGTGGCACGTTTTGCTGCTTTGAAAGTGACTAGAAACTGTGTCTCGGTAGACGACACGTGGTGGCTTCTGCTACACTTTGTAAGGGACATGTGGCACATTTTTAGGCTTTTATTTCCTCAATGACTTTTCTATTTCAGTATACTTTTCCTTTGGACAAAAAGTCTAAAGGAATTCTTTTCAAACAATTTGTCTCTGCTTTTCATCGAGTTTTCTTCTCAGGTGAATTCCTTTAGACAAAAAGTCTATAGGATTCTTGCCTTAACCATTTTGCTGTGGGAACTTTTCCAAAAGAGAACTGTGCCCTCTGCAAGGACTTGTTCAAGCATGGAACTATCCTTCATGTTTTTGCAATGGTCCATCTGCTCCTTGCCTGCCCTCCGCAAGGGCTGTTTGTCCTTTGGCTTTACCTTAGTTGATTTTTTGCCAATCTCAACAGGGGACACGTGGAAGCATCTTTTGTGAAACAGGCGAGGACACGTGGCAGTTTCTACTTAACTTATAGAAGTTTTGGATGCCTTTTGAGAGTCTCGTGGAAGATGACACATGGTGGCTTCCACAGAGCTTTAGAAACACTGTAGAAACACTTGGGACTCTTTTGGATTCATGTGGATTTGACACGTGGCATGCTCTGTTTATCTTACAAGGGACACGTGGCAAGTTTTGCTGCTTTGAGAAGCAAATCATAATGTGTCTTGACAGATGACACTCGGCAGCTTCTATAGTTTCTTCATGATAGAAAAAATGGCTAAGTGTTGAACCTGTTTCTCTCCTGCAGAGTCCGTAGAAACTAACCCGCAAAATCTGTAGAAATGAGTTTTTAGAACTGGCGGAGTCTGTAGAAATGAGTCCATAGATTTGAGTCCATAGAATTTAGCCTACAGAGTCCATAGATTCCTTTCTACAGAGTCTGTCGAAATGTGAAAAAGCTTGAATAATGAAGAATTTGAATGCCCAGAACAATTTTTTAGGAGAGAGAGAATTTTTGTCTATTGGACCAAAATAGTTCAAATGTTGTCCCAAAAATGAGTGATATTTTTTGGGGGGACAACATATGCAAGAGTTCTCATTTTCATAGGTCATATAGAGTGTAGTCAAGTGTGTTAGGTTCCATTCAAGTGTATGATTATCCTTGGAGTGTGTGATTTTCCTTCTAGTTCATTTACCTTGTGTTGCTTCACACATCTCACCTCTATATTGAAATACTCATATTAGAATCCTTTAGGACTTAGAAGCTAATTTGCATGCTTTGATTATTAGTGAATAAAGTATGATGGTCATGTGGAAGATATCTTGGTGTATCACCCCCTTAAAGTAGGTTCATATTATGCAAGCTCTAATTCTTTTCCCCACAAGCAAGCACTAGTTAAGTGATAAGCATTCAAGGACACATTCAGGGAGCTAGCCCTTAAATCTAGATGCTCACTTCCACTATATGTATACCCACATACCTGGAAGTGTCCCCATGATGCCCAAATCTAGAAAAGACTTGAACACCCTCTTTTAGGGTGTAATATTTGGTGACAACAGTTACATTAATTATGACACTTTAGTGACTAGCCAATGATCTCTAGTAGACTGAGAGTCATGACAACCATTTACTTATTTTTCCCTAAGGACCTAGGTATTAGTGCCCCTATATTCTCATTTGATGTTGTATCCTTGTTGCCAAATGTCTTCCTTCATGTAGGTTAGTGTGAAACTCGTGTATGATTAAAGTATGTTCTGTCCTTAAGAATCTCTCCTCAATTGTTTCATGCTTCCTTCACATTCCCTAAGTCTTTCACTGTTATACCGAGTCCTTCACTCTCAGGGCTTCTTTTTATTTTGCCTCTCTTTTGATTGGGTCTTCTCATGCCATGGTATTCCATGCCATTATCTTCCCCACCATGGTCTTCTCACGCCATGCTCATTTTGTGCCATGGTTTTCTTGCACCATGCTCATTCCATGCCATAAGCCAAAATACTTAGTCAAAATTAGGGGTCCAACACATTACACACACATGAATTTTAATAACAAAACTGACCTATGAATATGATTATGCCAAATAAGCCAAATGTCCTATTTTTCCTTAGCTTGAATTCTCCTCCTTCTCTTTCTATTTGCTATCCTCTATATGCACATGTCATATGTTGTGTGCCCTACTCACAGCCTTCTCCTTTCTTTTATTAATCTCCCTCACCTTACTCTCCTTCATTCATGATATACAAAACTATCTAAAAATATGCACGCAAAAATAACTCAACAGAATCCTCGTTAAGCTATAGTTTGCCACCATTCGATATGATTAGGGTTTCTAATCACTAAGCAAAAATAATCATTATAAAACCGAAATAATATTTGCATGCCTTGGAGTTAAAGTAATTCCTGATATCGACTTCACTTAGACTATCTAAACCAAATAAATGACAAGTCCTAATCTCTTTTGTTATTCTATGCAATGTCAACCATCAATTAGTCAACTAATCTTTTCTTTCCATGCAAAGTCGAATATAGACTAATTGACATAATGACTCTATAACACATTTAAAACATATAGGATTTAAAAATAATATTTTTATTGTTACTAAGTCATTTAACTCTAACACTTTGCAAACACAATGATTGCCCTTAATCATTTGACAATATAATCAATGTCTAATATATATTATGAATATTTAATCTTTGGTCAACACTAAATAAAATACAATGACATTTTGAAATAATGCTAAAGATATCTTTTGACATTATAATAAACATATATTATAATAATAATATTCTAATTAATATTATTACCTTAATCCTATAGAGCAAATAATAACAATGGAATCTATCTCTACTTATTATAGCAATGCATACATAACATTGCATCATTATACTACACATCTATACCTTATAAAGCAGTGAGGTAAGTAAAAACATATACAGATTCACTCATTCAACCAAGCAATTCTATCATGCAATATAAGCTATGTACAACTACAAAATTAGTGAAATCACTCAAACAAATAAACATGATCATCAAAAGCTACTGGATTAGTGAAATCATGTAATCACATAAAATGATCTAAGAACACAAAAAATCACAATAGACATTCATACAGAAAACAAAGTCTACTACAACTATCTACTCAACAAATTAATCATGAAACATGAAATATTAATGTGGTATGTGCATGGATTTTTGGGTTCATTCTTTGTCATCCCTCAATGTCTCCATCTAAACCACCCTCTCTGATGAGGTTGTCCCTATGTCACACTCTGAGGGATGAATCTATCTTGCATCTACCTCACAACAATGAAGGTAGTTAGCTTGAAACATAATTATATTCATACAATAATGTTATATAATTAACAAACATGATCATAATGTACATAATATAAAAGTACAACTAACTCATAGCAAACCAATAATGTAAATCAAGAAATACATAATTGTTCCATAATCAACATATGACATAAATCTTAATTAAACATTAGTTAATCAACTAATAACTATAATAATCCACATATCAAATAGGTTATTTAGCTTAGAAAAAAATTGGGATGTAACATCCTTCCCTCCTAAAGCTGGTCATCATCCCGATGACATTTATTCAAACACAAGTTCTGAATTTAAAATATTATTCATTAAAAAATAATATAATATGCAACAATAAATTAAGCAAACAATTATAGAAACATCATGTAAAACTCATTGTAGTCCTCCTAAGTGGCATTATCTTCAGAATATTGATCCCACTTGACCTTGCACGATGATACTTCTCTATTATGTAAATTGAGTTTGTGAGTGTCAATTATTTTTATTCGTTCTATCACGACCACCCCAAGATCCAAAACCTACAAAGCATTCTCATATGGCACGTGTTAAGTATCAACAACATACTTTTTAAGATAAGACACATGGAAGACGTTATGCAAAAGAACTAGAGATGATGGCAATGCAAGCTTATACGATATAGGATTGACCAATTACAAAACCTTGAAGGATCCCATATATCTTGGTGAAAGTTTTACTAACTTTCTAAATTTAATCAAGTTTTTATGTGGCTTAACCCAAAAAAACACTTTATCACCTACTATAAATTGCCTAGTAATTCTCTTCAAATCAACATAACTTTTTTTGTCTATCATTGGCCTCAGCCAACCTTTTCCTGATTATCTTGACTTGCTCTTCCATTTCTGAAAGCATCTAAGGTCCAACGACTACCATATCTTGTAACCTATCCTAATTGATTGGTGTTCAACACCTTCTTCTATACAATGCCTCAAATGAAGCCATCTTCAATATTGATTGGTATGTGTTTTTATAAGAAAACTTAAATAATGGAAAGTACTCCTCCTATTTGTATTACTGATCCATGTAATACATGCGAATAAGATTTTATAAAATTTGGTTAACTCACTCTGTCTATCTATTAGTTTGTAGGTGATAAATAGTGTTGAAGTTCAACTGCATACCCAGAGTTAAATTCAGAGTCAACCAAAACCTAAAAGTCATCCTTGATCTTAATATGAAATGATCTTCTTTGGAAAACCATGCAATCGATACAATTCGTTCACAAATATCTTTGTAAGCATAGGTGCATCATCTATCAAGTTACTTGATATGAAGTGGGATACTTTGTTTAGTTTGTCAACTATAATTAAGATCATATCATGTCAGTTCTATGATAACAATAACCCTTAAATGACGTCCATGCTAATCACCCACCACTTTCATTCCAGTATATCATATGGATATAGCAATCCAACTGAATTCACATGTTCAAATTTTATATGCTGACATTTCAAATAATGAGACACAAAATTTTCTACATCTCTCTTGATTCCCTTCTGGAAATAGAGTTGTCTGAGCTCAACCATGAGCTTGGTTACTCTTGGATGTCCTGAATATGGGGCATTGTGCAATTCTTTTAACACTATGCTCCTCATATTCTCTCTATGCACCACAAAAGACCATCACTCTTTATCTTGAATCCTTTATACCTATGATTCCGAGCATTTTCAGATAATATTTTTTTAACATGATCGTAGAATTCATCTCCTAGTGAGAATTTGATTTCTTGATCTTGAAAAATACTCCTGATAGTAGCCATGACTACTATGTACCTCCTACGACTTAGAGCATCAACTACTTTATTATCCTTACCTTTGATATAATTACTATCAAAATCAGAATTAAATAATAATTCTAACCATCATCTTTGATGAGAATTTAGGTTTGGTTGGGTAAAGATATACTTGAGTCCCAAGTTATCATTCTTGAGCTCAAACAGTTTTCCCAACAAATAATGCCTCCAAACTTGCAAAGCATGCACAATTACAACAAGTTCTACATCATGAGGGGCATAATTCACCTCACAAAGATTTAATTTCCTAGACCCATAGGCTACCACTGAGCCATCCTACATAATAACTCCTCCAAGTCCATCCCTAGATGCATCAGTGATCACTGAGAATTGACCATTAGGATTGTGAACTCTTAGCACTGGTGTTGAAGTAAGACTCCTTTTTAGCTACCTCACACTTATCTAACCAGACAAAACTCTGATTCTTCCACTGAAGAGAGGTAATTGGATTAGCTATCTTAAAAAAATTCAGAATGAATTTTCTGTAATAGCACGCTAATCCCATGAAAATTCTTACCTCACGCACATTCTTTGGTGTTGACCACTCCATTATGGCTTTTATCTTTACTGGATCTACTAAAATACTATTTATAAAGATAATATGTCCCAACTATTGCACTTTATTTCAGAAAAATACACACTTAGAAAACTTGTCATAAGACCTGTGTTTTCACAAACACTACAAAACTAGTTCTAGATGTTGTGGGTGCTCTTCCTCATCCTTGAAATAAAGGAGGATGTCACCAAAAAAATGAACTAGGTAATCTTTGAAGACACTATTCACAAGATTCATAAATGTTGCTGGAGCATTTACTAATCTAAATGGTAATACTATGAACTCGTAATGCCCATATCGAGTTCTGAATGCTATTTTAAGAATATCCTCTTCACGGATCCTCAATTGATGATACCCTACTCTAAAATCAATCTTAGAAAAGACTTTTTCCCCTCACATTTGATCAAAGAGATCATCAATACGTGGTAATGAATATTTGTTATTAATCATTGCTTTATTCAACATCCTATAATCTATACACAAGTGAAGAGTACGATCATTCTTCTTGATGAAGACAATTGGTGCACCCCAAGGTGACACACTTGGTCGAATCAGTCTTTTTGAAAACAATAATTGAAGTTGTGACTTTAACTCAACCAATTCAGTGGTTATCATTTTGTATGACACCTTAGACTATGGTTTCGATCTTGGTATGATATCAATCGAGAAATTGAACTCACACTTAGATGGTAATCTTGGTAATTATTCTAAAAATACGTCATGAAAGTTTCTCAAAAAAAGATAATTTTTAATAGATGGTTTCTTTAGATTCCTCCATCTCATTTAGCTTAATGATGTGACATCCCTTCCTTTGAGCTTTATTGTGTTGAATTGCATAAATCTGCCCTTCAACTTCATTTTCTCACCCTAAAGTTGTGTTTGATTTCCAATTGACACTCAGCCTTTTTTTAGATAACAATCAACTTTGGATATATGATTTTCAATCCAATTGACTCCTAAAATCATATCATATGATACCAATGGTGCTACAAAAATATATACTTATGTAGTGAATTCATGCAACCTAATATCTGCTTATACTAAACACTTGTCAATTTTAACCTTTGACTTATTTTCATATTATAACGACCATGCATTTGCTATAACTCTAGCTTTTCTAGACAATTTACTAAGAATTATAAGAGCAATGAAACATTATGTAGCTCCTGTGTTAATCAAAATAGAAACTAAATAATCAAACAAAATACCATATAGTTTTATGGGTGAAGCTTGATACTCAACCTGATGATTGTTTATAACTACATGAATTCATTGTTGGAATGTACCTTGTTGAGAAGTTAAACCCTTGTTCTTTGACTTGTCTTTAGGACATTCTCAACCAAAATGGTCACCTCCACATATGAAGTAATTTCTAATTGGTCCTTATCAAAATGTTGGTTTCCCTTAAAACCACCCTTGAAACCATTGCCAAGTTTTTTGTTCCCTGAACCACTATCGAACTTGATGTTTTGATTCTTGAATTGACCCTTGGAGTCTCCACTTCTCTAATTCCAGTTCTTATTTTTTAAATCTAGTTTGGAACTTTCAAACTTCTTTTTGAAATTATCTCTAACTTGGGCAAGAGATTTTAGTTTATGTTCCTACTTGATTGTCTTCTCAAACACTTGATCCATGGTAGATGGACCATGCACATCTAGTTCACAACCAATTTAGGGTTTTAATCCCATGATTAATTTCCTGATTCTGATTCTCTCATCTAATTAATATTAAGGTACGTACTTAAGGAGCTTGATGAATTGCTCTCAATATTCATTCACTAACAAATCTCCTTGTTTAAGATTCTAAAAATCTATAAGATTTTGATTAAAGTACAACTATATAAGACATCATGACCTAAAAAGTGTCATAAACTATTCCTAAGTGGTGGTGGTTGAGTCGAGGTTCATCTCGAGCTTCTTGTTTTTCCACCATGTTGCTACTTCACCAACAAGTTGATAAGCTCCCCAGACTACTTTCATGACTTAAAAATAATTTTGAATCTCAAAATATTTTTCCATTTTTGTTAGCCATGCTTGAGCTCCATTTTTTAATATAGTTCTATCAAACTTGGGTGGATTTACTTTTTTCATGTCACGAGCCAAGTCTATAGCTACTCGATCTCTTGCATCCTATGGCACTTCCTCATGCCTCTGCTCTTGAAGATGTTCATGATCACTAGGATGCTCTTCAGGTTCCTCAGCATTCTCCTCTTCATGGCCATACACTTTCTATTTTAGGGCCATGATTTGGTCCTTAGTCTTTTGCATGGTTATGAGGATTTGGTCTAACTTTGTAGCTTGCTTAGTGATAAACTGATTTAGATCAAAAGGGGGTTCGGTATTTGAAGTACCCTCACCTCATGGTCTAGTGCACACCATTGTTCTTTCTGCTAAACAAAAGAATAAGTTTGCATTATTGGACACATTAAGTCATAGAGTTTAAGTCTCAGCTCTGTTACCAAAATACAACAACTTCATTGGAATTTACTGGAATATAGTATTTTTTAAAATTAATTACACATATTCATCATATAGATTTTATCATGAAAAAATTAATTAATGATCTTTAACTAAGTGCATTCATTTAGTTAACCATAAAGTTTATAACTAATCCACTTAGCTAATGATCACCATGAATAGATATAAAAATCATGAATAAACTTGATTAAACAATATATACTACATCTAATCATAAATAAAATAATACAAATTCAACCATGGCTGATAGAACATTAAAGCTATTATTGTAGAAGTATAATGTATAAATATTATAGTTTTCAGCAATACGTAATATCTCAAATAATAAAACATGATACAAAGCTCCACAGAGCATGAGTCTCAATGACTCAAGAGTCTCCACGACTGAAGTATCAATTTGTGATCTCAAGTGGAGTCCATAGTATAGTACTCCAGCTAGGAAGGAGAGCACCATTTGAGCGCTTTTTCACATCAACCATAGATCATAGATCCCCTGTACTATCTCCCAACCAGGGGATGGCCCTCCCTTCATATATGGGTAGATAATGATAGTATGAGAATCCAAAGTGACAAACCAGAACCTGTGTGTTGAAGATATGTAATACATAATGTGTATCATAAAGAAATATGTTTTAGTATGATATCACACAAATATGAAAACTATATCATCATATGAAATGACAATGTTTAATTATAAACATTATTTTGGTCAAAGTTTTCAATAATTAATGATTTTTAGGACCAATCAAATTCATACACACCACTCAATCAAATTACACCTCATCTTGCATTGATGATGTTAATTAAGCCAGTGTAATTCATCCATTGCTTATTTAGAGTCATGATTGCGAGATTCGATTAAAAATATATAATAACATAAAAACCAATAGATTCACTCAAAATATTTCTCTTTAACTGATAAAAATATGCTAAGTACAGAAATGTCAAATACATTTATTTAATCCATCAAATGAAATGCAATGAATCCATAACATCTAGTTTATTACAAAATAATAAACATAATAACAAACAATCCTCAATATAACATACCATCTAGGTAATAATTTATGTAGACTACCAATTACTTAAATCGCAAAGTAACTTATAATATTATTTCATATTTGAAATAATCATTATAATACATGCTTATACAATTATTTATATTCCACATATAAAACAAAAAGGAGTCCAATACATCTTAAAATGCTTTATATTTAAAATTCTTAAATACATTTTTTTAATGCTTTTATACAAAATTAAAATATATACAAGCACCATATTCACACTGTTATGGTAATAATATTTTCAACATAACACATCTGTGTGTGTGTGTGTGGGGTATAATCATTTCCAGATTGGTTACAGAGTCAACATACGTATAACTTAAACCATTTACATGGATGTTTTTTTTTTAATGCACAAGAATATTTTTAATATAGTATAAATACTATATTGTATAGAGTATATTCGAAGAAGACATCCACTGTTCATTGTTTTAGAATATTTTGTATGCTATAATTATAATCTAGTTAACAAAATAGTCCCATAACCCTTTTATAAACTGGATAAATCCCAAACTATTTGTTTAAATTAAATACACAAAATTTCATGTAATTCACACTATACACACAACCAACCATTTATACCAAATCCTTTTAATCATATATCTCAATTCAATCGATTTAAATTGACATTTAAATTAAATGTATATGATCAAACACATACACATAACCAATTATGCACAACTGAGGTTTTCTAATATATCAACTTGGACTTGGCCATATAAACTCTTTCATGCAAATATATTATAAAAATCGCATATCCAATCTTTCACCAACTGTGTTAGACTCTTACTCAAACCATAGACAAATCTGAATATGCAATAACAATACACAGTCAAGCTAAATATTTATGTAATTCAATATAATGAAATCAATTGAAATCTTAACTCTGTCATAACCACATTAACCTTCGTGTATATGTCTATGCATACAGATGCGTGCACAACAATAATTTTCTCATTCACCTACCTATACCTAGGCTATCTATTATGGCCTTAAATCAATTTGTTTACAAATCCATTTATACGTATGCATGTTACGGGATCTAAATCAAATTCAAATAGATACATACTATGATCTTAATTTAAAATGTATGAATTCATTTAAAATTTGAAACAACAAAATACCATTCGAAATCAAATCCTTGAGTTCATATATACAGGTACCCCATACATACAGTTTCCTTTGAAGGCTCTATATTTCCAAGATACACACACACACACACACACACACACACACACACACACACATGTCATCAATTCAAACTGAGTATATACTTATACACACACACACATACACATATATATGTGTATATATTATACAATCCATTTTGTATAAAGAATCCATACATTTGTACCCAAAATACAATTAGGTTTACTCATAGTCAAGTGCTCGTACAATTTAAGTTTCAAATTATATTTTTAAATACCTTAATGAATATATATCATAATTGGTTAGACAAAAAACTAGATCGAACCAAACCATATATACCCATCAAGAAATAATCATGCCATGATTGAATAAAGTTTCGAATTGAAAGAGGAGTTTAGGACAAAGCTTGTTTATAGCCTAAAATAACCATGGCAATTTTTATGGCTCTACCCAATTCCCCTAGGTTACTCTAGGTTGGATGTAGGGTTATGTGGAGGCCAAGCCTTCCATAGGGGCCTACATACAACCCTTTTAAAAATTGCCATAACATTTCAAATAAAAGCAAACCCAATAACCATTTCAATTCAAAATACATCAAACATTACACACATAGGAATTTTAAGTATAAAACTGACTTGTGAATACGATTATGCCAAGGATGTCATATGTCCTCTTTTTCTTTAGCTTGAATTTTCCTCATCTTTTTGTTTGTTATCCTCTATATACATGTTCTGTATGAAGTGTGCCCTACTCACAACCTTCTTCTCCTTTATTTTATTCTTCTCCCTCACCTTACTCTCCTCTATTCACGACAGACAAAATCGACTGAAAATATGCATGCAAAAAAAACTCAACAGAATCCCCACTAAGCTACAGTCTGCCACCATGCAACCAACAACCAAACTCCATCATGATTTTTGCAAGAATGATCATTAACCCAGAGTTAATGAGTGATCATAAACCCTAATCATCTCAAAACTTTCCTTAATTTATTAAAATAATCATTATAAAATCTAAGTAATATTTGCATGCCTTTGACTTAAAATAATTCTTGACATCGACTTCACTTAGACTATCCAAACTAAATAAATGACAAGTCATAATCTCTTTTGTTATTCCATGCAATGTTGACCATCGACTAGTCGACTAATCCTTTCTTTCCATGCAAAGGCAAATATCGACTAATCAACATAATGACTATATAACACATTTAGAACATATAGGATTTAAAAAGACTATTGTTTATTGTTACTAAGTCATTCAATTCTAACACTTTTCAAACACAATGATTTCCCTTAATCACTTAACAATATAATCGATGTCTAATATATATTATGAATACTTAACCTTTGATCAACACTAAATCAAATATACTGACATTTTCAAATAATGCTAAAGATATCTCTTGACATTAGGATAAACATATATTATAATAATCATCTTCTAATTATTATTATTATCTGAATCCTATAGAGCAAATAACATCAATGAAATTCGTCTATACTTATTATAGTAATGCATACATAACATTGTATCGTTATGCTACACAATTATACCCAATAAGGTAACGAGGTAAGTAAAAACATATGCAGATTCACTCCTTCAACCAAGTAATTATATCATAAAAGATAAGCTATGTACAACCATAAAATTAATAAAATCACTCAAACAAATCAACATGATCATCAAACGCGACTAGATTAGTGAAATCGTGCAATCACATAAAATGATCTAAGAACACAAAAGATCATAGCATACATTCATATATAAAACAAAACATACTGCAACTATCTACTCAATTAATTAATCACGAAACATGAAATACTAATGTGGTGTGTGCATGAGTTTTTGGGTTCATTATTTATCATCCTCCAACATCTCCATCTAAACCACCATTTTCGATGATGCTCTCACTTCGTTACACTCTGAGGGATAAATTTGTCCTGCATCTACCTCACAATAATGATGGCAATTAGCCCGAAATATAATTATATCTATAAAATAATTTTGTATAATTAATAAATATAATCATAATGTACATAATATAAAAGTACAACTAACTCATAGCAAACTAATTATGTAAATTAAGCAACACATAACTGTCCCATAATCAACATATGATAGAAATCTTAATCAAACATTAGTTAATAAACTAACAACCATAATAATTCATAGATCAAACAGGGTATTTAACTTAAAGAGAAATCATGATGTGACAAAATTCAACCACACTTAGAGTATGGTCATAAATCCTACATAGGACGTAAATTAAATGGAGATAAAAATGTTGAGAACTCAATTAAGAACTTGTTCGCACTATCTCATGTCTGAAATCAATACATGAACAATGCTCAAGAAAAGTGACAAGCGAAAATATATTTATTGTGTATATCAACGATGGTTATAATAAAGTGACACTACATCACATAGTCTCAGAGTAACAATGATATCTGATTCAAATATACCAACATCTTAAGGGTTGATACTTTAAATAGTCAATTTAAAGAGCAAATTTAACCAAAATAATAAAATTTTAAAAAAGATTAATAATAAAAGATCCAACTTTAAGAAACAAATGACAACAAGATAACTTAGTTTAGTCACCACTGTCCTTGAGTAATAGTTTTGCTCAATGTGTCGTGAACTATTTTATCTTTTGGTCATTTTTTTTTAAAAGTTGAAATAATTATAACAAACAAGGACCATAGAGTGGTTAATTCCTGCCATATTTGTTAAGGCATAACTATGTGAAAGTGCTTAAACTAGTGTGTGGTTTATTTGTTGATTTTTTTTTTTAATAATGAGGAAGATGTGTAATAGAATGAAATATTAATTGAATTCATTTAGTAATCGGAACATATACATGTGATTTTTTTAAACAAAGTGTAAGAAGAGCCATGATGTGGCTTTAGTACTTGCTACTTAGAGGAATGCTTAGAGTAAAATAGCTTTGAGACTTGTTTAGCGCTGTATCAATTTTTTTATTTTGATTGGAAAAGATTATGACGTTTGGTAGAGAGGTTGTTGGTTGGAGAAATAAAGGGAATGCTTTCCCTCAAGATTGAACTTCGTAGAGTTCGTGATCTATGGTTAGTGTTGTTGTGATGTGTGTGGCCAATTCCAATGTCATAGACTTGATCACTATTTTTAAAAAAGGGTTCAAGCTTTTAAGGGCCTTACTCCAAGAATATATCCAAGGATGGGACTTACACATTTTTGCTACCACAAATGTCTGACAAACCATTGCGGTGCCTGATCGGATGGGGATATCAATGACAGTGATATATATATGGCTATAGAGGTGGCCATCCCAGGGGATTGACCTCGAGACCTCCCACTTGTAGCATAGTTCACCCAACTGAGGAGCTAGCTTGTCGGACTATACACTTGGTCACTATTTGTAATGATGTAAAGTAAGTTTTTCTTTGTGTTTTATTGTGTTTGTGTAACACAAATCCATTTAAAAATTAACAAATAATAAAAATAATATGATGCATAAGAATAACATTGTACTAAAAATATCCATGATAAAAACAACTTGTATATGATGGTGATAAATAATATTTACTTTCTTTTGTGATGAAATAATTAAATTCTAAACATTAGATCTTTTCAAATTTTGTTTATTGTGTTCATTTAAAATTGTTTATATCTAAAGATTACATATGAAAGAAGCTATGCGTGATATTGATATCCAATATTTAAAGCTTCAAATCAATAATAAAAATTGCTAGCCTACCTTAAAAAAATGATTAGATGGTTGAAGACATTTCCAAATGTACTAATATACAAATTAATTAAAAGGTTTGTCTTACCTTCAAAAAAATCTACATGTACAATATAAAATAAATAATCAATTGAACAAAGAATACCTAATATGATTGTGAAAAGCTTTGAAAGCATTGAATACCTTTAAACTATAAAAAACTACACTTTCTATCGACATTTTGCACTTTCTATCATCATCTTGCAAGTTGAATATTTTTGAAATATTGAATACATTTTGAGAACATCAATATCGTAAAACTAATAAAAAAAGAAATAAATTATTTTAATAATTTTTATGATTCCAAAAATTATAAAAATTGAATAAAATCTGAAAAATTTAAACATGATATAAAAATTCTCACATCATTATCTAAAAATTATTATTTCAAATAAATCTTCCAATTCCTTACCATAATCTTAAACTTTATATAAAAAATTAAAACAATTTCATTTCATCCCCATTCCTCCCCAGTCTAAAAATTTCCAAATCAAGTTTCCGTGGAAGACATTGTCCATCCCTTCCAAAATTTCAATACCGCCTGACTTGACCACTCAACGCAATTATATTTTATAAATTTCCCCACTAAAATTTCATAGTCAAATTCTAGAAGACATTTTCCATCCCTTTGAAAATTTCAACACGCCGAAACGAGCCAGCAGCCATATTTTATACACTGAAAAATTAAGATTTGCGCACAGGATTTCGGGTATGGAATATCGTTCAGCATCATCACAACGTGCGCCGCCAATATCGTTGACGAAATCCACAAGTGCCACTGCCAAATTCATTTTACACGATCCGATGTTTAGATTACATGGCCCTCGCCTCATACTTCGAACTGAACAATTCACAGCTTTCCAGAATCTCAAAATTTGCGTTTTTCAGGTACAATTTTCTTCCTTGCACAAAATTTAAATCTTTCTTTGAATTTTTATTTCTTTATTTCTGTGGTTCTCTCCTTTTGTAGCAAATTTTTAGTGTTTTTATGCTGGATTGTGAAGATAATTCAGGGTTACACATATTTATGTTCGAGTGTATATATAAAAATTCAATGCCGAGTATGCAGGGGGTATTCACTTCGAGAAACAGACTGATTCAATATAACCTTCACTAGCCTTATCATTATATATGCACTGTCAGCATCTATATATAATAGGGCATCTTGGATTTTTATAGAATGTACAGTCCCATATCCTTTTCTTCCAGGTCCACATAATCATTACCAATAATTCACTTTCATAGATTCACATTAACATTAGTGCTTATTTATTTCAATCAAACTCCCAATCCCAACATCTTTGTAAAATCCATCACGTTATAAGAATGTAAGCTCACTTAAATCATGGACCAAACACACGGAACTCAACATTCATCTTCTGCAGATGACCTAGAATAAAAATATGATCTAATTATTTAATGACAAGTTTATCATTTTTATAAATACGCATTAGCCTATAATTTAACGGTGAATCAAGGAAGGAATTTGTGCACCATTGAGCTGAGGGATTGTATTGTCCAGTAATCTTCAGTTCATTACAGTTGGAGATGAGTGGTATATTGTAATCCTCCTCCGTGTATCCTTTTCATTTATTTATCTGCCCTCCATAATAACGATAAGGTCTCACAACGGGGGATTACCTTCAATGTAATAACGTACATTGAATAGTTTGTTTGACTGGGGGATGGTACTGTCTTCATCAACTCAACTACAATCATTTGCTATATAGAAGTTGCTAGCCCGGGGAAAAAAACCTTATAAAGTTAAATTTATTCAAATGGAGGCACTTTTGGAGTCCTCTCTCCTTCGCCTGAAACCCTAGATCTAGAGTTTGCCCTTCAGGAGTGTTGCTCATGGGGTGTCGTTGGCCATGGGAGGGGAGGATTGATTCCTTGGCGCCGCTAGCATTAGTGGGAATGTCTCGGCTCTATTGTGTGTGTGGGGGCTGTTCAACGTGGTGGCTAGACGTTGTTTGCCTTTGGTTCTATGCTCTATTCCGACCTTGGCAGCGTGGGTCTGTGAGGTTTGACACCCATCTCGTTTGCACTTTCATGGCAGCAAGGTTTCATTGTGGTGTGTTCTACGTTCTGTGTTGGGTTTCCTTGGTGACAATAGCTACTTGTCTACGTCTCAACCACATGACCTACTGTTTGGTTGCATGCTGTGCAATGGCGATGGCAACTTCGGACTTTGTTTTTGTTTTCGTTGTGCGGCGGCTCTGCCTTGAGGCCGTTCTCTTCTAAGATGACCGTTGCTTTAGGGTTTAGCAGGTTTCTGTAGTTTTTTTTTTCACTTGTTTGGTTTTGCCCAACCAACAAGGTAGTTCTGAGGGTTGTTCTATGTTGTTTCATTTGCTAGGGTTTCCCAACTAGCAAGTGGGGTTTTGTGAGGGTTTGTTGTATTTCACTTGTTTGGTTCTGCCTAACCAGCAAGGGAGCTTTGAGGGCTGTCTTGGTTCGCTTTGTGGTTCTCACCGTGAGTTTTCTCCAGCCGCTTGTGGATCACAGATACCACCCAACCACCCGTACTATGTAAACCAACTATTTGATATTAATAGATGTTTTTTCAATAGTAAATTATTCAAATATTTTGGTTCAAAATTTAAATTTATTTGAAAGTTGTGGTCCAAAATTTAAATTTATTCTAAAGTTTTGGTCAAAATCCCTGAAAAGTTACCTACTTGACAAATTTTCTCTTGCAAATTCATTTTCAATGTGGCCGTAGTTTTATTCTTTGCTTTGTTTTTAAAAGTTTTTTATCATTATTATATGCGCTAAGATTTCTTCAAGAAATCACTGTATTTTTATTATGAAATAAGTTTATATATATGAAAAAAGATTGATCTTTGACGTACATGTATCATTGAAAGCCGAGCTTTACTTTTTTTTCGGATGAAGTTTTTCCTATTGTATTATAGATAAATGGATTTGAATCAAATTGCAATACAAATATCCATATACATTTAATGAGCCATAAAACAAATGTAAAATAATAAATCAGACCTTGTCAATTTATTTCACCACCAGGGGAATGGAGAAAGATGTAAGGTTTAGAGATATATCTTGAATATCGGGAGATGATGTGACAGTCATCAGAATTTGATTGTGGAAAAAAGTACCCTACATCTATCAGGGGATGACTTAGAAAACTCGTGACGTGTCATGTCCCCCTTTTGGACATGACAAAATTGAAGACCTTTAGCCTTGCTTAGTTTCTCAAGGGCTAAGGGAAAAAAAAAAAAAGAAGGGAAACAATTGGTTTTGTAAAGAATACTTTTATAAGTACTTTATTGTTATAATTTCACTTAAGTTGGGGCCTTTTTAAGGGTCATGAGTATTGATCCACTCAAGTGAATTATAAAAAAATATTCTTTTATAATTTGAAAAAAGATCAACGAAGGTATTTCTCTCTAAATTAGGTGCTTCACTTTGGGAGAAGTATAAAAACAATTGAAGTGTCTTGTTGAAAGGCATCTTGGGTCATTATTTGAATTTACAAGTTTTGAACACGAAAAAGCTTGAGCTTTGGACTTGAAGATGAAAACCTTCAAGCAAAGAGATTGAGGACAAAAACCTTCATTCTTCCATGGGGTAACTTCATCTAGGAGCTACCATTGTTCATCAAATTTAAAAAAAAGGCAAAATAAAGGTTTCCAAGTGGGGCGAATAGCTTGGAAGGGTGGTGACTAGGGTTTGGAGGCCCAAATGTGGTTTTTAAGGTTGAAGACCCCTATTTTATAAGGCTGCATTTGTTACTAGGGTTGGAAAGGTTCAATTCCAGCCAGGGCGAATTGTTTGGGAGATGCTTATGAGATTTTGATAGGCTATTTCAAGCCTAAACATTATTCAGTAATTTTCTATTATTATTTCTGATTTTTGTTAGGATTTTGGAGAACTTTTGGACCTCAAATATATTTAGAAATTTATTATAAATTGTGCATAATTATTTAGTCATTTTTGTGAAATTTTATGAAGGTTTCGTGCACTGTTGTTGCATGATAAATCAGCCATAAAATATAAAATAAATATTTCAGATTGGGACGCCTAGGGTTTGAGGGCAAAGTCATATTTTTGGGAAGGCCAAACTTGCTTGTTGAATACCCCAAGTGGTGCATTGGGTTTAGCATATTTTTATGTTATTTTTGAAGGATCAATTTCAGTTAGAGTTTGTTGTTGGAAAAATCAGAATTTCTTCCATTGCTAGGGTTTGACATAAAAAATAAGATTTCAAAAAATATCCCTAATTTGGGGACATTACAGTGGTATTAGATCCATATCTTGGCTAGCTGTGGGTTTTCGAAGTGATTCATGCAAGAGGGTGACAAAGAACTAAGGTATTACCTTAGAAGCAAGAAAAAAGTTGAAGAAAATTAGCAAACATAAACAATGTCTCACTTGGATCAGCCAAGGGATGAGGCTGAAAATAAAGAACAAAGGTTTGACAAGTAAACACAAGCTCAAGAACAAATGCCAGCTATGATGACGGAATTTGTTCACACTATGAAGGAAATGAGGGGTGACAAACCATCCAATGGGGATGGCAGTGCTTATGGAATTCAAAACTTCATGGATCAAATACCTAAAGGGAATTGAGGAACTGCACGTAGGCCTAACTAGAGTACTTTTCTACAAGAAGAAATTGGCATTCTGAAAAGGGAATAGCAACCTACATTGAGAGATAGTTTATTGAAGGACTATGATGAGTACATGACTTATCTAGCTCCGTTCAGGGATCAAATGGACTTTTCCGCATTCACATCATGGAAGCATGGGCAACTTGGTGGTAATAGGGCTGGCCAAAGCCACAAGGTAGCCATAGAGAACTTCATCATGCCTTGGGAAAGCTTTCACTTTCCAATTTTGATGGTTCTCCTAAGAGTTCAACTAGGGCTTGGATCCAAAAGGTAGACACCTACTTTTCACTTAGGCCTATGATGGAAAAGGAGGCTATTCAGTTTGCCACTTTGCATTTAGAAGAGGCTGCCCATGAATGATGGTATCATGGTTTGATCACCCAAGGGCATCAACTTATTCAATCCTATGAGTAATTCAATAAAAGAATCATTGAGAGGTTTGATAGGACTGATTTGAAATTACACTTCAGAGAGTCGCTCAACCGAGACAAAAGGGTATAGTAGAAGAGTATGTGACTAAATTTTAGAGGCTTTCGGTTATGATAACGGATGTTTCGGAAAGATGATTGGCGATTTTATTCATGGAGGTTTGACCGATTCCATTAGGGGTTTGGTCAAGGCTTTTGACCCACTTTCTCTTCAAGGAGCCATTCAAAAGACCCTTGATTTGGAGTCTTCAGCACCCCAAGGTAAAATTTCGCTCTTTATTTCACAAAAAACCAACTCTTTTGGACCTTTTGGACAGCCAAGAGACGGCAGCCAAGGGGAAACACTTTTGGGCCACAGAAACCAACTCCTTTGGGGCAACTTGATAGGCCAAACCAACAAGGTTTGGGGCAGTTTGGTAAGCCAAACCAACAGTTTTTGGGGCAGTTTGGTAAGCCAAACCAACAGTTTTTGGGGCAGCAAAGAGAGCTGCCAAGATGGAGCAGTGAAAGAAAAAATGAGCTAAAAAGGAAGAAGCTTGATTTTGATTGTAGAGACCCTTGGACACCGGGTCATCATTGCTATGGGAAGGGACAAGTGCACTACATTGAGGTGCATTCGGATAAAGAAGAAGAGGAAGAAGAGGAAGGGGCAGCCACCTAGGGGTAAGAGCATTTGGAGATCCTTAGAGGAGAGGACATGAGTGACACCTTTGCTTCATTATCGGAGACTCCTAGATACTACCTCTTTCGTGTGAAGGAAAAATTGAAAGGTATGGATGTTACAATTTTTCTTGATAGTGGGGCCACCCACAACTTCATTGATAAAAGTTTGAAAGTTGCATGTGGGCTTCAACCCATTGAATTCAAGGGTTTCCATGTGACTGTGGCGGATGGCTTCACCATCCCTTGCACCACTAAGGCCCCCAAACTTAGCATCATGTTGGAGACACACTCCATAGAGGATGATTTTCATGTGGTTGGTATTGGAGAAACCGACTTGTTTTAGGCATCCAATGGTTGCACTCACTTGGAGAGTACACGCAAAATTACCAAACCATGGAGCTTAAATTTAAAAGGAATGGGAAAAAAGTAATCTTGCATGGTTTGAGTGGTAAGGCACCTTTGGAGGTGACCTCAAAAGCAATGGAAGGGGTTTTCCATGAGAAAAATTCAGTAGGGGCAGCAAGAAAGAATGTTTTTTCTTATTTGGAGCAGCCACCTTCACTTATGAAATTTGGTCATTCATATGGTTTGGTGAAGGAATCAAAGTTGGGGAAGTGTTGTCCTTCCAAAGAGGTCAATGAAATGGCGAATGGACAACCCTCAAAGTATGAAAAGTACCACTTGTTTCCTTGTTTATTAAACAGAATGAATGTTAGAAATAATAATTGGAGTCGAGTTCAAGGAGGCAAAAAATTAATTTGTAGATAAGAGAGGAAAGTCTGAAATTTCGATAAGAGGTAGGCCTTTACACTTAGAAAAGTCCGAGTTATTTTTGCAAATTCTAAAGATGTCATACTCAGAAAAATCAGGGAAAAAAGGTACAGTACAACTCCCAATAAATTCTAGAAACACGTGTGCAAAGTCTGATTTTTTTTTTCTCAATAAATTCTGAATTGGTGAGGCCAGTACCGCTGCCTTCTAAGGATAAAAATTCTAATATTTTTGGCATGCTACAGTCCATGAAAGTTCTGGAAATGCACATGAATTGGGGCACTCCTTTCATGATAAGAAATTGGTTGGTACAAGTATGGTGCGACTCTCTTTAAATTGTAAGTATGGATCCTTGTTAAGCTCTAAATGCATTCTTTACATGATTGATGAGGTTGACAAGGGGGAGCAAAGAGGAAGACGTGAGGCACACATGAGGGTAACAATGCAAGGTTGCTTGCATCTCCATGATATCTCTTCTCAAGGTATGCTTTCAATATATTTCAAATTTGCTCTCTTTTTGCAATTTGGGAAAGGTTTGTCAAGGCACATAGGAGGAGGGTATAGGGAGTTGATGGATGCTTGCCAAGGTAACATGCACTCAATGACTAAGGATCAAATAAATCTTTTCATATGGGGCAGTAAGGTTTTAATCTTCAGCCATGATCCTTTTGCTAACACACCTTATGAGTGCATGATGATATCCATTGGAGATCTATGTGTGAAAAGTCCGTCTAAATGCAATTTGGCAATGGATAGGTTGACATTTTGGAACATTTGTAAAGCTGTAAAGTGTAAATACAGTCCTCTAATTATCAAGTAAAGGTCTCTTTGTGAATTTTTTCTCTCCAAGGTAGGAAGGCGTAAGGGCATGAGGGCCAAGGTTTGCATGTTGAGGAAGTTTCCAGCCCATGAGAGGCATGAAAGGACAAGATTGAGGACACTACTAGCCCCTCGGATTGAGGAATTTTTGAGTACTAAAGTCAATATGCAGAGTGGGGGCAGCATTGACATCTCTCACATGCTCTCAAGGGCATTCCCACCTTGGCTTTCAACCACTTCACAAGTGGAAAGGAAGAAGAGGACTCTTTTTTGGACTAATGTGTTTATGTCATGCGCAGAAGCTGATTTAGGGGCAATCAAGGTCCAAATTTTTGAAGACTACCTCGCTGGAATATCCTTTTCCAGCCACTACCAAACTGCAATTTCGGAGGCATTTTGTTTTTCCATCATTCTTTTGATACATCCAGGGTATGAGGCCGCAAAGGGACAAAGAGAGAAGACTAGGAGCTGCTGTTTTTTCAATTCCAGCTTGTATAAAAAGCAAAGAATCTTCATCTACAGCAGTAGAAGTCTTCGTCATGAGGGTTTTCTTCAGTCGGGAAGGACCTCGGATCGAGTTTTGCATGAGTTCCATTGTGGGGACAACCCCTTGGTTACTATGATTGCTTGAGGACAAGCAATTTTGGGTGGGGAAGATTGTCATGTCCCCCTTTTGGACATGACACTATTGAAGACCTTTAGCCTTGCTTAGTTTCCCAAGGGCTAAGGGAAAAAGAGAAAAAGAAGGTAAACAATGGGTTTTGTAAAGAATACTTGTAAAAGTACTTTATTGTTATAATTTTAGTTAAGTTGGGGCCTTTTTTAAGGGTCATGAGTATTGATCTACTTAAGTGAATTATAAAAAGGTATTCTTTTATAATTTGAAAAAAAGATCAACAAAGGTATTTCCCCCTAAGTTGGGCGCTTCACTTTGGAAGAAGTATAAAAGCAATTGAAGGGTCTTGTTGAAGGCCATCTCAGGTCATTATTTGAATTTACAAGTTTTGAACATGAAAAAGCTTGAGTTTTGGACTTGAAGACGAAAACCTTCAAGCAAAGAGATTGATGACAAAAACCCTTATCTTCCATGGGGCAACTTCATCTAGGAGCTGCCATTGTTCATCAAATTTCAAAAAAAGGCAAAAATAAAGGTTTCCAAGTGGGGCAAATAGCTTGGAAGGGTGGCGACTAGGGTTTGGAGGCCCAAACGTGAATTTTCAAGTTGAAGACCCCTACTTTATAGGGCTGCGTTTGTTTTTAGGGCTGGAAAGGTTTAATTCCAGCTAGGGCAAATTGTTTGGGAGATGCTTATGAGGTTTTGATAGGCTATTTCAAGCCTAAACATTATTCAATAATTTTCTATTATTATTTCTGATTTTTGTTAAGATTTTGGAGGACTTTTGGACCTCAAATATATTCATAAATTTATAATAAATTTTGCATAATTATTTAGTCCTTTTTGTGCAATTTTATGAAGGTTTCGTGAAGTGTTGTTGCATGATAAATCAGCCATAAAATAAAAATAACTATTTCAGATTGGGACACCTAGGGTTTGAGGGCAAATTCATAATTTTGGAAGGCAAAACTTGTTGTTAGATACCCAAGGGGTGCATTGGGTTTAGCATATTTTAATGCTATTTTGAAGGATCAATTTCAGCTAGGGTTTGCTGTTGGAAAAATCAGAATTATTTCTTTTGCTAGGGTTTGTCATAAAAAATCAGATTTCAGAAAATATCCCAAACATTACATGACGATTTGAAAATAATGTACAAACTGTCGAGTTCCAAACATGGCAACGTCCAAATTGTCAAGTTTTGTTCACGGCGTTGTTAGGCAGGGGAAATCTGCTTTGATGACTTTGTTCATCTGCTTTGGGGCTCCAAGAACTTTGCTCATTTTTTCGTGCTTTCGCTTAGATCATTGGGAAAATGAACTAGTATTTCTTACCCTTGTTGGGCAGCTAAATCTGACAATAATAAAGAAAGTGATGTATTTTGGGGCATGTATTACACCTACACATTTCTTGATTCTTATCATGCCCTTAGACGGTTGTATAGTATTGAAAACAACACTCCAATAATTGTAGTAATTCATCAACCAAGAAAACCAATGCAATACGTTGTGATACTAACATGAACTTCAATGTTATAATAAATGTTCTAATGATTGCGCGATTCCTCCAAATGCTTGTAAATGCTCAATAGATTCTTGTGGACGACAATGAATTCTTTCCAAAATGCTAGATGCTTTTCAAATCATTTCTTAAATGTCTTTCATATACCTAAATACACATTCTAGATAAGGAGGGCAGGATGAGAACAAACTTAGGGAGAAGGAAAATAACAGCAAGAGGGTGTTGGGAGAAGGTGCAGGGACCATTGAAAGTCAATAAATGCATCAATAATGTCCAATTTAAACCAAGAATTGACATGTACAAAAACACCTTAGAAATATGCAATTAAATGATGAATATATGCTTAAGGGTCTTTTTTAGGTGTCTACATTTTGCTCCACTTTGATGCATGTATGTGTGTGTGTGCATACATATGAAAGTAAATGAAGACATGGTATGGAATCTGAAGCCAACTCTAACATACCTGTGAATCCTACAAGAACATGCCTTTTTTTTTACACACGAATGGGGGAGTGCCAACAATGATATTATGCTGAAATCTAGAAAACTGAAAATGATAAACCTAATTTGATTGAAGGTGTGTGTAATGCCCATTGACACCTCGTGGCTCTGAACCTATGCTTAATCTTGTATACATTTCTAGATACAATTTTTAGTCAAGCTAAGCCAAAATTTTGAGTACTACAAAAAACAATGCTAGACAATATATTGAGCTTACTCCCTTTGTAGGAATAGATGGCACTTCCCAAGTACATCCTATTATGGGAGTAAGTGAAATATGAATGTCCCCTTTTATAGGAGTGAAACTTGTGTCGGGTTCTTGGAGTCTAGATGACTACAATGAGTGGAATATATGCCCCTCTTGCGATATTTGGGATGAACTTGTGAAACACATATCTTAAAAGAAAGGAATTAAATGCATCATGTGCTAGATAAGAAATAAAACCAATGATGTTGAATATATAAAGATATAATTCTGGAAGCATGTATGATATGAATAATTTGCATCATATGGGCCTATGATGTAATCAATATAAGTGCAAAGAAATGATGCGTCCCATGTGGGCGAAATATAAGCAATGTAAGATCAAAGAGATGCCCCATGTGGGCATAAGATGTAAGCAATGTATCGTAAGATATAGCAATGGAAACACAAGTATGTGTTCTTTCCCTTAATAGATGCATGATAGGAATCATGGCAACGCATGCATGTAATAAAAACACAGTGCATGATATGTATCATGGCACCATAAAACAAAACAAACCCTTGGTGACAAAAACTAGAACATGAAACATGTCACTTTCAACTTCTTACAACACATTTATCAATCTAGCTATCTCATTAGAGCTTTCCATGAAATGTTTCCTAAATGTTGTAAAATTTTCAGCCTAGCTTGTTCATCTAAGCAAAGCTTGTTGATTATGATCCACTTAATGCGCATTATCAATTTGAGAACCATTCAAAACATTTTCCTTCAAAGATCCGTCATTATTATTTGCAATAGAAAGCACAATTTTTTGAGCAACACTAGCTACATTTTTGGATTCCATTTTTTTTTTCAAGCAAGATCTAGAATTAAACAAATTAATTTAATTTTAATCAATAGGTTCATGATTAATCCTAGTACTCTTCCTAGTTGGATCCTTAGATCTAATTAATTTAAATGGCATAAGAGGAAATCAAACATTGAATACACACACCTTGCAAGTTTCTTAGGGTTTGAAAAATATTCAGGAAACATTAATCTAGGGTTTGGAATGAAACACAAAGGAGCAAGGGCTAGTAGATCTGAAAGAATGAAACGGAACAAGCTCTCGAAAAAATAGATTTACTCTAAGGAACAAGATCTAACCCTAGAAAGGGGTGGCAAGTGAGCACATGTTCACCAAAATGTATTATAGATAAATGGATTTAAGTCCTATTGAAAAATAAATATCCATGTACATATAACTAGGCCTAAAACTAATGTAAAATAATAAATCAGACCTAGTCAATTAATTCCACCACCAGAAGAATATAGAAAGATGTGAGGTAAAGAGATGCATATTTTGAGATTTGATGATAATCATCGAAGTATGACTGTGGAAAATAGTGCTTAGCGATTAGAAGATGACCCAAAAATTTGCGATGATTGGAGAATGATGTACAAACAGTTAAGTTCCAAACTTGGCAATGTCCAAAACTGTGAAGTTTCATTCCTGTGAAATGTCAAGTAGGTGAAATCTGGTTTGGCCACTGTGTTGGTTTGATCCGAGGCTCCAAAAACCTCACTCAGTTTTCCGTGCCTTAACTTAGACCTTTGGGAAAATGTACTTCTTTTTCTTGTGTTTTGGGATTGTGTTACACTTAACTTGATTCTTATCAAGGCTCTAGACATTTGTACAATTTGGAAATCAACACTCTAATTACAGTAATTCATCAGCAAGGGAAATCAATGCATTGAAATGTGTCGTTAACATGAACTTTAGTGCTACAATGAATGCTCTAGTGATTACTTGATTTCTCTATTGCTTGTAAATGCTCAATAGATTCTCGTCAATGACAATGAATTCTTTCCAAAATGCTAGATGCGTTTCAAATGATTTCCAGATGGCTTTCAGATGCCGAAATGCACTAGCGTGATTGTGTATTTATAGATGACTTGAATCCAAATTAGGACCCTATTGGCACGCATATTGACATTTAACGGTCGAAAAAGCAAAAATTGCTGGATAAGGATCACATGGGGTGAGGGACAAAAGGGCCCAAATGCTCCCTACTAGGGCCATACAATGTTTGGAGCATAACTGGATGCTTCGGACAAGGATAGTAGAACATGACCAAAACCGAGGGGGAAGAAAAATTACAGCTGGAGGGTGTCGGGATAAGATCAAGGTACCACTGAAAGTCAGAAAAATGCACCAATAATGTCAAAATTAAACCAAGAATTGAAAAGTACGCGAATATCTTATAAATATGCAATTTAATGACTAATAAATGCCTAGGGGCCATTTTTAGGTGTCTACACCTATTTAAGCTTTTGAAAATTATTTTGATTAAATTTATGCATTTTAAGTTTTGGTATTTATTTTTATTAAATTTGTGAAATTCAAGCTTTGACATTTCTTTGGATTGAGTTTTTGCAATTTAAGCTTTAAAATTTATTGATTAAATTTATGCATTTTAAATTGACATTTATTCCGATTATATAAATTTATGCATTTTAAGCTTTGACATTTTTTTTTGAAAATTTGGTAAACTCCTTTTTAAAAAAAAAATCTTTTGTCTATGCTGTACACAATATTATTTCACTAAATTTCAACACTTTATCATGCCTTCTTGGATTTGCACATGGGCCTTTGTTATGAAAGCCTTAATGCTTTTACGACTTGAACTCCTCCCATTTGACACATTTTAACGACTGGCATTTATTCTGATTATATTTGTGCAGTTTAGGCTTTGACATTTATTCTGGTTAAATTTGTGCAGTTTAGGTTTTGATATTTATTCTGTTTAAATTTGTGCAGTTTAAGCTTTGACAATTATTTTCATTAAATCTATGCATTTTAAGCTTTTGACATTTATTCTGCTTAAATTTTATGCATTTTAAGCTTTGAATTTTGTTGTTAAATTTATTAATCATTTTGCTCGTCTTGGAACATTTCTACAAAACTGTCTTGGAAATCATCTTTGGGAAATGCTCTGTTTCTAAAGGTTTTTGGTCATTCTTTTAAATCTTAAGATTTTACAATGAAGAAATGATTAAGTATACAAAATAAAAATAAGCAGAGAGTCAAAGCTTTTGCCATTTATTCAAATTAAATTTATGCATTTTAAGCTTTGACATTTATTTCGATTAAGCTATGAAATTTATTCCGATTAATTAAATTTATGCATGTTAAGCTTCGACAATTTTTTAATTTGGAAATCCCTCCTTTTTCGGGGCAACCTTCTGCTAGGCCATATCCACCGAGTTGGATGTGCAATTTTAACAATTTCAACACTTTTTTCTGTCTCTTGGGATTTGAATTTGGGGCTCCTTTATAGTCTGATGCTTTTTATGACTTATATGACAATTTGTTTCTATAAGGTAAATAAATTTTTTATTAAAAATAAAGGCCACAGTCCCGCATATACGTCATGAAGCCAAACTACATTCGGTCAGGAAAAAAACAACCATGGTCCTTTCTTTTGAAAATGCATGCATGCTTTTCTAGTGCATTCAAGCACAATCCTTGCTTTTACACATGTATGCTTGCTTTTGCAGTTCATGCAAGCACAATTCTTGCTCTTTGGCATGCATGCAAGTTTTACCTTGCTTTTCCCTAAGCATGCATGCTTTTCTCGTGCATATAGACTTTGCTCTGCCTCTTCATTCCAAATATTGATAGGCAATAGATGAAGCTTAATCTTTCACTTTCCTTGTCTTGGCTAGAAAATAAGCTGGAAGTTTCCTTCGTTGTTCCTCCCACCTTGAACCTAGTGAGGAAATTTGCTCAAATCAAGAACATCTTTAAGTTGAGGCTGAGAACCTAGGATCAACTCTATCCTAGTTTTCTCATGAAATTTGTTATGAGCTTCGTCTCTTCCCTATTCTTCTTTAGGGATTTCTTCCCATTATTGGACAGAGTTTGCTTTCCATTGCCTTTGAATCAGATCTTTGAAGTTCTGACTTTTGTTGCTCTTGTTGATTCTCAATGACATTTTCCACAGTTGCGTTTTCACCCTTGTTGTCTTGGAGCCCTATTGTTCCCCATTTTTTCCTCATGCCGATGCTCAAAAACATCCTCGACCGTTTAATCTCAATTTTACTCTCTTAGTAGAGTATGCTTAGGACTTGCATCCTTACCTAATTCATGTAGAGTTTCATGGATGCATTCCTCCTCTAGAGTTGCAAAGGAATTTCCTCCTTGATGGCCTTCTTTTTTGTTTCCCTTCCTTGCTGACATGACATTGTCTATTCAGAATCTCCATTTTTCCGTATGAGCCGCGTAGTGAATTTTTTATTTGGCTTTCTGATTCCCTTTGTTTCTTTTACATTACCAGATCTAGGCTTTGAATCTACCATTTGTTTTGGGGCCAAAGGACATTCATTCATGACTTAGCCTACAGCAAAACAAATTACACTTGTAATCTGTTTCTTGAAGCCATTCCAAACCTTCGAAGTAGAGTGTGATGCCCTTTGGGAGAGGCTTCTCCTGATTTGCTATCACCAATATATTAACATAGTTACCAAGAACATGAGTGTCAAGCACCTTAGAAGTGCATACAAATTGTCCAATAATATTTCCAACCTTCTTGAACACATTCACTCAATAACTCATGCGGTAAAGCATATAGCTTGAGACAAACAGGGGCTCTAGTGGGCATCTAGTTTGTGGGCATGAAGAAAAGCTCCCAAAACTTCATGAAGAGCCATGCATTTCGAAAAACCAAGTACCACCTTGAGAGACCTTTTCTCTATCCTCTTCATTTGCCAAAAACTGTATTAAAGTAGCCCTGAGAACATGATCAAGGCTTTAGTTCTCCTTGGGTTTTATAATTCTCCTTTGTCCACATATAGAACTCATCAAGGCATGGCTGGATCAAAAGGAATCTATATATCATCCCTGAAGTAGCTGAGTTTGATATCTTGTCTAGCAAATTTTCTAGATCTATAGTCAATATTGAACTCTCTTCCAATGCCTCCAAACATTCATTTTGAATCTTTGATCTGCATTAGCCCTTTGTTTTTGAATTGCTGCTGCCATACCATTTTCTGAAAATAAAGGGTTTTCCTTAGCAAGGGCTTGACGGAAAGAAGAGTGGCATGGGAGGACAAAACTTCTAAATTCTATTCATGAATTGCAGTTCTAAGCACTACCATGTCCGTTCTATTTAACATTAACTTAATAAGCGGTTTGGAAAGACAGATAAAGAGGGTTAGTTGATTACCTGCTATCTTTAAGCATAAGAGAAAAGACCAGGGATGGAGAGGTCTTTGTTACCCTTTGGCAGGGTGAGCATACTTAGCTCTCTGACAGATCTGCAGCATCGTATCGATTTATCAATACGCATCTCGAGGGGTGGCAGTGAAGATGATTGTGCTGGGGGTGGTTGACCACCCCCCTGCACCCCACTTGCCATTCCACATTTTGAATTACAGCCAAAGACGACCCCCACACACTACAGATCTAGATCTGAAGCTTTCTTGAACAAATTCTAGACACCCCAATAGTTCATTCTCTAAACCTTATCAGAGTTTTTCACCCTTCCATCCCATAGCCAAGTTCAAAAGAATTTTCAACTTATATGACCAATTTTAAGCTTTGACATTATTTCTGATTAAATTTTGTGCAGTTTCAGCTTTTATATTTGCTTTGATTAAATTTGTGTATTTTAAGCTTTGAGGTTTATTCTGTTTAAGCTTGACATTTATTTTTATTGAATTTGTGTATATTTTTTTGATTGGTAAAACGAGGGGTTCTATTGGGGCCCTCACCCAAAAAGTACATGCCTTGAGAAGCATAACTAGAGAAGACAAGTGGACAATCTCTCAACATGAAAAAATCCACTTTTTCCTTTTTTTAAATAAAAATATATAATACAAATATAAGTGAAGAAGAAGCCAAGCAAAAAGGTAGCCATGCAGGGCTGTGCATTGCCCAGTTTCAAGGGAGATCCCTCAACCACAATAACACACCTCACAAATGCCATGATCAACCCGAGCCAACAAACCTCCAACCTCCCATGACCACGGAACCACAACTTGCACCCACTTGATCCCCTAGAAGGGCTCCAAAAACTTAGATCGCCTCAGATGGTATTCAGGCACATTGTCCCATTCCCCTGTCAATATTGAAGCATGTATGCAGCCGTTTTGATGATACTGCACCACCAAAAGCCACATTTAAATGTGAGGTAGTGGCTGAGGTAGCCATGGCAGCACTACAGAAACCAAAAGGTAAACAACAGGAGAACAATTGAGAAAACCAATATAAAATAGGAAGAAGGTGATGGCGTGGGAGAGAAGAACGGCTGTCCTACACATAAATCAATTGAACATTGATTGCTAGCATTCGGAGATACTTGCCAAGCTAGGGACATCCCCTTTGGGAGGTGGGGTGCTTTAGAGGTCACATTGCCACTTCTGCACAGAATAGGAAGCACGTTGCTATAATTGCCCCACAAATTATAAAACAATAAAAATGTTGTTTCTTGTGGTCCTTTATGATTAATTTTTATATCTCTCTCTCTTTTTTTCTACCATTTTCTCCAAAGTTTTCTACATGCTGCACATTATGTATCAGGTTGCAGAAGTACACCACCCTAGCACTCTATCCCACAACGTCTTGATGAACTAACGCTTCTACACCCGGCCAGTTTGTTGGAAGGGAACTCCTGATCTTTGAGAACACTCCTAGATCAGGTCCTGCATTAGCAAGGAGGTCCGCTGATCAATTAGCTTCCTGAAAACAATGGGAGAAGGAGATCCACTGGAAGAGAAGCTTTAACTCTTGAGCTGAATGAAGAATGTAATTAAGCTTCCAATTAGGGGTGCTTCTGTTGGTCATTGCATTAATGACCAGCATTAAATCACCTTATACTTCCAAATTTCCACCCCATGAGGCCAAGCAAGTTTGAGGTCATCCACTAGATCTCTAGCCTCATTGTTGGAACCATAAGAGAGAAAGGAGGAGGATGCAGCAACAAAAACATCCAGGTTTGAATGAAGAATGCACCCCATTCCAGCTGGCCCTGGGTACCATGGAAAGCTCTGTCAAAATACAGCCTGACCCATCCTTCTTTGGGAGCAGCCCATCTCACCAATGAGAAACCCATGCCTTGGACTCTTTTTTTTCCCCTGGAAAAAATTCGTAACATCATATTAATAAAAATAGGAAGTTACATTATGAAGATGCATATAGCATTCCATAAGATAAAAGAGCAAAGAAATTAAATCACATAAATGCATAGAGCATTGTAGTAAAATCCCAAGGGCCCATGAAAGTACCAGAAAACCAGTCAGTTTCAAAAACTAAATAGCAGTGAAAACATGTACAAAATGCCCTTACGAACCAAGAGAACCCTATCTTTCAAGGCCTAACAAGGTGCATTGTCCCGGAGACCAACAGGCCCCCGCCCCCTAATGTAAAGATTAGAGAGCAACACAGGGATGAGGTGGACTGTGGTGGCTTCCACTTCACCTTATTCACAAGCCATGGCTGGAAGTGGGGTTTACCAATCATCCTCCAACCCAGAACTGTGGCTCTTCCTTGCAAGGCCAAATGCTAGATCTTCAAACAGGGCCTTTCCAAAATAGCACCCGCTAGCATTAAAAAAGCCACCCAATCACAAAGAGGGCGCCTGAGAGACCAAATCAAACTAGAAAAAACCGTCCCATCTCTTGGCTCGCAGCTCCAATCAACCAAAATTGGCGATTGCCTGCCCATCGGATCTGCAGGAAAGGAGAAAGAGTCCGCAACCAGAGGCAGCTTGTTCACTAGATTCTAGGCCCAAGAGCGAAGACATCAACCAAACACCCTCACCCACGCATTCAACACCATTAGCCAAAACCAGCACAGGCCCCGTGGAATTTCAAAACTGAGAAATAGGGAGGACACTGTGTCTCCACCTGCAACTGAGAGTGGAGAAACCAAAGCAGAGGAAGGGACAGGAAGGGGTGAAGGAAGTAGGGATTCAGACCCCGCTGACGGTTCCTAGGCAATCTCTGACCCTAGCTTGAGTGCCACATGCTGCCTAAGGTTGAAGGATAGGAGTGAGTGCAGCTCCAACTCCTTTTCTGCCTCCCACGGGCTAGTCTCCTGCCAGATGAACGCTAACATATCCTCCAGGGCTTCCTCTAAGCTCCTCTTAAAACCCTTCTCTGCAACCTAAGTGCCATCAAGAGTGTTCGCCGTCTCCTCAACCTGTGTAGAAACCAAAACCTGTTCTACTAACCAAGCACTAGGTGTGCTTAACTCAAGCTTCACCTCCATAGCCAAAGTCCAAACCCTAATCGACCTCGCCAAGTTCTCCATTTTTTCATGGTTCCTATGCCTTGGACTCTTACCCCATGAATGGGGGAAACGTTTGTATTATAAACTTTGACATTTCATCTGATTAAATTTATGCATTTTAAGCTTTGATATTTATTTTGACTAAATTTATGTACTTGAAGGCTTGAAGCATTGACACTAGTTATGACTAAATTTATGTACTTGAAGCTTTGACACTTGTTATGACTAAATTTATGCACTTGAAGCTTTGACATTTATTATGACTAAATTTATACTTTTAACCTTTGGCATTTATCATGGAAAAATCTAATGCATATTTCTGTTCTTGTAAAAATACTACAAATTTAGTTTGGAGATCATCTTTGGTTAGTGAATCTTTGAATTTTCTCTTAGTAGGAAGGTTAAATCTAGCTCAGTTGCAAGGATCTTGTCTTTAATTTGGCTCATTTGTTCATTTATTAGCATCTTGTACTCCTCCCCCATATTTATTATTTTAGTTGTATTTCTTTTGGAAGGCTAAATTTAGCTGAGTTGCTTAGGTTTTCGTTTTCATTTTTCCCTGAATAAGTCCATTTTGTGCATCTTGTATCTTCTTTTCTGAAAGTGAATAAATAATTGACTTGTTATGAAATCAACCTGAAATTCCTACATTTTGGTAGAAATTTGACCTCCCTGTTTAGTCAAATTTATGCATCGTGCCTTCATTATAATGTTGTGATAGAAGCCTGTCCTCATCAAATATTTTATATCAGT
Organism: Torreya grandis; assembly: GCA_037957365.1. Lineage (NCBI taxonomy): Eukaryota > Viridiplantae > Streptophyta > Pinopsida > Cupressales > Taxaceae > Torreya > Torreya grandis. Next base: position 2,126,088 of record JARHVA010000202.1, on the reverse strand, counting down.
ACTGTTATTTTCACAGACATCTATTTTTTCTCTATATGGGTTTTATTTTTGTGTTCTTTTATTGTTTTTATGCAAAACTCTCTTTTACATTCTGATCAAATTTTGTGTTCTTTTACACTAGTACTTCTCTATTCTAACTTGGTGGACTTTTTGTGCTGCATTAGCTTTTTTTTGGTCATTTGTGGACATAAATATAGTATCTTTCTTTGTTTTTGGCCTCTTTTCTCTATATAGGGTTTATTCATTTTTCATTCTCTTGTTGTTTTTTTCGTAAATTCTCTTCTGCATCCTGATGAAATATGTATTTGCTTGCATATAATGCTTCCCTTATATGATTTAACAGGATTGTTTTTTTTTTCAATGTTACAGATTTAAGTCTTGACTAGATTAAACCGAAAGCATGGGGGCTATTTCTGGATCAACTGCTCTGTCCTTTCAATTAAACACAGGAGCTAAAATACCAGCTGTAGGATTGGGAACATGGCAGACTTTACGTGGTGTAGTTGGAGATGTTGTCAAAGCAGCCATAAAGGTAACTGGAGTATTTTATTTATATATTTAATGTTCAGTACGCTGCTTGGTAAGCTTTACATCTTATTGTTTTAGGAGTTAGGAACATGATTTCACATAACTGTGAAGTAACTTTAATTAATCTTCAATCACTGTATTTGCAAATTTAGTGGCCATTCCAATGGCTCAACCAGTAGCAACTTCAGTCAATCTTGTTGGAATATTGTCATTGATGTCAAATGAACTATTGCCGAAAGTGAACGGAATTGATTACCGGAAGTGAACAGACTTGATGGCTGGAAGTGAACGGAAATGTCGACGGAAGTGAACGGAATTGTTGACGGAAGTGAATGGAATTGTTGACGGAAGTGAACGGAAATGTCGACGGAAGTGAACGGAAGTGTCGACGGAAATGTTGACGGAATTGTCAACCTTGGCCGACCTATTGGGAGGAGTTGTGACTGTTTGAAAGGACCTTTTCACTTGAAGAGTCACGACCTTAATTTATGGCTTTTCGTGGGTTATAAATAAGTGCATAACGAATGGCAAAAAAAGTAGATTCGAAAGTGGAAGATATATAAAAGAAGAGCATAATTTTTAAAGGCAAATTTTTGTGAGAATATTAAAAAGAAAAAATCAGCAAGTATAAGGAAGAGTATAGCAGCGAAAACACTCAAGTGTAGATCGAATCTAAAGGAGATAAAACAAGTGTTCTATCATCCGTTGTTTTGACAACAAATTTGAGATAGAAGAGTGATTTTTTTCTGAGAAGGTTGGTGCCTTCGTTTTGAAGAGATTGGTGTCTCTTGCTGAGTTGGTGCTCAGTGAAAGGGGTTGGTGCTCCTGTAGGTTGGTGCCTACAAAATTGTTTTTGGGGTTGGTGCCTAGGAATACTTATATTAAGAGAATTTCTCCGTGGTTTTCTCCTGAAAAGGTTTCCACGCAAATCTGTGTCTATTTGCATTGTGTGGTTTTGCATTGTATTCTTTGATTGCTTTGAATATATTAATGGCGAAGTAATTTGAGGTTTTGATTTAAGATTAATAGTCGAAAGCGAAAAAATATCTTATACTGATTCACCCCCCCCCTCTCGGTATAAGCTTGTGCTTAAGAAATCTGCAAGCATTGTAGCTCAAATTGTATTTGTAGTTTTATGGCTGTTGGAATGCTTGACCATTAAGTATCAACCAATGGAGAAATCTGTAAAACCAAAAAAGGAGTCGTAGTTTTCTTTTAGAACTTGTCACCAACACACCAAATTCCCAAATTCCTGATTTGATGCAACTTCCTAAATTGGGAAAATATTTTAAACTATTTTCAAAACTAACCCACCTTTTAAACTATTTAGTATTTCCTTAACAAAAGTGGGTTTGTAAACAAGTTTCCTGGGTTCTTGTATATTCACTTTATTAAATCCTTAGATTTGTTTTTCCTTTTATCTACCTCTATTATTTCTTAAAGCCTCCGAGTCTAAATTATGCTGAAAATGTTGTACATAGTAGAAAGAAACAGTGCTGCATGAGATGCTGACAGATGGCAGCTTCTCTCACACCTGCAAAACTTTATTTGAAAGCGAATGCATGAATTTACCATGAGTTCTCGGGATACTGACAAGTTTTACCTTCCTGCTTACTCTCATTTGCACACTGAAACTTCACGTAAGTCCCTTAAAGGGCTTCATTACACTGAGTATTTTATGGGACGCAAGATATGGACAAGTGTCCTCATCCCCACACAGTCTCAAGTCCTAACTGAGCCCCTTGTAGTACTCTTCACAGTGAGAATCCTGTGGCTCCCCTTTCACATTCTTTCACATCGTGCACAAAGTCTTTATAAATAGATGAGTTTTTAAAGCGCATAGGATTGTGAAACTTATCGCGATCTTGCATTCGTGCATAGTGGATGTATTTCTTATGAAGTTTGGTTCTTGGATGTTCGCGGGAAGGCGATGCCATGGAATTGGGATAAGTGTCTGCATCTCGTGGGCTCTCCATTTATTTTGCTTATTTGGGGCTTGCTTTGTGTTAGTCTGAATTGTTGGCTTTTCGTGGCCTGGATTAATGTGGGCTGTCAATGGGAGGATCTCACAGTGTCATTGAATTTCGAGCTCTGTATGGAACAATGATAACTCAACATTCAATTATTGCAACATAATATCCCATCATTGCCTAATTTACACTGTAATCCCCTGAGATTTTCACCTTGATTCCATGATTGTATAATTAATTTTTTTCCTGCTTGAGGTTAAATGGTTTCTCTAGGTTGATAGGCTTCAATAGGTTGCCATTGTTTTCTTCTAAAGCTCTGCAATTTGAAAGGCTATTGTTTGAAGTTCACTCAGAGATCTCAATTGCCTTGAAGCCTCGGCGTTTAGCTGAGCAAATGAGATCACAGAGAATGATGAGCCAGTGGCGAGGATGGGCAAATGAAAGCATGGAGATACAGGGAAAGGTGTGGTACAACCACAGAACCCACAAACATAGGAGACACGGTGTTGATGCCTGAAACCTGTGGCTATAGAGATCAATCTGGGCTTTATTTTTACTTTAGAAATGCTGTAGAGATCCCCACTTCCCCAAAGAATCCTAATCCCAAAGGGGGTAGAGATAGATTTGAAAGGCTATTGTTTGAAGTTCACTTAGAGATCTCAATTGCCTCGATGCCTCGGTGTTTAGCTGAGCAAATGAGATCACAGAGAATGATGAATCAGTGGCGAGGATGGGCAAATGAAAGCATGGAGATACAGGGAAAGGTGTGGTACAACCACAGAACCCATAAACATAGGAGACACGGTGTTGATGCCTGAAACCTGTGACTATAGAGATTAATCTGGGCTTTAATTTTACTTTAGAAATACTGTAGAGATCCCCACTTCTCCAAAGAATCCTAATCCCCATTCTTCCCTATAGCATCTGCTAGGACTAATGTCTTCCCTTGAGTTGAGGTGCTAAAATATGTGTAAGATGGGATTATCCAAGATGGGAGGCTATACTTGCCTGATGGGAGGCTCATTAGCAATTTATCTGGCCGTTTTCTGCATATGATTTACAAATTCCTTGATCCTACCCTAGAGTACACACAACAATGGGTCATTTGAACACAAAATGGATGGTGTGTTAAAGTAGCTAGGTCGACCCACTAAAAGAATATAAGCTTGTGAATTCACATAAATTCTGGGAGTTTCAATCTGATGTGAGAAATACAATGGTGCTAATGTGTAGAATGACAGGCAAAGGGCAGTGCATGTAGACGACTATTGGCTGCCAATGCTGCGTGAAATATGGGAAAATGGTACTATTTTGAATTGGGCTGAGATCATCTCCTTTTATTCAAGAAAAGGATTAATGAATACAGAGCTGGAGTCTCAGGGTTCTACATGGCTCCCCATGTAGTTGTTTGCTTATGTGGGACATTGAATTTTAGTGTTGAGGTTTTCCCACCACGGACCCCAAATATCACTGAGCTGATCCATTCTCATTGCTACATGCTGTTCAAGCACTTGTACCATAACCATTATGGTAGGATATATGACTTATAAATAGCAAAAATGCTTCATGAATTCGTAGGTGAAGAATGTCCCAGGTTGTCACTGGAAGTGCAATCTAGTTTGAAATTTCTTGGAGATTGGTGTTTATTTCCAAGGTGTACAGTCCTGATAATTGATAGAGCCTTGAAGGAACCGCATAGATTGCTCAGATATGTGCCTTATGGGTTTTATTTGGAAGAGGTAGCTTATCTGATTACCACTGGGGTTACAGACGACTTGAAGGCAGCTCATGCCTCTATGTTCCATGATTGCCAATGATAGTGGGGTACGTGGTCCATTCAAACTTTGTACATGCAACAATCTGTTGCAAGGATATTGGCAGATATATCTTTGAAGAAGCCCCCTTGTTCAAAAGAAACCCATTTGATTAAACAGAAACATAATTACTTCACAGAGTACAGACATTTGTCAATTCCACAGAATGAAGTGTATAAGAATGCAAAGACCTTTGCTGGTGTGCAACGGAGAATAGTTCAGGTGAATCAACTTCAAGGACCAGGCCCATCTGTTCAATCAGCAGCAGTTCCAAGAGGCCCACTTCTGAGGCCAGCAATTCATTAGAGTTCACCAACACTACCTCCAGGTTTTGCAGTCTTTGCTAGGCTACAAGCTGTTACCCATATGGCACCTATTAAAGCAGTGTTTGCAAGAGGAGTCAGGTATACATTCGAAAGGGTAAGGCCTTTTATTATTTCTTTCACTTACTTTCCTACTACTTTTGCATCCTTAGCTTCATCTTATTATGCTTCCCATGTTCCTATATTTCAGAGTCCTTCAATTTGGGTGGCTTCACATGTTGCTTCTTCACCATCAAGGGGTGAAGAAGTAATGTCATACTTCTGAGTTTCTTAATGCCCCACTTATCTCCACCCTATCACTCCACCCTCTAATATTCCAAGCACTATTTTCTCTCTGAGTCTCTTGCGAAATACCATATCAAGTCAAGACATGCAGGCAGGAACCTCATACTCCGTTATTCCCCCCATGTCATCCCAGGAAGTGTCTTAGATTTTTCCTCATCTTGCACTGATTCCTTAACTCTGTCCTTACCTGTGCCATCATCATCTACCACCCAAACTTCTACCTCACTCACATTTTCTGTATGTACTTCCCAAGTCACTATACCACAATCAGTGATCGCACCATCCCTATCTCCCACTTTCATTCAATCTTCAACCTTAACACTCTTTTCTTTCCCTGGGTTTTTCACCCCTCTACTACAGCTCAAAGCCTTTCCAAAAAGTGTTTTTTTCCTCCAATATCACAAATGAAGTTGGACATTGTCAGTATTAAAATTCCTTATACCTCTCCTTAGAGTTGTATTCCCATGCTTAATATCTCTGGATCATGGGAGGTTGCCATACAGTCTTCAAGTGTGCGTGCTGTAGAGAGGGGTCCTCTGCAGGCAGGACGAGAAGGTTTGGATTGAAAGGAGAAACTGGGATTAGATTTTGCATTACCCAAGGAGTGTGCCAGATAGATTGTTGAAGAGCCCATGGTTACAATGTTTAAATATGAAAATAAGAAGCTGAGAAAGACGGACAAAACAAAGAAGGTTGAAGGTAAGGTATTTTACAAGACCACAAAAAAAAATGTGTTGGATTGTTTAAAAGCAGACTCAGAGCTCCTATCTTCTGCTAATTTAGCCATTGGGTCAGCTCTCAATGATACTGTCAAAAGTATGAAGGTGACAATTGCACAACGTGGGGCATTATTAAGTACATGGTAAACACAATAGCACAACTCTAAGTCCCAATCTGCAGACGTCCCATTAACCAAGATTACTTTTGGAGGGGTTTATGATGAAATAGAGGAAACAAGAACTTTATTTCTCATAGTCAAATCTCTCAGTGATTTGGAGAACAAAATTGCAGCCTGCTTTGCCCAATTGGAAAGCAAAATTAAACAGATCTTGGAAGCAGGTGATAAGATTAGATTCGTGTGATAAATCAGTGTGAAGGCCAAGGATCGAAGACTTCTCAGAGAAAGAAAAGGGCTTGTTCATTGAGTGTGGTAAATTAGTTATGGTGAAGGTTCAAGTTTATGCTATCCGGGCCACTGAGTTGCTACAGATGTACGGTGTTCACAGTGTGCAAACCTCAGATGGAGTTTGGATCTCTGAGTTATAGTTTAGTGATTGGGTTGGTTTAATCATGACACCACATAGGAGAAAGATCACGTATCTATAATCTGTAGATTAACATTTGCTCAGAGATTTTGTTCTTGATTCCTTGCTGAAGATAGAAAGGGCTAAGTTATTTATTGAGAAGATTAAGAAGAAGTGCCTAGAGCTGATCGTGCAATTGGGAGGGCTAGTTCTAGACACTCATTCTTGTGTTGTAGTTTATTTCAGTTATATTGATAGGGTACAAGATGGAAAGGTTTAAAGAGAGAGCAACTTTCTGAAAACGGGGCTTAAAATGGCTTAAAATGGCAAGGATTAAATAAAGAATGGACATAATACCACACACCTTTGATCGTGGGACAACCAAATTTTGTATGGTTAAAGAACATTAGAAAGCCAAATATTTTGGGCAGTGTTGCCTGGGATGTTATAGTCTTGGTCCTAAATGAAGCCTTTGGTTGGTCATTCATGCGTTTTTGGGCTTGAAGGGAGCTTTCTGGGTGCACTTTAAGCATATTTTAACTATAAATTTCCACCATGTATTGAGCTTATATTGAGTGGTAGGGAAACGGTGTCATGACCCTTTTTTCAAATAAAGTAAAAATAATAAAGTTAATATTTTTAAGTTGTCAGGTGACTTACTTTTTATTAAAAAGTGACAACTTAATATTACTTTATCAACATTTTAGAAGCATTTGAATATCAACATAAATATTAAAGAATATGTTGCTTACCAAAAGATGAAATGTTTGATGGCTTTAATATCATAGTTGCATATAGATTCACCATTCCATGCACTTGGATAAGAAGACAACTTAATATAAACATGGGTGAGAATAAGGTATGGAATGAATTTTATGTTATGTGATCTAACATGGTTATGGAGATAGAAGGGTTGCATTCCATTGGCGAGTTAGTACAAAATCACAAATCTAAGGAGCTAAAGTTTACATCTAAAGGAAAAGATATGGTGCTCGGAAGTATCATTGATGAATCATTAAGAGTAGTCATAGCTAAAGGGACTTCTCAGAGAGGACAAGTTGCTTGGACATCAAGTTGCTTTGTGGTGGAGAGCATGCAGACTATTTTATCTTTTGGTAAGCAACATAATCTTTATGTTGATATTCAAATGCTACCAAAACAGCATAGTATGGTGTTCAATAATATATCCCTAGGATTGCTATCAGATAGAGGTTTCCAACAAGCCATAGAGTTAAAAATTGGCTGTAAGCATGCCATTATTACTCCTCATTTCTCAAAGACTGATTTGAGATCAAGCCACCATCAGAGCTTTGTTTGTAAGGGATGTGTGCACAAGACAACTTTTAGATGCCTTACAACACACATTGAGTTCTTGGTCATGTCATTCAATTTGAGTAATGTTCTTGCTACGTTCCAATTCATGGTGAATCAGGTATTCAATGGTCAGCTGAGACAGTTTATTTTGATAAAATTTCATGATATTTTGATGTGTAGCAAAGCATGGAAGGATCATATGAGACACCTAGATTTGATCCTTGCGATTCTAGAGAAACAAGCTCTATTTGTAAAAGAATTTAAGTGTGAGTTTGGGGTCACAAATATTTTATACTTGGGCCAACTCATTATTGCTCAAGGCATGCAGGGGGATCAAAAGAGGATTAAAATTTTTCTAGTTTGGGCACTCCCCACCCCACTAACTCTATTGAGGAGATTCTCTAGTTTATGCAACCATGATAGAAGGTTTGTTAAGGGATCTTCACATATATCAGCACCCTTAACAAACATGACAAAGAAGGGAGCTTTTGCATGGATGGATAGAATACGAGAAGTTTTTGATAAGCTTAAGAGGGTAATCATCACATGTCTTGTGTTTTTCATTTCAGATTTCTCACAACCATTTGTGGTAGAATGTGGTGTTTCAGGAGAAGGTGTGGAGGCCATATTAATCCGAAAAGGGGACTCCATTAAGATGGAGAGTATGAAGTTGAAAGATTCAGAAAATAGTTTCTCTATTTATGATAGAGATTCTTGCCATCAAGCATATTTTGGTAAAATTCAGACATCACTTGGTTTATGGTAGATGTGTGGTTGAGACAAATTGCAATGGCTTGAAGTTCTTCTTGGATCAACATGATTTGAATGATGAACCACAAAGGTGGGAAAGAAAAATCCAAAGTTATGATGTCAATATAAAAGGGAAAAAGCTTGTAGTTGTTGATGCCTTTTCTAAAATGGCTGTTCGCTGATCTATTTCGGTCATTTATGGTGATTAAAAGATTTCAATCATGGTAGATTATGCCAAGAATACATTTGTTGCTAGCACTTTAGATGGAAATGTGAAGGATGAATATATGTGCTAGCAGATGGTCTCATTTTGAACAAGGATAGAATCTTTCTAGTACTTGAATTTGAGAGAAAACATAAGATTTTGAAAGCTTTGCATGATACACCAATTGTGGGACACTTTAGATCCTACAATATTTGTAGATATTTAAGAAAGATATTCTCATGGTGGAGTTTTGAAGAAGAGGATCTCAAACACATTAGGGAGTACTCCTACCAGCCGAATGAAGTAGAGCATGTCTTCCCAGTAAGTTGGTTGCAACCATTGCTTATTCCCCATCAAGATTGGAAAAGTATGTTCATGGACTTCATCATAAGTCATCCCAAGGTACATGGTAGAGACTACATTTATGTTGTTGTGGATAGGTTAAATGAGTATTCATACTTCTTTACCATTTATCTAGACTTCAAAGCACATCATATGAAAGAAGTATATCCTTTCACTCAAAGTTGTCTACATATAAGAGTATGGGATTGGGGTGATATTTGGAGATCTATCAAGGGTAGTGTTGACGCAGTGGATTGCACCCTAGACAGGAGGCCGAGCTCCTACCTTCCACACGCAACAATGGAAACTCTCCTCTCGCCTGTGGGACCGGCGAAGCTGGAGGGGAGAGTCTCTAGATAAGGGCTAGCTCCCTCTGATGTATCTTTTAGGCCCTGGATTCCTACTGCTAACAAATAAATGAAAAAGGGGGGGATGAAAAGGGAGAAAGATGCTGAAACAGAACCTAAACCTAAACTTAAAAAGGTGATACACCAAAAAAGATGACCCACTTAGCTTGAACATACACTTTTCACCAAGAAGAAGTGCCCATACTCTTCATCTGATGTGGGAAACTCTAAAGCACTAAGTGTTCATTTTTAAAATATCTTCCAGTAATTTATTTTAAATGGGTGGTTATGGATTAGTTTCCAATGATGATCCAATAAGGGTAATGGATATTAAATTGTTTCAACATTCCCCATTAGAATTTATATATGGTGATTTGTCATTTAAAAAAAAATGTTTTAAATTTTCATGAATTTTTTGGCATTGAATGTTTGTATGAGGAGAATTTTATCCAAGAATTACATAATCATCTTAATGGGATCCATTTAAGTATTATAAATTTATTTGTATCAATGAGTCAGGGGTCCGTAGAGATACAGGGAGAAAGAACTGTCAAAGGTGTTCTGAGACACACTTTGGCAGCTTGTTCACATGTGCCCATATTCTTGTTGTAGACACTTCTAACGGCTAGTTCGTCGTGCTTGATTTTGACGTCTTCGGACCCGTCACCCCTTGGACTTTCTTCGGCTTTCCTCTTGATTCGGCCTTTTCCGTCGCTCCCTTTCCTTCATATTTCTTGTTTCTTCCTTTACCTTCGGACTTCTTGTTTGATCCTTCTCGAAGGGAACCTGCCCTTTGGGGTCTTGAGAAAAGTCCTTTTTCTCGGTGAGAGCCCCCCGCAAGGGCACATACCCTTCGGGTGGTCTTCTTTCTCCTCGGCTGGTTTCTTCTTCGGGCTTTTTCCCGCGGACAAAAAGTCCACAAGAATTGTCTTCGGCCACTTTGCTTTCCTTCGAAAATTCTCTTTCGGTTTTTTCTCCTGCAGCTTCCCCGAATTTCTTTGGACTTTTTGTCCGAAGGAATTCCTTCGGACAAAAAGTCCGAAAGAATTCGTTTCTTGCCTTAGTCTTTTCTTCGGCTTTCTTGCTCACAGCGCTTCCGAATTCCTTCGGACTTTTTGTCTGAAGGAATTCCTTCGGACAAAAAGTTCGAAGGATTTCTTCCTTTGCTTCTTCGACTGCCTTTGGAAAGTGCCCTTCGGGAAAAATGGAAACGACCCTTCCGAAGGGTACTTCCTTTGCCTTAAACTTTCGAAGGAAACTTACCTTTGCGGCTTTTCTCTGTGGCCTCTTTTGAAAGTGTTCCTTGCCCTCCGCAAGGGCTCTTGAGATGGAACTGCCCTCCGCAAGCACTTGAAATGGTCCATTTTGTGCCTAAGTGGGAACTTGCCTCTTCCTGCGGAGTCCGTAGTTTTTCGCCTGCCGAGTTAGTAGAAATCCATGCCTGCAGAGTTTGTAGAAATGGACCTGCAGAGTCCGTAGAAATCTCTGCAGAGTCCGTAGAAAACCTGCAGAGTTCGTAGAAATTTCCAGACTTGTGCAAAGAATCAGATTTTGGATTGGTTCAGAACAGCAGGGAAAGAGGGGACCGATTTTTGGCCTGTTGGACCAAAAATGGTCAACAAATTGGCGACTCCCAGGGGAAGCATGCCTGCTATGCTTAGAGACCAGTTGCCTTAAAATCCATTGGGCATGGAGTCAGATGCAGCTTTGAAAAAGTTAGCAACTGCCTTGATAGATCCAAGAATCAATCATGAAGCCTTTTACCCCACACACAAAGGAAAACACACACAAGGCTAAAAACACTACTTGTGCAAACTGCACTTAGGGAAAATAGGAAAGAACTGAAAGCAAACTACTATATACAGCTAACTAGGTATATTTGCCTCCTTCCTGGATCAAAGGGAAAACTTCTTAAGTCCCCTTCCTGGAAGGAAACTTATGGTGCCAGACAAGTGGCTGAATGAAATGGAGATTTGGTGACCTGCTCCTCTTGCCTGCCACCTTGATTGGCTTGTATCTGAGTGGATCAGATTCAAACATGCTTCCAACATATACGTACTCTTTTTGTTCTTGGAAGCTTATTGAATGCTGGTCTTTCATGTTGGTGCATCTCACCAAGAAATCAATGGCTGTTGGCTCATCACCATAAGCCCTTTGATGTATGTAGTTCCTCTGCAGTGCATCATGGTTTGACCCGTTTCCTTCTGCTTCGTTGGAGACCCTGTCAAACTCATCCTCTGCTTCCTCTTAGCTTTCTTGAAGAAGGGTGACTGTTGTGATGTCTGAAATGGAATCACAAATTGATTTCTCATCCCATAGAACATCACCTCTTTGTTCAAGGCTCTCTTCTTCAAAGCTTTCCTCAAGGTGAACCAGCCTCTCCTTTTCTTGCTCAAGGATCAGAGTCTCTAGTTGTTCAAAGACATCCGTCTGATCCTCCTCCAATTCGGGCTCCTCGGCATAGTCGTCCTCCTCTTCGAAGCAACAAGGAAGTTCATCAAACAGAGGAGGAGAGAGCTCACCATGCTTAAGTTCCTCCTCGTATTGCTGGAACATCTGCATATATGTGTGCCCTGCATCTTCTCCATTGCTGATGATGTCTTCACAAGGAGCATCGATGATAATTTCTTCTTCATTGTCGCTCATGATAGCCTCTTGGAGAATTGCAAATTGGATCTTTTCTTCCTCACTCGCCTCCTGCAAAACAAGTTCCTCCTTGAGAAGGGGTGAAGTGAAAAAACCATGTGGAAAAGGAGGCAGTCCTTGAGCTAGAATCGAATGATTCTCCTTCCATTTGGCCAACACTTCATCTATATCAGGTGTGGCCTGATAGCTCTCTTGGAGGTGTGTAGATGGAGTGTGTTCAGACAGGTCCATCACACGTTGGCTGAGGAATCTTGCTTTGGATTCCAACTCTGCAATTCTCCTGGCAAGATCTTCTTGGAAGAGCCTTTCTTGGAGGTCACCAACATCATCATGATGAGTAGGAGCAGTTTCGAGAGAGATGTGCTGGTTCATAATGTTCCCCCCAAAGGAAGATTCACAATCTAAGGAATTTAGAAGGTTTATCTCCATGGGAGGTTGTTCTAGTTCCCTTTGATGTTTGAAGGCTAGGCGCACGGGGTCAAGAGCAGGGTTTATTGATGCATCAGATTAGCTGGAATGAGCAAGTGCTATTTGATAGAAAGGATTTGGTGCACAAGAGGAGGCTTTCTTTAGAATAGGAGGGGGCACATAAGGCTGACTGCCTTGAAAGAATGGATTCCTCCATTTTGCTACCTCCTCCATGGATTGCAAGGCCTGAGCTTGCCTGAACAAACACTCCTCTTTATACATCAGCTCCTACTAATATCCATACTGCTCATCTAATCTGTCTATTTCCATCACCTGCTTCTCAAATTCCAGTGCTACTTCCCTTATTGTTGAAGGGCAACTAGGAGAGCTGCTTGGGGTGATTCCTTGAACATTTTGAGTTTGATCAAAGATATATGAAGGAATACAAGGCCCATGATGCTAGGCGAAGGGATTATACATACAAAAAATGAGATTTCTTGATGGCACCAGGACTATTTAACCAACTGATTCAACTCGGAGTCGCCATTGGTGTTGATGCAAAAGCCTCCAAAGGCTGGTTGGTTGAAGAACACACCAAAAATTCTTCAACTCTTTGGACACAACTTGTCTTAGTTGGTCCCACCGGGTGTGCCAAAAATTGTTGACGCAGTGGATTGCACCCTGGACAGGAGGCCGAGCTCCTGCCTTCCACACGCAACAATGGAAACTCCCCTCTCCCCTGTGGGACCAGCGAAGCTGGAGGGGAGAGTCTCTAGATAAGGGCTAGCTCACTCTGATGTATCTTTTAGGCCCTGGATTCCTACTGCTAACAAATAAATGAAAAAGGGGGGGGAAGAAAAGGGAGAAAGATGCTGAAACAGAACTTAAACCTAAACTTAAAAAGGTGATAGACCAAAAAAGATGACCCACTCAGCCCGAACATACACTTTTCACTAAGAAGAAGCGCCCATACTCTTCATCTGATGTGGAAAACTCTTCTGGATCAGTGAGTCAGGGGTTTGTAGAGATACAGGGAGGAAGAACTGTCAAAGGTGTTCTGAGACACACTTTGGCAGCCTGTTCACATGCGCCCATATTCCTGTTGTAGACACTTCTAACGGCTAGTTCGCCGTGCTTGATTTTGACGTCTTCGGGCCCGTCACCCCTTGGACTTTCTTCGGCTTTCCTCTTGATTCGGCCTCTTCCGTCGCTCCCTTTCCTTTGGATTTCTTGTTTCTTCCTTTTCCTTTGGACTTCTTGTTTGATCCTTCCTGAAGGGTACTTGCCCTTCGGGGTCTTGAGAAAAGTCCTTTTTCTCGATGAGAGCCCCTCGCAAGGGCACATACCCTTCGGGTGATCTTCTTTCTCCTCGGCGGGTTTCTCCTTCGGGCTTTTTCCCGCGGACAAAAAGTCCGCAAGAATTGTCTTCGGCCACTTTGCTTTCCTTTAGAAATTCTCTTTCGGGCTTTTCTCCCGCAGCTTCCTCGAATTTCTTCGGACTTTTTGTCCGAAGGAATTCCTTCGGATAAAAAGTCCGAAAGAATTCGTTTCTTGCCTTAGTCTTTTCTTTGGCTTTCTTGCTCACAACCCTTTCGAATTCTTTCGGACTTTTTGTCTGAAGGAATTCCTTCGGACAAAAAGTCCGAAGGATTTCTTCCTTTGCTTCTTCGACTGCCTTTGGAAAGTGCCCTTCGGAAAAAATGGAAACGACCCTTCCGAAGGGTACTTCCTTTGCCTTAAACAAACTTCCGAAGGAAACTTACCTTTGTGGCTTTTCTTTGTGGCCTCTTTTGAAAGTGTTCCCTGCCCTCCGCAAGGGCTCTTGAGATGGAACTACCCTCCGCAAGCACTTGAAATGGTCCATTTTGCGCCTAAGTGGGAACTTGCCTCTTCCTGCGGAGTCTGTAGTTTTCCGCCTGCCAAGTCAGTAGAAATCCATGCCTGCAGAGTCCATAGAAATGGACCTGCAAAGTCCGTAGAAATCTCTGCAGAGTCCGTAGAAAACCTGCAGTCCGTAGAAATTTTCAGACTTGTGCAAAGCATCAGATTTTGGACTGGTTCAGAACAGCAGGGAAAGAGGGGACCGATTTTTGGCCTGTTGGACCAAAAATGGTCAAAAAATTGGCGACTCGTAGGGGAAGCATGCCTGCTATGCTTAGAGACTAGTTGCCTTAAAATCCATTGGGCACGGAGTCAAATGCAGCTTTGAAACAGTTAGCAACTGCCTTGATAGATCAAAGAATCCATCTCTCAGCCTTAAGGCAAAGCTCTGCCTAAAAATCTCTCGGGCTTGTAAGGCAGGACTGTGCCGGATTTTACCTTGAATTGAGACTTAGCATTTTTACCTCCATCTGGACTTGCACTCATGCATATGTCTACGTTTTGTTTTGTGTTAAGTCATTTTCTTTTATGCTTTTCACAATACGATTCCAGCATGTCTGGTGCATTGTGAAGTTTCTTCTTCTGTAGGTCTGTCAGAAGTGTCTACAACAGGAATATGGGCGCATATGAATAGGTTGCCAAAGTGTGTCTCAGAACACCTTTGACAGTTCTTCCTCCCTATATCTCTACGGACCCCTGACTCACTGATACAGAAGAGTTTCCCACATCAGATGAAGAGTATGGGTGCTTTTTCTTGGTGAAAAGTGTATGTTCGGGCTGAGTGGGTCATCTTTTTTGGTGTATCACCTTTTTAAGTTTAGGTTCTGTTTTAGCATCTTTCTCCCTTTTCATCCCCCCCCTTTTCATTTATTTGTTAGCAGTAGGAATCCAGGGCCTAAAAGATACATCAGAGGGAGCTAGCCCTTATCTAGAGACTCCCTTCCAGCTTCGCCGGTCCCATAGGCGAGAGGGGAGTTTCCATTGTTGCGTGTGGAAGGTAGGAGCTCGGCCTCCTGTCTAGGGTGCAATCCACTGCTTCAACAGGTAGTAATAGCCAATTATGGTTATATGGCAAAGAAAGCAAACCAGGGGCTGCCATTATCAAATATTTCAGCTTTAGGACTGTTGTCATCATAGATTCCAGTTGCTGCACTATACCAATTACAGCCCTACAAGTGTTGTTAGTCACAGGGTTGCTGATTTTTTAAGGTCTCAACACATATATGCTGATTATTACTGTTGTGAGAAGATTTTCAATCATTGATTTTCTATTTCCAGCCTTTAAATTGTTGATAGCAATGATTTATACAAACGATTTTCAGCATTGCTATTGTTATATCATTTTCACACTGCTGATTTGTGAAATTTCAGAATTTGGACTGCTCTTATTAGCTAAATACAACTTAATATTACTTTATTATTATGAATAAAAAATAAAGGTGACTTTCCAAATAAGGCAAGTCAACATCAAATTAGAATATGAAAAGTTACTTTTGGGGCTTTTCCTTGGGAAAAGTGTCAAGTGAACTTACAAAAAGGCGTTGGTGGTCATTTGGAAATCATCTTTTGCCATTATCTATTTTTACATTGAGAGTTTGCGCTGCTGCTTCAATTTCTGCTTTTGAGGACGAAAATCCTCCATTGCAATCGGATTTGGGGATGAAAACCTTCCAATCTTCAGTGGTGACTCCATCCAGGAGTTGCATTTGTGCATCCAGTCAGAGATTTGTAGTTTTCAGTTTGATTTTATCAGCCAGGACATGTTTTTGGTGTTATTGTTAAGATTTCCGCATTGGGCATCATCTATATCAGCTAGGGCATCATCTCAAGCACTGACATCATCATCCCAAGGGCTCATGTCACATTTAGGGCAATATTTCAGCGCTAACGTCACCCATAGTTGGCTACTATAACTTCTTTTAGTCTGCAGGGCCATCATTTGGTCTATTCCATCTATCTGGGACACCATTGGTCATGAAATTGATGTATACATCCCACTAGTATTTTTTTGATTTTCTGTGTTGAAAAATTTAAAAAAAATCTGATTTAAGTGTTTATGTTATGGTTGTCGTTATTTTCAACAAATCTAGATTTTTCCTAGGTTTAAAAATTATTTCCATCATTTTCCAGTATTTGTAATTTTTGTTGCAAGGGCTTTGCAATAAAAATTAGTTTTTATTAATTCTGCCCTAAGGTTTCTAGTGAATCCGGAATTATTTAAAAATATCCATTTAGGGACATTACAAAGGGGAGGGAAGAGCCATTGGTAGGCCATGCAAGGGATTTTACCATATTTCCACCCCTATCCCCTCCAAAAAGAAATTGGGAGTTTAAATTTCCAATTTGTAGATGCGATTATTATGGAGGATCTCCTTAATCGCCTTGAATCTATATTGATATGGATTTGACAAACAAAATTGACCTTTGAGCTTAGTCCCCAAAATTCAATCCTTCTTGTAAACAAAAAATACATCCTTGATAGTTTTATATGCAAAATGTTTTTAGATTTGAGTGCCAAGGAACTTCTACTAGTGGGAGACCATGGTGAAAGCATTGAAGACCAAACAAGGGGTGGTCATTGAAGACAAAGCTAGTGCAAATGGGGCTTAAAAACTTTTCAAGCTTTCTAAATACTTTTTTGATTTGGGGCCCAGGAGGAGACTTATATGACAACCTCACTAAACATATATAATGGTTATATGTGGAAGGGTATGTGAATGAAAAATGCCAAAATTTATATCAGTGTGAGATAGACAAAGGAAAGAGTAGAGAAGAAAAATGCCTCATGATGTGGAACTATTATAGCAAATTTGTATTATGCTAAGTTTTGTACAAGATCCAAAATGTTGGATGCGTGATTCCTACGTACTCCTACCCTATCTTTGTATCACTTACCTATCACAAAGAATAGAAAAATATATTAATATACAAAGGGGGAAGATGAAGCTTTGGTTAGGTTGTTACATTGGCTGGGACAACCGCTTCACAATCAATCATTTGTTTGATGACTTTTGCTAATGTTGTTGCTGAGTTGTGTTGTTTAGTACTGACACTACAGGAGTTGTGCCATATGGCGGAAGAGGAGATAGGACTTGTGGTTTTGCACACGTGTGCTAAAAATGATGCTGAAGCTGTGGGCTGAGCTACACAAGTTGTCGAGTAACAGCGGGGTGCCGCGAGTTGAAGTGATGACTTAGATCCTCTTGGATCAATCAACCCTCCATAAATAGAAATGGTCTACAATGCATGCAGTTGCAAAACACGATGTGGAAACAAATTAGCTACCTGTAGTTCTGTAAACCGTTTTCTCTAGGAAGGTAGCTAGCTTGATTTGATGATCCAATAGAGAGGGCTCTCTTATTGATGTGTCCGTTTGACCCTGGTGTCAATGACTTGATATGATTTTGCTAGTGTGCTGTAGCTTGGGTTAATTTTTGCGTGTTGGAGAGTGTCTTCAAGATATGAATGTAATGTCCCCAAATGGGACGAATTAATGCAAAAGGGGTTTTCTCCAAAATCCACAAATCTAAAAATGCAATCAACAAACCCTAGATTGCAAAATGAGTTCACAAAACCCTTAATAAACCCTAGAAACCCTAGGCATCAAAATCATAGGGTTTTATGGGTAAAATCCAGCCAATAACTTGTTCTGAAATAATTGAAAATGTGCAGAAAAAATTCAGAATTTAATTTGCACAATTAAGTACCTTTTTTACCCAATTTTTGAATCTCAAACGCCACTTTATGATGGCAGAAAATTCTGATTTACTATCAAAATTACAATTGCTGTTCTGAATGATTTTCCTCTTCAAACCCCTGCCAAAATTAGCCACGAATCTTTGAAAATTACCAAAAAATTTCAGCGACCTATTTTGGGCATAGAAAATGCCAAAATAGCCTCTCCAAGTCAATCGCCCTACTCCCAAAGTGTTGGAAAAAATAGCAAAAAATTATAGAATAAATTCTTGCCTTCCACAAGTGGAAAATCCTTCAAAAACCTATCAAATAATTAAATAATAATTCTGCAAATTATTTTTTAATTTTCTCATTCAAACCCTTCACAAAATCGTCTAAAACTTCATACTAATAATTAGAAAATTAGCAAATAAAATCAGATTATTAATCTGCAAATTTTAGATCAAATGAGGCCTTTAAACCCTAGATCCAAGCTTTCCAAGTGGTTCGCTCCAATTGCAAAAATAATATAATAAATTAGCAAGCTTAACATGCAAGGAAAAGACCACGAAACCCTCACAAAAATGCACACAAACCCTCCAAAGCAATTCGTCCCACTTCGTAAGGCAAGAACAAAATCTCCTTTAGCAATGGTGGTGTCAAAAGACACTTTTTAGATTGATCAATCACCAACAGTAGCGAACTTCTATTTGGCATGCATCTCAATAGTTTTCTTCAAGCATGAAGAAAATTTTTATCAAAATTCAGCATATCCTTCATTGTAGCCTTTGCCATGTATTTATAACTTTCAAAGAGGCTGAACCCCTTTGGGAAGATAAAACACTTTTCTTTTCCTTTGCTTTAGTTCCTATGCCGACATCTCTTTTTTGAATAAAATATTAATTAGTTTCCTTAATTTTAAAATAGTAATTAAAATTACTTTAAGGCAAATAAATAAATAATTAATTCATTTAAGCACTTTAATGGTAAAAACCATTTTTTAAATATTCTATTAATTAAATAATAATTGCCTTATGATAAAAATCACTATTTCGACAATTAATAAATAACTAAAAAAATAATATCCCCCGAATGAACTCCTTTAGTCTATGGGAAAATAGACTAAAGTCTTCAATACTTGTTTAATCATGATGTGAAAATGGGGACATTACAATGAAGTATCCAACAAAGGTGGAAAGTAATGGCCCAAGAGTTCTACGTTAAAAACTAGATGCAACGCAAGGTAAGATGGAAGATTGAGCTCGACTTGGTGATAGTGTAGGGCCCATACTGAAGTGGACGAATTTTGTGGTAAGTTTTTGTCGGTGTTTTATTCTACAGGTGTAGCCATACTTGATCACCAACTTGTAAGGTGTGCAATTTTGATGTTGATCATGGCATTGCTTGTACTTAGCATTTACCTGCTCCAAAATGGTCTGCGCTTGTTGTATGTGCCAAATGTGCTCAATGAACTGAACATGTTTATCAACTTCCTTTTGAGCTAGAGTTGTTATTGATGGTGGTACAGGATAAGTTATGTCAATGGGTGCCAAACACTGGGAACCTAAGCAAACTTGAAAAGCGTTATGCGTTGAAGAGTTGTGCAAAGCTATGTTGCAGCTATGCTAAATTAAAGGAAGACTTTCATCCCATGTGCATTGCTTCTTCGAAATTGTATGTTTTGAGAAGATGCATTATCACCTTGTTTACCAGTATTGTTTGTCCATTAGTTTGTTGATGGAAAGAAGTAGACTTGTTCAACTTTTTATCTAACATAGACCAAAGCATTTTTCAAAAATTGCTCAAGAACCTTGTATCCCTATTAGAGATGATAGTTTTTGGGATCCGAAAGTGGTTCAAGACATGTTGAAAGTACAATTGAGCTATTTCTAGAGCTGAGATTGCTTTCTTACAAGGTATTAGAATCGCCATATTTGAGAATCTATCAACTACAACATATACACAATCATTATCATGCTTAGTAGTAGGGTAACCTGAGAGGAATTACATGGAAACAGATTCCCATGGTTTCGTTGGAACTGATAGAGGTGTGTACATATCTTGTTTCATGTTAATTGGTTTGACAATTGCTCATGTTGTACAAGCCCTGATGTATTTGACAACATTTGACCTAAGGTGTGGCAAAATAAGTACTTTTGTAACACAAGGGTCTTTACAACTCCAAAATGTCTTGCAACCTTGCTGAAATGACTCTCCCATATTAGTTTCCGTCTTTGTGCCTCATGCGGCATGCACAAGTGCCCAAGATGATATAGGAGTCCATCTTGCAAGTAGAAATTTGGATTTAATTGCCACAAAGCAACTTATGATAGATTGCTTAAAAATTCTTGTTTGATGGATACAATCCCTGACCGTATGTTTACTTCATGCCCACATGGGTCAAGTACAGAAAGGAGGGATTGAATTGGAGGGTGGCTCAAATAATCTGTTACTGTATTAGGCCTTCCCTTCTTATGCTCAATGTTTAGATGGAATTGCTAAATATAAGATCATTTCTGATTCCGTCGTTGCTATAACTTGTTCTAAGTCTACAAGCATTAAAGTGGTTTGTGATTTGTGTGAATCATAGTCTCCTTGCCCAAGATATAATGCTTCCAATGCTTACATCCTTGAACAAAAGCATAAAGCTGGCGATCATATGTTGCATAGTTCCTTATTGCTGCAATGATTGTTTCATTGTGTAAGAAATTGGGTGATCATGTTGAGTGAGGATTGCTTCAAGAGCATAATTAGATGCATCAATCTCGATCTCAAGTGGTTGATGAAGATCAAGTAATGCAAGTACTGGCATTGAACAGTGTTGGGCCCCTAACTTTGGTTTGATGGAGTTTTTGCGCCAACCTGATATCCGCCTCGGCACGTATAGTTATTTTGGCAAGTAGTTAGCCTAACAGTTTTGATAACCAGTTGGAGGATGCAACGCAAAACATGCATCAGCTGGCTGACAGCTAACCAACTCCTGGATAATCAGGGCATCGACGAAGCTTTGAAGAAAGATGGCAAGTTGAGCATGGGAATCGCGGGATCATGGAGCCGGCGGTTATGATGGCAGAACTCCAGCTCAACGCTCATATGCAACCTTCACCCTGACAAAGATGCTCCTGAAAGCCTATATACAAAGCTTGAGCTAGATATAGAAAAAAAGAGAGAATTGCAGCAAAGCTTTGGCATAATGGTTTTGGAAGCACGCCTTTTAGAGTTTGCTCTAGCGGCCATTAACGTCGCCTAGAGCTTTGTCTAGGCTTAGATATACAATGGAGGCCACCTTGGCTCCAATTGTATGTGCCCAAGCTCATCTGTGAACTTCTGGGCTGTGGGTAGTATGGTTTTGGATTTAAATTCTTATTATGGACTTTGAACAATTAGTAATGGCGTTGCTTTGAAATACATTTGGGTTTTGTCTTGGTTTGCATGTTAGTAGTATTGCTATGGGGTGCAAGTGAGTTTGTGTCATGTTGCTTTTTGGTTAGTTATGCTGATTTGAAGTTCATGTGTTTCATTGGTTTCACATTTTAATGGAGTCAGTATTTGCCTAACGTCAACATCATTCTATATGCAAAATGGGTGTAGATTTGCGCCCGTGAACCCCACCTTTGTTTAATTTGCATTTGTTAAGTATGGAGTGTAACTAGAATCAAATTAGTCTTGTGACCCACTCTTTGCCTATATGACCCCAGATTTACCCTGAAAAAGGCCTGTGCCTATGGGTCTACCCCTCAACTAAGTTAACGTTGCATTGCTTGAGCCCCCCCTTTGAAGCCTCGCGCCATGGCACAACTAGCCCAACGCAGGCCCCGACTCCTCAACTACGCTTCGGGGGAGCGCATAAGGCCTGTGCTTTATGTGAATTGATGTTGGCACAGTCGAGTGCTTAAGTGTTGAGCGCAAAAGAAGTTATCCTATGCTTGTGCTTGTTTGTAGAAAACCCCTACTAGACCTCAACATTTTGGTTCCATTGCCGGGACTCGTGTTGAATTTTGTTGCTGTGATGGTGCGACCGAACGATGTACCGACTTTCTCTCAAGAACATTGAGCATTGGGTGCATTAGGTGGAAGATAGTTTTGCACAGAAGCATCCAACATGCAAAGGACAAAAGCCAAGAAAATGGGTTCAGGACAACCTATATGATGATTTTTACGAGATCTTTTTCTGTGAGTTACCTGAGCATGTGTACAAGTGGTTGGCTGCATATTCAACCCACAAAAGAAGAAGCTATGGACTGCACTACGAGTGGACAAAGGAGCGCCTAGAGCGCTAGAGAAGCTTGGGACCCTGAATGTTCCCTGGACTATAGCAGTGGATAAATGGTGGCAAGAAGCTCTGAATAGCTGTGTGCTTGAGTTCCTAATATCAACTTATTCGTGTCCTGAGGAAGTGGAGTACCAGTTCTTGCGCGACCCTAGAAGCATGTTCATGGAGGAGTTTGGCACAGAGCTCAAGAAGCTAATGGTTGATTACGGTTTTGAAACTTTGGTGATGGAAGGCTAAAATCCTTTCGCGTATGAGTTGTGCAAAGGGAAGAGGGGGATGTGTAGGTGAGGCGTGATGGAAGGGGACGAGCCAATTGACCTCCGAGAGCTTATAAGACAAGCCTATAATGAGAGACAATGCCGACTAATGGAGGATCCGGAACCTGAAAGTGCCGAAAGGACCCACAACAAATGGGAAGGTCATGGGGAAGGATCTCTTGAAGAACAAGAAGGTCAAGATGAGAGGCTTAATGAAGCGATTGACCAAGCTCGACACTTGACAGGTTTGTGGTTGGCTGAGTTCCTATAGAGTTTGGTGAGTGCAGATACACTTGATACGCCTACCCCCTTTGAACTTGAGGCGTATGCTCATGTGTTGGATCCCCCACTTGAAGACAGTACAAAAGTGATTGTTGACCCTACCAACGTCTCAAATCTTAGATGTTTTGCAGCTTTAGATTGTAACTTTGTTATTGAACAGTTTATTCCAGGTAAGGAGGTGAGTGCAACTCTTTAGTCCATTGAGCGCAAGCTCACCACAACAAAACTTGAACGGAAGCGTACCAACACAGCCGATGTCAGCAACGCAAGGTGGGCAATAGCCCGCAGGAAGTGGTCCGGTGCCACAAACAAGTAGCACATCATCGACAACATCTACTGTTCCAGTAGGAACGATGGGAACATTACTTACCATCGGGGGTAGAGGTGTTGGAGGAAACCCGTTGGAGGAGGAACAGGGCTGCCGCTAGGAGGGCAGGCGCCGGGGGGACAAGCAACACAAGAACCAGCCACACCCCCGCAACAAATCTACTACGAAATGGCTATGTGCCTCCCTGAGTATTGCGGCGTGGAAAATGATGCAAAACATGTGTTGAAGTGTGAATTACAGTGGCGCGCACGAGGCATAACCCAGTCGGAGTGCAAGGCTATTTAGTTTGCAACCACTTTACTTGATTGTGCCCACACTTGGTATAAAAAGTTTGATCCCAACCAGGCCATGATTGACTATGATACCCTGAAGGATGCATTCCTAAAGGAGTTTGACATCCCAGAGTTTGAACAACAAAGCATCGCCGCGTTGAAAGAAATTACCCGACTCAGAGAGAGTGTGTGCTTATACGATGCACAGTTCAAAACTCTCTTGTTGAAGCTGTTGTATGATATTCACCCTTCTCAATATGCGTAGTGGTTCGTTGGGGGTTGCTCGTGCCATTTCGAAGGGCGCTTTCCATGAAGACTTTTATAGACACTCTAGAAGCGCTTGAAGCCGCGCCCAGAGCCGAGGCAGTTGAAAGTGCAGACACCGAGATCAGCCCGTTTATTGTAGAATGCTAGCCAAGTCAACACAACAATGTATTGTCGTTTGTGCGATGCCTACACCCAGAACACTACTGACTATCGGGTGATTGACGAAATGTGCGAAAACGTGGAAAGGGGCATGCGACAGGTTACAACAGCTGTGGGAGGGCAAGCAAACCAAGGGAATGATGACTATGGCCAAAAGAATGCATGCAACTACTCGAAGTGGGCTCACCACTCAGTTGCCAGCTGCGCTAGTACCTGAGTTATGTATCGAGTATGGGGAGAAGGGTCGAAATGAACATATAACACGGCCTGAACCAAAAGCTGCGTCTTATCTAGACCCAATGAGCCAGAAGGACGTATTACAACAGGCTATGAGCATAATCCAAAAGTTGCAAGGGGAGCTCCAATTAGCACGGGACCTAGAAGCACAGACTGCCACGGCTTAGAAGAAGCAGGATAGCCGAGAGGCTGAAGTACAAGAATTGACCGAGATCGTACGCCTCTTGCAAATCGAGGGTATGCTGCCCCTATTGAAGAACTTACTCTTGGAACATGCAGGCCAAAAGCAAGTTGAGGTCGCCGTGCCACACATGGAGAGGGCGTGAGAAGTCCGACACACTCAGAATGCTGAATATGACCAAGAACTTCTGGTGGATGCCACTATTGATGGCTGGTCTGTTTGTGAGGTTCTTGTAGACACGGGCGCCGAGGTCAACATCTTAATGAAGACTGCTTGGGAGAAAATGGGTAGCCTAGCTTTGAGATCTTTCCCTCATGTGCTCTTCATGGCCAATAAGACTCGGGCACAACCTATCGGGATTTTGAAAAATGCGGTTGTAGATATCATGGGCACTGAATTCCGAGCTGACTTTGAAGTAATAGAGTTAGCGGAGCAGGACAACTACCCGATGATTTTGGGAAGGCCGTGGTGTTATGCGAACAATGTAGATATGCGCTTCAAAAGGTGCTACATGACCTTTGAGAATGGAAAGGAGAGAGTAGTAATACCTCTTTCAAATGACCAAGGACCCCCCTATGTTGAGAGCGTGGATATTGAAGATGAAATCAACCATATCTATAACATCACAGCGCAAGACGCCGAGACCCTAGAGCTAAACAATCAAGGAATCCTCTCTTGGGAGGATGGATAGTTGGCCTTAGACACCATAGATGTTGCTTGCGATAGATGGGTCAAGGAAGCATATGAGACAACTGGTCGACGGTGTCATTTGGTGCGAGCAAAGGTGCCAAAACCGATAAAGATAGGCTGGATACAGATTGATCACGCTCCTAAAAGATGATAACCATCTATCATATCTACCATGATGTGAATCATATAAAAAAAATGAATGAGTCATTCACATATGTTATCTACCACATGTCTAATATAGATAAGGAAGTGTAGACTCATTAATTTAAAGCATGAGCATAATCATCATGAACATCATCATATCAACATCATAACATCATAACCATAGCCACAACATGAACATAGTCATCCATAAGCATGACAATAATCACAAACAACATAACCCTACCCAATAAAACATAACATTCTAATCATCATTACATAAACAACATCTTGTGCCAAGCAAAGGAGAAAAAGAGTGTTCTGCATCAGTAAGGGCAAGCTTGTTGCACTCCCAAGGTATGAAGGAAGTAATCCTGTAGAAGACTATGTCCGCAACATTGAGTCGTGTGTACCAAAGGAGGTGGATAGAATGGGCGCACTGGCGTACACATTGAAAAGCACTATTGCTCGTTGGTGGGAAACGCAAAATTCTAGCTTGTCAACTTGGCAGGATGTAAAGGTGAACATTTGCACCAGATTTGGAAAAAGCATCGAGGACCTGGACATTTCAGCCTACTCTGGCGAATCTGACCCCATAGCACATGTATAACTTTGCGAAGAAACATGGACTGTTTGTGGTGAAGACGCCCTGTGAAATCCATGGGTGCACGCCTTCTACAGAACCTTAAAGACTTGGGCATGGGCGTGGTATGTATTAAATGAGACGTGGCGCGAAACAACATATTGGGATGCACTTAAGGAGCAGTTTGTTCATACCTTCTTTTCTTCGCAAAATCTTGAAGTAATTGAACCAATACAAATAATTCGAAGGTCAGTGTTTGAGGACACCGCTATACTGGAAGAGCGCCTAAGGGACATGTTGGGCAAAAAAGGGTTAGCGCTCCCAATCTTCTTTGAAGAAAAAATTTGAACAATGACTAGCGACAAAGATGATGCCACTTGGAAATCATGCAACTGGAAGAATTTGGCTGAAAAAAATAAGTTAGTGCGCCAAGTTGACGATGGCACCCTAGAAGAAGACCCTACCCATCTTTGGGTAGAGACAATTGAGGGCAGTAGACAGGTCATGGGTTCACACCAAGAGAAGCATAAACATTATTGGGCGTCGTTAAAAACTACCAAGGTAGATATCAGTTTGGAGGGGGAACCCAAAATTGCCACTCTGGGCGCCTATCGGTTTGACGCGAAATTGGCGCGTATTGTTGATCTACTAAAATAATTCCAAGGTCTATTCCCGTGAAACTATAAGGATATGAAAGGCGTCCACCCATCCCTCAAGAAGATGAGCATCAAACAAGTCGATGGCACGAGACCAGTCAATAAGCGACCCTACAGAATGAACCCAAATATGCACGCCAAGGTCAAAACTAAGATCGATGGCATGCTCGGCGCAGGATTTACCTAGTGCAGGAGTTTGAATGGGTCAACACATGGTCATCAACATCAAAAAGGATGGGCTCATTCGAATTTGTGTTGACTACAGGATTTTGAATGCCGCTTGCGTGACCGACCCCTTCCCAACTCCGTTCACCGACCAAGTATTGGAAGGCGTCGCAGGCTGCAAAATATACACATTTACTGATGGATTTTCATGTTACCATCAAGTCTAGACCGAGGAGGAAGACAAGCTGAAAACCACCTTTGCGATTGAGTGGGGATGTTTTGCGTATAAGGTGATGCCCTTTGGGCTGAAAAATGCGCTAGCAATTTTCTCCCAAGTGGTGATCACCGCATTCAAAGACTTTATTCACAAGTTCCTCCAAGTGTATTTAGACGATTGGACAATGTATGGATTGGTAAAAATCACTATGACAATTTTCGCCTAATGTTTGAAAGGTGCCGACCGTTACAAATCTCTTTGAATCTCAAGAAGTGTATTTTTGTGATGCCGTTTGGCACATTGCTTGGGCACATCGTCTGCAAGGATGGTTTGCTCGTTGATCCAACCAAAATTGCAATCATCCTTCATCTTCAAACACCATCAACTCAGAAAGACGTTCTCGCCTTTCTTGGACATTGCGGATATTATAGAAAGTTTATAAGGAATTATGCTAGGATTGTGGTTCCACTAGAGGAACTATTGCAGAAGGATGGTCCATTTTATTGGGGCGCGACGCAGGAGGATGCTTTCGAGACCCTGAAGCTAAAGCTGGGAAGTGCGCCGATACTGTAATTTCCCGACTAGGCGACTCCCTTCCATGTCCATGTCGATGCCTTTGGTACTGCAATCGGCGCCATTGTAGCACAACCAAGAGAAGGGAAAATGGATCATCCTATTTATTTTGCAAGTAGGAAACTGACTAAGGCAAAACAAAATTACACCATGATTGAGCGCAAGGTGCTTGCCATGGTCTATGCCCTGCAAAAGTTTAGACAGTATTTGCTGGCGACCCCATTTGTCTTCTTTATTGATCACAAGGCGCTTAAGTACCTAGTGAACAAGTCCCTTTTGCATGGGCGCATTTGCCGATGGATCATATTGTTCCAAGAGTTCCAATTTTTTGTTGTAATCAGGCCTGGAAAGCAAAACTCAGGCCTAGACCATCTGTCCCACATCAACTCTGGAGATGCGGTAGCGCCAATCGAAGATGATATGCCCAACGCGCAACTCTACAAGATCCAATGCGTCCCGAAAGACTTAGCAGAGATCGCAACATTTCTGACCTCTGGATCCACACCTTAGACCATGGCAACTAAAGAACAGAAGTAGCTCGCGGTTCACGCTGCCCCATTTCAACTCATTGGCGGGGAATTGTACAAATTGGGCTGCAACGAGATCATGCGTCGATGTGTCCTAGAGTACGAACGGGACAAGGTACTGCAAGAAGCGCATGATGGGATTGCTAGAGGCCATTGTGCTGGGGACGCCACAACGCGAAAAGTTCTACAATCAGGCTTGTGGGGGCTGACTATGTTTAATGATGCAAAAGAATACTTGAAAAAGTGACGTCTGCCAACGGACAGGAAAACCAAACCATCGGGATGAGATGCCCCTCATCCCCATCCTTACACAGGCGCCATTCGAAAATGGGTGTTGATTTTGTTGGGCCTATTACTCTCGCCACGAGGCGAACAGGTGCAAGTACATTCTGGTTGCTACATATTATTTTACTAAGTGGGCGGAAGCAACACCAACAAAAGACTATACAACCGCATGCCAACAAGATTCATTTGGGAAATCATTATCAGTAGGTATGGGTGCCTGCCCAGCTTGACTAGTGACCATGGCACACATTTCATCAATGAAATAGTTCAGATCCTGTTGTCTGAGTATATGGTGGTGCACCATAAAACGACACCCTAAAATGCTGCTGTCCGAGTATATGGAAGCGTTCAATAAAATACTGGGGACATAACTAACAAAAATCTGCGACGTTGGTTGCAAGGATTGGGATGACCCCCTGTTAGTTGTGTTACAAGCCTATTGCATGACATACAAGCCCCTGAACAAGGCTACACTATTCCAACTGGTGTTTGGCGCAGAGGTCATTTTACCTATGGAGTTCCTAGTGCCCTCATTGCACAGCTCGTGTATTGGACGACAAAGAGTCATTACGGGCATGCTTGGAAGATTTGGAGACGCTGGACGAGACGCGCCCAAGCACGATGGAGCCAGCAGATAGATAAGGCCCGCCAAAATACATGGCATGATAAGCTTATCAAGGGCAAGGTGTTTACAGAAGGCGCATTGGTCCTTTTGTATGATTCTAAGTACCTAAGCCACCTAGGCAAACTGCAGATCAGGTGGATGGGACCTTATGTAATCCATAGCATCTTAGAGATTGGTGCATGCAAGCTGCGCACGTTGATTGGTGAAATGCTTCCCGGACATGTCAACGGCAACAGATTGAAATTATACCATCAATAGAATGGCACTTGTGCCCTCTTAACGCTGGTTTTCTAGTCAAAAGTCAGGCGCTTTGTATTGTGACCATAATAAATTTGGTGCGAGCCAAATCTTTGCCTAATGTTTTGTTTCTTTTGTGTTGTTTGAATAAGCGTGGCGCTTTCAGGCCCGCAGTAGAACATTCGTGGTGCTTGCACTCGCATAAATCTCGTCGGGTGAGTCGAGTTTGGTTGCTTTTAAAGCACCTGTGGCTAGACACCTAAGTTTTTGGGCACATGTCAAGTTTGCCAGGTAAATTGAATTACAAGTACAATTTGATGAGTAAAGCACACATGAAGGTGTTCGTGCGTAAGAGACCAAAAAAAGGAGAGTGAGGCGTTGGAGGACCAGCGCAAGGATTTGTAGACCAACGCAAGGATTTGTATGGGGTAGGGGAGGCCGAAGCAAGAGACAGTAAAGTGCAGAGAAATTGACTGAGACAATGAGGTGCGTTTGTAAGGAAGCGCAACACCAGAGATGAGATGGAACCTGAGACGCTGAATCGCGCACATGCGAAGTGCTGCGCCCAGGTAACTAGAAGGTGAGGGTCATGCCAAGATGAACAAAGTGCAAGGAAGTGACTATTTTGATAGCGGGCATCCACCTAATAGTTGGTGGGAATTTACCGTTTTTATTGCTTGTCACTTCCTTGAAGAAACCGTTAGTAGAGTTAATGCTACGGAATGACGGCGGAAAAAGAATTTTTGCATTAATGAGCAAATGGCAGTGGATTTTAGCAGATTTTGCGGATCTCAATGATGCCAACCATTAATTTGGTAGATGAGAA
This sequence comes from Torreya grandis, assembly GCA_037957365.1. Taxonomy (NCBI): domain Eukaryota; kingdom Viridiplantae; phylum Streptophyta; class Pinopsida; order Cupressales; family Taxaceae; genus Torreya; species Torreya grandis. Next base: position 2,096,575 of record JARHVA010000202.1, on the reverse strand, counting down.
CAATGTATAAGACCAAATTTAGTAGAGGTAGGCAGTTTACTTGTTATTTTCAAGAGATAAGAGCAAGGAGCCAAAGCTACCAGAAAAAGAAAACAAGTTCCCCACAGCCTTCCTAAGTGTGAGCAGGAGATTGCGTCTCGCCCTAAGGTGAAGAGGAGGCAAACGAACCAAATTTGAAGGGGAAGTGAGAAATTAGAGGTTTTGGCAGGATAACCAGTCCATCATTGAAGGGGAGGGAAGCTCAAAATCCTAACATGCAGTCGCATTTCGCGCGGCTGTGAAGCAAACCAGACACTATTTTGGGCTTCGACAGGGTCAATTAGCCATGCTTTAACACTAGCAGATTCAGGATGGGGAAGAAAAGACTGAACACGAAAGCACTAGAAGTGCACAAGGATGTGAAGAAAACAAAAGGTGTGAGAGAAGCCGTCGCCGCAAAATTGAAGTTGCAAATTGTAGAGGGAGTTAGCGTCGTGGAGATTGATCCAACCACGAGAGAAAAGCTTGCCTACCGAGAAATGGAGTACCCCCCAGAAGTCATGGTGGGGGATAAATTGGGTATCCTTCACCCTTGTGTGTAAGTTAAAAGACTACAACCACAGAACGGGTAGCAGTGAACAAGAGTTGAATAAAGATTGGATGGTGGATACAGGCAAAAAGACAAAGGAAGGCGTTGCGCTCTTTGATGTCTCCATTAGAGACAAGTTGAAAACTACGGGCGCAACACAACTCTTTGAGCTGCCAAGCTTTGGCAAGCCAGAAGACCTAGTGCGTTTCCTTCTTTCGCGAGTGCATGGCGACCGGTTCTATTTTGTTGGATGGTGCATGTGAATTTTCGAGAACCACATAGGCAAAATCACAGGGCTACCTTGATCAGGTATGGATATAAGGGAGATGATGGATGACGATGTAGAAGTGGAGAGGGTTGCAAAGCTCCTGGGCTATTACAAGTCAGGGTTTGCATTCCCCATAAAAGACATTCAGGACCCAGGCACAAGGGCGACAACACACTTGGTAAGCACCAAACTTTGCCTTGGCGGTCGATGGTCAGATGTCAGCAAAACCTTGCTATGCATTGCCCACGATATGGCGCAGGGAGAACTCTTCAACATCTCCAAATTTGTTGCAGAAGAGATTATAAAGAACGTGCAAGAATGCCATCAGGCACGTGAGACTTTTCGGTGGGGGTATATGCTTATCCTGATGGTAATGGAGGAGATAGATGTGCCGAATGGCGACGACGATCACCTATGGGTGTTTCCACCAAATCACGAATCCCCAACGGTGAAGTACCAGGACTACATTTGCCCCCCTAGTTTTTTGTAGAAGTATAAAACCAAAGTGCAGGGCTGGTTCGACAAGTATGTGGAGGCCTTTGGAAAGGAGTGGCACATCCCATAAGAACTCCCTCAACAACTTGTGGGAACGACGACCTTCGCCGTGATGCAACATTTCTGTGTGGTGCGCCTAGCGCTCACAGATGGAAAACTTTCAAGTTGGCTCTGATTGCCTTATGTGTTTTCGGCCAAATACTTCATGGCAGTGCTTAAGAGGATCCCAAACGTGCAACAAATTGATATCTAGGCCAAGGTCATGGATTGCGACAGGAAGATGATGAGGTGCCAATTTGTGCGCCCCGGAACCAAGGCAACCAAGGATGAGGAGGATGATAGCGACAGACTTGACATTAGTCCCCTCTAGAGGGTTATAATCAATGAGAAAATTTTCAACTTGTACTATGAGATGAAGTCACGCAAGAAGGGCAGAGATCTTGGCAAAGATGATGAGCACCCCCTCCTAGCCGGCGATGGAGGAAAGGATGTGCCAAAAGTCCAAGCAAAGTCACCCCAGAGGAGGCAGAGTAAAAAACTAGAGGAAATTACGGAGCGCATACAGCTGAAGATAGCCTCTGAGGAACCAATTGCACCACCTATGCCAAAGAAGTGCGTAACATTCAAGCAAGGGGGTGCTTCTTCCAGTAAGCATCCAATAAAGACTAAGGGACCTCTGACATTCCCTACCAAGACCTTTGCGGACATGGAGAAAGAGGCGGCCCTAACGCCTATAATAGAAGAAGATATTGAAGAAGACAGGGCAGGGACTTATATCCTACGAATAGAGGAAGGTGAAGAGGAGCTCGGCGTTGAAAACATCTAGGGGGCCTTGCAAAGTGGCGTGGCTGTAGCGATAAAAACAACTGATGAAATGGCAAGCCTTACCTCCGATGCAACCTTGCTAAAGAGCCCACCAAAGAAGACAACGCCGACGTCCAAAGATAAGGCATCCCCAGTGGCCCTTCAATCTACCAAGGAAAAAAGAGCGGCCTACAAGAAGATGGCACTCAACGAGGAACATATAAACCAAGCTTTGGCGCTTGAAGAAAAGCGAAAACTTGACCTTGAACAAAAGATGGCCGAGTTGGAGAAGAGGGCCCCAAAAGTACCCTCGAGCGTAGAAACAGAAGTAGAGGTAATCAAACAGGCGCCAAGTGGCTCTATCAGACAAACATAGGAAGCTGTTAAGGCACACCCAAGTAGTGAAGGGGTGTTTGAACCAAAAGAAGGCGGTGCTGGCACCTTGGAGCAACAAAAGGAGACAGTTGAGGAGCACCAAAAGCACCAAGGTGACCTTGACGCCGAAGGTATAAACCTTGAAATAAATATTGAGAAGCCCCAAGATGAAGAAACAGACAAGAGGGAGAAGTTCGATGAAGAAACCCCCAAGTACCGGACAATTGACTCCTTGAAGGAGCATGCTGAAGAGAGCGGTGGCGCTAGTGAAGGGGAAGAAGTGCACATGGAGGAGAAGGTTGTCGTCGGAAAGGGTGTTAAAGAGCTCAACATCAGAGAAACAGTGCAGAAGGATTGGGAGGATGAGGGTTTATACTTGTACGAAGATATGTCCCCAAAGGTTGCCATGACAAGGACACATAAGCAACTTTCACTTGCGCTGGACTATTACATGGAGGAGCCCCAATTCGAGGCTCCAAAGAATGCAACTTCAAGTCTAGAGGATATTGAGGAAGGGCACAAATCTCTCCTTGTTGACCCTCGGGCCATGAACACAGTCCAATCTGGAAGTGCACTAATAAGAATGGCTATGAAAGTAACTCGTCAAAATGTCATAAATAATGGCAAGGTGTTGAAAATGAAGAAACTCCTCAAGGAAGCAAGGGAGGGAGCGCAGGCCAACAAGTTCAAACTACAACAATTGTGTGAGCGCGTGGAGGCAGCTGAGTCATCTCTATTGATCGGTGTCGACACCTCAGACTTGTCAGAGGTCGATAACATTTGTGTTTTGGTGGAGCAAATGCTCCCAAGACTCCATCTTGAGCCAGTGCAAGAAGAAGAAGAGGAAGACCCCAACATCGTGCTAAAGGAGTTATCAGACAAGCTCCAAGAAGTGGAGGATATTTTCGCCAAGTTGAAGGACACAACAGACGCAATCTTTTTGAACTTCTCCAACCAAGCCTTAGTGATAGATGTGCGCTTGAAGCAAACAAAGGATGAGCAACAGCTGATGACAAAGGTGTACTCCGTAGGTAAGGCGGAAAGGCCGCAGATCATGAGAAGCGTAAACAAGTTGAGCAATCAGATCAAGGCTCAGGAGAGAACCCTGGAAGACATCTTCCGCGCCCTGCAGACTAAGGCCTGTGAGCAAAGGGAGATTGTGGACGGAAGTGTGGCAAAGGTGCAGAGCAACCTAGAAGCCTTTCGAAAGGAGTTGGATAAAATAGATACACTTGCGCTCGCTATTGCTTTAATTGAAGTTGATAGTGTCGTGAATGAGATCAAGCTAGCCATAAAGGGCTTTGAGGACTTCAACACAAAGTTCCAAGAGAATGTGCCTGAGTTTTGCGCTCTTGAAGGGTTGACGGCATAGTCCGAGGACAGACTAGGGTTTTTGTATGGGGTAATGTTGGGCCCCTCACTTTGGTTTGGAGTTTTTGTGCCAACTTGATATTCGTCTTGGCGCATCTAGTTATTTTGGCACGCAGTTAGCCTAATGGTTTTGATATGCAGCTAGAGGATGTAGCACAAAACATGCACCAACTAACCAACTCTCAAATAATCAGGGCATCGATAAAGATTTGAAGAAAGATGGCAAGTGGAGCATGGGAATTGCGGTATCATGGAGCCGGCGGTTATGATCGCGGAACTCCAGCTCAGCACTCGCATGCAACCTCCACCCTGGCAAAGATGCTCCTGAAGGCCTATATAAAGAGCTCGAGCTAGATATAGAAAAAAAAAAGAGAGACTTGCAGCGAAGCTCTGGCGGAATGGTTTTGGAAGCATGCCCTGTAGAGTTTTCTCTAGTGGCCATTAACGCCACTTAGAGTTTTGGCTAGGGTTAGATATAGAATGGAGGCCACCCTAGCTCCAATTGTATGTGCCCAAGCTCGCCTATGAACTTCTGGGCTGTGGGTAATATGGTTTTGGATTTAAACTCTTATTCTGGGCTTTGAACAATTAGTAATGGTGTTGCTTTGAAATACATTTGGGTTTGTCTTGGTTCGCATGTTAGTAGTATTGCTATGGGGTGCAAGTGAGTTTGTGTTATGCCGCATTTTGGTTAGTTATGCTGATCTGAAGTTTATCTGTTTCACTGGTTTCACACTTTAATGGAGTCTTTGTGTTTTCCTGATGTCAACATCATTCTACATGCAGAATGGGTATAGATCTGCGCCTGTGAACCCCACATTTGTTTAATCTGCATATGTTAAGTATGGAGGGTAACTTGAATCAAATTAGTTTTGTGATTGACTCAGAGCCTATATGACCCCAAACTTACCCTGAAATAGGCCTGCGCCTATGGGTTTGCCCCTCAGCTACGTTAATGTTGCATTGCTTGAGCCCCCACTTTGAAGCCTCACGCCATGGCACAACTAGCCCAACGCGGGCGCCGGTTCCTTCTTAGCTGTGCTTCGAGTGAGCGCATAGGGCTTGTGCCTTATGTGAATTGATGCCAGTGCAGCCGAGTGCTTAAATGTTGAGTGCAAAAGAAGTTATCCTATGCTTGCGCTTGTTTGCAGAAAACCCCTACTAGACCACAACAAACAAAGTTTGCATTTCAGTTTTTTGAATGCTTTCTATTGTGGGGTTGACCAAATGAATCTTGCTTTGGTGGCACCTTTGGTAACTTGGTTTAGGGGCCAAGTCACATGAGAGAAACCAAGTGCAAATCTCTTGTAGAAATTTGCTAATCCCTAGAAATTGCGAAGTTCTGTGAGACTATTTGGTTGTGGCCATACCTGGATGACTTGAATCTTGGTCGCATCAAAATGCACTCCTTATGCGTCTACTATGTATCGTAGATTCTGTATCTTGCCAATGACAAATGAACATTTCTCCATGTTAGCATACAATTTATGTTGCCAAGTGTGAAGCACTTGTTCAATATGGCGCAAATGTTCATCCCATGTTTTGCCAAAGATTAGGATTTCATCAAGATAGACTACAACAAATGAAGTAGTGAAGTGCCATAGGGTGTCATTCTTCATCCGCATAAACGTGGTACGTGCATTAGTTAAGCCAAAGGTCACACAAATCTTCCTTTGCTTTGAAGGTTGTTTTCTAGATGTCAGTAGGAATTTGATGATGTCCAGACTCAAGATTTATTTTGGTGAAGAATTTTGTGCCACGGATGTGGTCTAGTAGATACACCATTCTTGGAAGAGGATAGCGGTTCGTCACTGAGATCTTATTAAGAGCTTTGTAACGATGCAAAGCCTCCATGTGCTGTCCTTTGGCGCAAGTACAATTGGACTACTGCAAGGTGATGAGTTTGGTCGGATGTGTCTTTTATCCACTAGTTCATGGATCTAATGCTTGATCTCTTTATTCTCTAGAAATGATTTGGGGTACAAAGAGGCATTAAGTAGAGGTAGTCCTGGGATCAAATCAATAGTTGTGATTCATTGCACAGTGTGTGGGCACTTCTCTTAGGTGACAAAAAGCTATCCTTGTATTCTTCCAACTTGCAATTCAACTCTGTGGTCTCTGTTGCCATTGGAGGAACTATTGTATGAGTTGGTGCTGCAAGGACATTCTTATGTTTTTGATCTCACCATCAAAAGCAACTGACTAGCTTCTTACACTACTTAGCCCTAATGAGTGACAACATAGGAATTACTTTTGGTATGTGGTATTTCATATTACCATTATTTATGACAACATATCTAGGATTTGCTTGTTAGATTGTATGTCATTGGTAAAAATATGGCTGCCTAAGTAAAACATCACGTATCTCTAATGGCACTACGTTGCGAAGGACTGCATCTTGAAAAGGCTTGATTTTGTACACTAGGTGACATTGCTGCATGCCGTGTTTCTCATAGCCTGCACCAAACCATCCAATGGAGTATGGTTGTAATTTGTGGTTGAGGCGTTAATGGTAAGTTCAATATTCAAACTACTTCAGGAGAAATTAGGTTCTTCCGACTTCCATTGTCAATGATGAATTACACCAGTTGACCATTAATCTACATTTGATAATGGAACAATCTTGTTGCTTCCTTTGAATTTGTGTTAGGGGAAGTAGAGATGTTTGCGACACCGACCATAGCACTAGGCTCAAAATCCATGATTTGTTTACCTTTTTCCATTGCTGTAGTGCTTGTACTTTTTACTTCAAGCAGTGCAAGTATATTTTTCTGAGCATGACACTCTTTATTGGAGTGATTGCTGGAGTTATGAACCGAGCACCACTTTCTACCCTTGGATTGCTTATCAGGATTATTTGACAGTTGCCACTTCTTCTATGGATGGTGCAAAGGGCCATTCCTTGGTTTGGAATTTTGCTTGGAAGGCTAAGACTGTGGTTTGTTTTGAGACTTAAAATCTTCTTTCTTGGTCTTCAGTTTGGACATTGCTTCAAATTTACAAGAAAATCCCTAGGATTCTTCGATGGAGGAGATCTAGAGGAAATCCATATTCGATTGGATAAATGGTTTCAAGCCTAACCTATACTTCAAAACAAGATTTTGCTCCAATTCCTGAACGTTTAGTTTGGAGACCATAGTATGAAAAATATGTTTATTCCTACATAGATTGATCTTGACATTGGCTTAATTGAGAAAACTTGATGTACAATTCATCATAGTTCCCAACAGGATAATAGGTTGATTTGAGTGGTTCTACAAAACCATTCCGGGTATCTATTGGGGTGTGTAAGTTAATTTCATCTTCTTCACAGTTTTCACATGCAAAGCAATAGTTTACCCACCATTTCTTTACTGATAAAGAAACTTTCAGAAGAGCAAATGTAATCTTTTTTTTTGTCAGTGAAATAATTCACTACGTAGTGTGAATAGATTAGGTTTTGCTAGTTTTGAGGGCATCTACATCTATTTTACCTTCAAACCAAGGGATGTCTAGATTTACTTGTACCTTGTAGGGTGTTTGGACACAAAATGGTTGATGTGAAGATGAAGTGTTGGAAGGACACTGAAAATGCTTGAGAAGTTGAGCAAACTGACGACAATACCCGCTCTTTCACGTGCATGATGTTCTTCCAATTCTTTCCGTTGCCTTTGCAAAGCATTTGTATCATTTTTAGGAACATTTATGAAGTCAGCGTTGCTGAGGATTTGTCTGCCATTTGAGGATGTGTAGGAAGGTTTGATGAAGGGTCACGAGTCTTGAGCCTTAAGTTCCTATATTCAGATCTCATATGATTGGGCATACAGAGATGGATTTCCGATTTCAGATACAACCTCAGTACCCCTTGTGAGATGATATGAAGTGTGTATGCTTTGATACTGCTGATCCGAGGCCTAGTAGGAGACCCTAGCATTACCTCACTAAATGGATTTGATGGTTTATATGCAGAAGTGTATGTGAATGATAAACGCTGAAAGATTTATCAGTGTGCAATAGATAAATGAAATAACAGAGGAGAACAATGACACCAGATGTAGAACTATAATAACAAAGTTATATTATGGTAATTTCTTTACAAGATCCGAGAGGTCGGATGTGTGATGTCTACATTCTCGTAGTCTATCTCTATATCACTTACTCATAACAAAGAATAGAAAAATGTATTAATATACAAAGGAGGAAGATGAAGGATTGATTAGGCTATTACAATGGTTGGTAACAACCGCTTCATAACTTATAAATTTGTTTGACGACTCTTGCTGAGGTTACTATTGAGCTACGTTGTGCAATATTGACATTGCACGCGCTGTGTGGTATGATAGAAGAGGAGTTAGGACTTGCGGTTTCGCACCCTTGTGCTGAAGATGATGCAGAAGCTGTTGGTGGAGCGATACAAACTGACCCGGATGGCGCAAGTTGAAGTAATGACTCAGATCCTTCTAGATCATTTGCACCGGAAAAGAACTTTTCCTAGTATAGAGAGCATTCAGCTCCACACAAGCTACTACCACTATATTCTAACAATATGCTCATTGTCTTAACATAATGCTAAAGAAAGATCTTCTAGGCTTTGAAGCCATCTAAGAGATGAATAATTCATTTGGCACAAAGGCTAAAACCTTGCTTGGAAATGTTTATATTGCCCAGGCCACCTTTGTCACAAGGAAGAGAATGGGTTTGCCATGCGTTTCTTTGAATGTTTTTGGAGCTAGTGGGATTGGCCTAGAGAAAATTCCTAAGAATCTTAGCTAGTTTGTTATAAGCGATAGTCGCTAAAGCCTAGCAAGAAGAGTAATACACATGAGTGGAAACAAAACTTTAATTACAAAACCAAGGGTTTGGTGATCCAATAAAATATTTAATTTTCCCATTGTTGAAGGAAATAGTTCTAGAGCTCCATAAGGGAATCATGGAATGTGAAGGGGATGACAAGAAACTTGTTATTCCTCTTGATTGAATCCACAAATACTTCTTAATGAACAAACCATGAGGGTGCAACTGGGATTGTGGCATTTCCATTGGATACCAAAGCTGAGAGCAAGGAAAAAAGCATCTTAAAGCATTTGATTGTCAATACAAGAGATTTTTCATCATCAAAATCATGAAAACAAAATCATCTACTATTAAAGAAACTTGAAGATTGGGATAAAAGAGCCCAAATTGTTTTGGCTTATGGCCATTAATGGACAGGATGTAGTGTCTAGAAGTTAGTTTTGTACTGCTTTGAGAAAAAAAATGTTTGTGTTGAGTGCTCAAAGCATCGCTGTAATGAAAGGATACCCAATCTAGTTTTGAGTTTTTTGGCATCAACTTTGGAAAAAAGACACTTTGTTGTAAGGAACTAACCCAATCCACGCCCTCCTAGATGCCAAGGATATTTTTTATGATTGGTAAATTGAGGGATTCTATTAGGGCGTTACCCCTTTTTGAGAAATCTGGAAGAAGAATGACAGCAGGATCAAGAAGAAATCGGAAAAGGAAGAGTGAAGGAAAGGAAAGAGAGGAGAGATTTACATCGCCCATAAGCAGGCCAATAAAAAAATCCACTGTAACCGGGTAACTGCAAAACCTGAAAACTGCCAGAACATAAACTACTAAAAATGTGACAGCTAGACCCATTAACAGGCCAGAGACAAAAACCCAAGAGAACTACAGATTTTCTGAAGGAAGAGACTCCTCTTCCCGGAAAAGCTGAAATTGCTCTACCACAAAGGAAAAAAAACTCAACCAGCTTCCTGGCTGCTGAAAGAACTAACAATTCCACCCTCCAACCCAATGAAAAGCACCAATCAGGGCTCAAATAAAATGAGGAGGAGACGAAGATAGGTGCATAACCGATCCTAGACGTCCACATGCTCATGATATGCTTCCCAACCTTGGTCCCCAACTTGGAAGATATTGCGTTTGGAAGATTATATTTAGTGACTACCACTGAACACAGCTTGGGGGAGGCTGCTACAATGTAGTACAAATGAAAACCAAAATCCATTCCAAAATGAGGAAAGGAAAAGAGAGATCAGTAAGGAAGGGGGCAAAACAACAACCTCACCCAAAGGGATAGAAAGAAGTCCAAGTTGGGGCCAAGGAGAAAACCAAGCCTTCATACACGACATAGGAAGCAACCACAACCGAGGCCCAAGCAGAGAGAAAAAACATCTATCCTCTGCAGAAGCACACATCAGAAGGAATAATCCCTCTAAAGAAAGGATAGAAGAAAATGTAAAACTGCTGAAGACGAAGCCGCATTCAGAAATACTGCCAGAGAGAAGGAAGGGTGATTCCATATGAGTAGCTCCACCAAAAATAAGGAGGCTTCTCCCCTTCATAAACCACACCTCCTAGCCTAAAAGATGAAACAACTAACTCGAGACCAAGGAGCCACACGCTCGAAACAAAATGCTTCCAGAACCAAACCTCCTTGATCCAAGTTTCAAAAGAACATTTTCAAATACCACCTCTGCATATAGCTAGGATTGGTTGCTTCAGGTGGGTAGAAATGAAAATCCAAAGGATACCCAAAGAGGAAGATAAAGGACTCCAAAAATGAATAAGGGGAGATGGGAGCCTCACCAGAAAGAAGAGGAAAAAAGGCCCAAGGAGCGATCTAGGAAGAAACCATGTCAACAAACACAGACCCCATATCTATCTGAGAAGAAAACTAATCACTGTAGTGTCACAAAAAACAAGGCTCTGCCCCTTCTAGAAATAAAGCCCAACTGAGGAAGAAAGGAGTCTACACCTTGCAACTTCACAAACAAGAGGCAAAACAAGTACCAAAGCGGCCAAAGAGAAGATTCAGAGATATAAATTTCAGAGGAAGCCAGGGGAGACACTGAAGAGAAGAAAATATGTGTGGCCTACCAAACGCAAGGTGGGAGAAGAAGAAACAGGTTGCAAAGCTGAGAGAGAAACCGCTGCAGAGGCAAAACATTCATTGAAAGCTAGATGGGAGTGAGGCGTCCCAAAGAAAAAACCAACAGTTGAACAAAGTGGGGACCTAGTCATAGAAAGTAGACCAAGATTGAAATGCCTCTAGATCAAAGCTATAGAGCGATGAAAGAGACTTCCCCAAAAATAACCAATGACACGACCCTAGAGGAAAAGAGCCAACAATTGCCAAGAGAAAAGTAGAGAAACCTTTAGAGGAAGTTGAGGGAAATGCGAAGGAGAAGAGCAACACACAACACTAACACAGTAGATCAGGGTGAGAGTAGAGTAGCTGAAGAAAAAGAGGTGCAGGGGAACAAGGGCAAAGATAACCATTAGTGCTGCGGGAAGCCATGGCTAAAGGGAGCCATAACGATTAACTTTGATGTCAGGGATATTGTTGAGATCGTATTTTCTTTTGATAAATCTAATTTGTATATCTCGAAAAATTCAAAGAAATTGTAGCTAAGATGGAGTGCCAATGCTTTAGCAATAATTTCATAAGGGATTCAACAATGTTATCATTCTCCACTTATTAATAAGCTTTGGATATCCTACCTTAGGATTAAATTTTGATATTTACGTATTTTTTTTTTGTAAGTAAACCCTTTTGATGGGAGGGTACTCAACCCATTTCAACACTTATTTACATTAAATTGCATCTCCATATGGAGAATTGAACGTGGATCTCTCATATGAATGCGATGTGGCCTAGCCACTAGAACACACTCCTTGGTCTATTATTTCCCTGCTTAATGAGTTTTTCTATTTTTTGTGAAGAGATCTTTTATAATACTTAAAGTAAATTAGGGCCTTCAAAGTCTCAAGTAGCTTTGTATAATTAATAGTGAAATGCATGAATTTCTAGAGGTTTGTTTTGGCCATGTGGGACAATAAATAATGCAGCTCACCCAGAGAATAATCGGTTGTATGCTATGCACTTTATCTCTAAAAGCTTGATGGCAAGCACATCAAGATAATATTGCATTCGCATCTCAAGCTTCTACGCGAGTTCATTTGCTTGAAAAATGACCTTGCAATACTCAACAAACAATTGAGTTCAATATCACTGAAGGAAGTGAAGTGTGTGTAAGCAGCCTTAATCGTGTTGTTGTGCTCAATCGTATGCTTAGCTCGAAGTACTTTGAAAAATTTGTTGGAGGGTATGTTGCCAATATGGATCCAATGATCCTTGAGCAACCTTAATGTGATGCTTTGGAAGAACAATTAATGGTGAAGTTGTCTTATGAAATGGTTGGAGTTCAAGTTGGGAGGAGACTAGGGAAAATTCCTTAATAATGGCCTTATTCAAATATTTCCTAATTTTTGCAAGATGCTTGCAATAGCTTCTAAGCAAAGAAGATTTCCAAGAAACTCCCTTGTTACACCGGTCAATCTGTTGGTCGATGCCTCAAGACAGAGGAATCAATTTCTAAATCCTTTGATCAAACAAAGAGTACTTGAATTGTAGAAATATAGGGTTTTTAGAAAAAACTTGGTTCTAGGAATTCAGGGCAAATGATAAAGGTGGAGTTTTCCATGGAGATAAAACAAGCTTTACACTGTCGAACACAGTATCTGAGGGGAGGAATGCCGTCCTTATATTTAGGGTACTCACTGCATTAAAGGCAATTAGAATATGGAAGCTCCTCAACTCATTATCTTTAAAAAGTTGCATGTTCCATGTTGTTATGGATGCATATACATTAATATTTTGAATTAATGTTATGCTTGATCTACAATCGGCTTGGATATCGCTCTATGCAATTCTTCAACACGGATTTGAGAGATTTCTTATGTGCTTATCCAATGCAATATGCTACTGAAACCAATGATGTTTGCTACAGATATAGGGTGCCATCTACATCTTTCATTTCATTTGCAATGTTTATGTGGTCAAATGCATTCCTACAATGCTATAAATCAGTTTTCATACCCGTTTTATGTTTCTACCAATATGTGTCTCTTTGTTAATGGTATAACAAAAGAACCATGTTGATTCTATAAATGTATGTTACCGGTTCTATCTCTACTTGCTCTTGTAAAGAAGAACCATGCTTGCAATGAACTGAATGTGTAACTTGCAATTCTTTGTTTTAAGTGCTGAAATTTGTGAGGTAGGTACATATAATGAAAAAAAGTAAAGACTGAAACAAACACCACAAGAGAGAATCGCACATGAATTTACCCTGGAGTGGAAAAACACCAGAAGAGTGGGGTTGTGCCTCCTCATCTCCAAGATTTACAAGCTAATTGCTGAAATTGAGCCTCCAAGATGGAGGACGTCTGCAGCACTTATACAATGCTCTACAAGCTTTTCTTGCTCAGAAAACAAACTCAAACAACATGCTTCACTACTACACTTAGTTGTTCAATCATCCTACCACTTTAGAATGACCAGTACATGACCCCAACTGGTATATTTTTACAAGCAAATTAACAATTGAAAAGCGTGGAGACTCCATACACCAGTTCTCAGTAAAAGACGAAAGAGGAAACATTTCAATTTCTGTTTTGGTCAGTTGGAGTTTTATTTTTGTCTTTTGGGGGCAGTTTTGTCAGTGCTGAATCCATTAGTGTACTCTGCCGAATAGGATGTCTTTGGGATGTGGAAAAGTTGCTTGCATCTTCAGGATGTGGAAAAGTCGCTTGCATCTTGGAGACATGCTGGATGTGTCAACATAATTTTTTTTCCTAAATGATGTGGGCCTCAGACCGTCTAAATCACACTTGAGCTTTCATGTACCTGCTTTTCTTTTGAGATCAAGTACTGCATTCTTTGTCTGCCCAATTCTACATCATGTAATGATCGGAAACATTGGTTGAAAACACTTCAATGGTTCTACAAACCATGAAGTAAAGCTAACTCATCTCATCCAACTGAATTATGACATTTTCATGATCCAATTTGGATGAATTCTGGCAGGCCGGTAACAAATAAGTAGATGAGAAAAATATGGAAACTTTGTTGAAGCATCAAGGAGAGAGAAAATTATATTTTGGCCTGGTTTAACTTGACTTTGCCTCTGATGTGTCATCCTATTAAATATGGTTAGAATAATTACAAATGATGATGTCATAAATGATTAAATGATGTTATAAAATCTCAGATGAATGTTATTGTGATGTTATCTTCTTTTGTCCTCTATGTTGCACATTCTCCTTGGTTTTCATGTTAAGGTTGTCTTCTATCACTGTGAAAATGTAATGAACAACTTCTGTATTGAGTGAGGCCCGCTCAGGGCCATAACAAAAACCTTTGTTAAATTGGCTTATCAAATCATTTAATTATGTATTTTTTTTTTTAATTTCTTTTCTTCTAAATCTTTTTGATTTTTTTTCTAGGATTTATCGGTTCATGGTTTGTTCTATTTCTTCTACATCTATGTATGATGGGAGAATATTTTTGTATCTTGATAATTGAGGAATCTTATGTTTGACATGTGGGGTGGTTCTAGTTTGTTTGTTACTTCATTATTTTATCTAACATCGTAAAGGATTTGTGGTGTTTATGGAATATTTCTGTGCATTTCCCTTTTGATAATGACTTATTTGGTTTAACTCTTGGGTATATCTTTCCCTACATTTCAAATGATCAAGGTGTTTTATGTTGGGTCTTGATAAATATTTTCTCTTGTTTGAACTTTTTCTCAATCCGTGTATATTCTGAGTTGTTCATTCCTTGTAGCATCTGGTTTCCTAAGAAATTGTGTGAATCTGGTTTATTGGTGTGTGGGGTTTGTACCCATACATTGTTATGGAGGTACTAGTCCCTATGCATGGGTCACTTCCAAAGTGTGGACTCTTGTTGTATGGAAATTTTACAAAAGGTATTTTTCATAGTTGTTAGGATACGAGTATGGGTATGGGGAGACGGGTATGGGTACGGGTATGCCTTTTTTTGAAAAATAGGAGACGGGGGTACGGGAAAACGACAACATATATTTATTATTTATAAATTATATATATATCTACTATAAAAAATTTAAAGAAATTTATGCTATTACAGCAATAAGCAAAGGAATATCTCATGATCATCATATTCAGCTTAAGGCCCAAGGGTCATCATCATATACAATGAAATGTCAACAATAGCATGCAAAAAACAAAAAACACATATATGAACTTCGATCATATCCGATCCGATACAATAGGATGAACTGTCACTCCAATTATATCCTCTAGGTCTTCCGCCAAAACGCTGTCTAGATAGGCATTGCTCTCAAGCTCTGGCTCATCTGCAGGGAATATAACAGGGGGAAAATCATTGAGGCCATCTGCCTCAAGCACATCATCCTCCAAGGATATCTTTGCTGCTCCATCAGGGGGAATGTGGTCCCATTTTGTTGAAGGACTTTCCTGGTACCCTGGGTCAACACAAGAAAGAAGACGAAGTGTGCTATGAATGTACACTAGGTTCTTTGCTTTTTTTGACCGTAGTCAATTCCTCTTTAATGAATGAATGAAACCATAAGTACTCCAATTCCTCTCACAAGATGATGAACTAGCTACTTGTGAGAGTAACTGTATTGCAAATAATTGCAATTTAGAGGTTTCATTGCCATGGTTCCACCACCACTCTATTGGGTCCTTTGCTTGCATATCATAAAGAGCCTCTATTGTTGAAAATTGTCCATGGCCATGTGAAAACATCTTCCACGGAGTCCTAATACAAGAAGCCTCCTCTCCTTGACTATAAACCTTTTTTACTGTAACCCAAAATTCCCTCATTACTTCTCTATCTTCATATGGAGCCCTCTTCTTGATGACCTTCGTATTATTCTACTTTAGATTCAAAGCGTAAACAACACAATGTAAAGGTGTGTTAAGCTGTTCCATCTTCCATATATTTGTTTCTCAATCAAATGATACAAAGAAGGATCCTTTAAGTTTGTGATATTTTTGATTCTTTCACACATAGAATCAATTTCTTCATAAACCTCCCCCAAACATGGCTTGTTTGAATTAGCAAAACGGATGACCTCACAAATGGGCTAAATGAAGTCAACAAAAAATTTCACATCCGTCCAAAATTGATCATCAAGGACCATTTTCCTCACCTCAATTGCACTCTCTGATGTAGATTGTTTCCAATTTGCCCATTCATCATTAACCACAGTGGAACACAAGGCCCCTTTGACATCATAAAGACGCTCAAGTAGTATGAAAAATGAAGCAAACTGCGTATCTGCAGGTTTGAGAAGATCCACATTGGCAAATATTCTATAACTGCCTTGTGTGTGGTGATGATTGCATATGAAGATTTATGTTTTTTGCCCTTCTCAATAAGCTCAGAAACCCACTGAACCCTACCAATATCTTTGAGTGCATTATTCAATGCGTGCACGCAACATGGTGTCCAAACTATATGTTTGTATTTTGTTTGCACCAATAAGCCCGTTGCTTTACAAATTGGGGTAGCATCTGTAATAATTTGGACAACATGCAATGCCCCCACCTCATCAATTGCATCTCATAATTGCTTCTAAAGGAATTTTGCATTTTCATCTTGACCAGAACAATTGATAGCCTTCAAAAAATAAGGGCCTTTAGAACAAGTTACCATAATGTTTAGAAGAGACTTGTTTCTTGTATCAGTCCAGCGATCATTCACAATGTTGCATCCCTTTGTAGACCACACCTTTTTGACTGGTGCAGTTAGGTGCTCTATCCTTGTTTTCTCTTTGTCAGTAGAGACATTCGAAGCTTCTCATACCTAGGTGGTTTATACCTTGTTGGCCCATTGTTGATAGCACAAACCATCTCCTCATAATAAGGTGATCGAGCAACATTGAATGAAATACCATTCGTATAGAAGAAGCGTGCAATCGCTGCATCCATTGCATCTTGACCATGCACATCGAACATGCTCCCTATGGGATTCGATTTGCCAATGTGTGTTCTTTTGCGAGAAAACCATCTTCTGTTGCACGCCTAGAAGACACATCTATTTCTGATTCTATTCTCGTAGTTGGCATGACATGATGACTCTAAGCTCGATTTGTGGTTGAAGCGTGGTAGCCTAAAGGAGTCGGTTTACCTTTAGCATTTTCTTGTTCTCTCATCGCTTCCAACTATGCTTCCTCATTTGTACAAGCATCAACCCCTTTCCCTATTCGAAAAAAATGAGCTCTCACTCTTGTGTAAGTGCCATAGAAGTCCTTCCCACAAAGCTTGCACGTGATTGCTGATGTTCCCCCGTTCCCTTTGCGAACATGAATGCAAAATTTTGACAATGGATATAAAGCATCTTTCCCTCCACTTGACATTTTGAAAAAAATAAAAACAAAATTAGTAACTCTAATTTATAAAACGTAAACATAACTTAAAATTAAAGAAATTATTAAAATAAAAATAAAAAAAATAAATTTCTTAAATGAATAGCAAAAACATATTAAAAATTTAAATTATTAAAATAGAAATTAAAAAATTAAATGAAATAAATTAAAATAAATAACAAATATGAAAATATATTAAAATATAAAGAAATTATTAAAATAAAAATTAAAAAAATAAATGTCTTAAATAAATAATGAACACCAAATATATGTTAAATTTTTTAAATATTAAAATAAAAATTATTAAAATAGAAATTAAAAAATTAAATAAAATAAATCTAAAGTGATAATAAATAAATATTATATAATAAAAGCCAAACGGATAGGCAAATAATAATAATCTTATTAAATAATAAATACTAAATAAACTATATATATCAGATATCCATACATCACAATAATAAGATATCCCATGACCCGTCCATTTTCTGAGGTAAGCGTTTAATAATTATGACTTCTCTCGTGACTTGTCCTCTTCTTTGCTCTTATCCGTCTTCATCTCCGTCCATGGTAATACGCAGGGTTGCAGTGCTTTTTCGACGGATGAAATAAAAATAAATAAAAATGCAAAACCCCTACTTGTTCCTTCCGCGACGACAATTGGTTGCTCAATCCTGTGACTTAGATGGCGACTGTGACAATGAAAAACCTCTGCAAACAACTGACTGGTCAAATGAGGAGGTGTTTGCGTTTTTTATAAGACGTTTTCCGCATTTTCCCTTGCGTTTTTGATGCATTTTGGGGTTTTTTTGACGCGTTTAAGAGTTTTTTCAGCGGCCAGGGTTTTATCCAATTGGGAACGCGTCTTGGCGCCCATCTCCCATATGGGAGACATGTACCTGAACCTGAGACGCGTCCCAAGTGTTGGGGGATGCGTCTCCCTACAACTGTGGTATTTTTTCCTTCCAATATGTTATTTTTTGCTGCCTCGAAGGTTTTGTTTCTTACTGAATTGCTTGTGAATGCACTATCATGGAATTTGTATTTAAGGGTGTTGTTGGGTATTATAGTTGTGTTCATGTAGTGAAGAATGTTATCCTCTAGTATATAGCCAAGCATAAAGTTGTTTTCCTGTAGGAAATTAATTATGTTTATTGTGCTTGTTAAAGCAAGTACATTTTCTAGTCAATATATTTAGCTGAATATTTGATACTAAGGGTGCAGTTTGTTCTCCCTTTTCTCTGTATAGTTTGATCTTCTTATCCTTTTGTACTGTGATAACATCATAACATATTCTCTTTTGTGTTGATGGCATTGTTCTAAAGATCCATTTGCATCCTAGAATTGCTTCAAATCTACTTATTGTATAGCATAAAAATCTAATTGTTCACTATATTTTGGGCTTGGATTTTGACACCAGGTGCATAGGCATCCTCTTTTGAATTGTGTCAAGCCCACTAATTATATGTCATACGTGTAATCCGCATCTATCGTAGAACTATTAGCTTTTTGGACAAATTCTCAGGGATGAAATTTATGTGCATCCTAGGTCTGAACGTATTTTAGCTTCTTTGTTACATAGTTTTGCTCTATGTAAAAAGTGTCAAGTGGCCGATTGTTTAACATTCTGTATGTGATATAGAACAAAACAGAGCACTTATTAATTTGTAATAGCAGAAACTATCTATGACACTAAAGTCACCATCATATCATAAGAAAACATAATAAAATGTGCATTTGAATGTCTTCATTAATAAATATGATCACGATGTACACGGTTTCCAAGTGCAGGCCTGATTGAATAAGATCAGACAATATACATGAGATGGAGGTCTTTGAACAAATGAAGAAAACTTAATAACACCCTTCTTCAATTTAATTTCCAAATACAAGACTTTTTGTGCAACGGGGCTAAGTAACGCAAGGTTTGATATTACTATTTTTATTCTTAATTTGGTCTAAATAAAAATCATTGAACCATAGTTTGCATGCTCAGTGAGTATGTGAGTACTTGCCATTTTTGTCCTTTTTAAGGATGCATGCCTCCACACTTTCATCACACAACATTGGCGACAATATATTTATAAAATAAAAGTTTAAGTATATATCTACATATATACTTTAAGTGATATATTTTATATATATACTATATACTTTCAGAAATTTGAGAGTGGTTTCGGACTTCTAGGAGCTATAATGCAAATTCTAGGTTTTGGAGTATCCTATAATATTTCGGACTAAGTCAGATTTTAGGGTTCTAGGGTTTTAGACTCAAGCCATATTTCAGGGTTTTAAGATTTTAGGAAGACATCATAGGAGGTATGAAGGTTGCATGAAGGGATGTAGGTATGTGAGAATAGTATGAGAACATCTCTCTCTAAGTGACACGAGCTGATTCCACCCCATTCTTAGTGTGCATTTAGGGAGATTTGATGCACCGGCGAGCCCCTGCAAGTGAGAGCATCAGTAAATGATAAAGGTGAAAAATATTGGTATATACATATGCTCCACCCAAAGCTCATTACGTGTTATAACTGTGTAATGTGGGATGGTGTTTTGGGAAAGATACATATCAACACGAAAGCATAAAGGAAATGCTGAAATAAATGATGATGCATCGTTGTACTATATTTGTGTTCAAATCTAATAGAAAACACTTCTCCAACATTTTATAGATTCATTTGATACATTTTGTAATTGTATTTTGTATTAATATTATGTTTTTAAAGAAATTTAGGTTTTTTTTGTAATGTACCCTTTTCGAGCTTAGTTTGGTTTGGAACCCTTAGCCGACTTATTTGGTTTCCTATTGACTAAGGGAAGGATTTAAAAAGGGAAACTTGGTTCTTTATTCAAGTGGCTAAAAAGTAACTATGTTGGCAACTTTTGGTAATTTGATTTTTAATAAAGAAGGGGATTTTCTAATTTGATGTAAGTCAGCCCTTAATTAAAAATTCCAACGGAACTGCTTTTTGAATATTTGATTTTTCCTCCCACTTTGAGTGCCCCACTTGGGACTTGGATTGGAGGGAAAAGGGTATAAAGGAAGGTGAAGATGTTTATTTTTGGATCCATGATCATCTATCTATTGATTTCAATAATGTCAATCACGTTTGTTTGCACTTTCAACCATTGAGGACGAAAATCCTCATATGCTTTCAGATTTGAGGATGAAAACCCTCAATGTCTCCTTGGTGACTTCATATGGGGGTCATAGTTGAGCGGAAATCAACATTTTAGATATCTAAGACACCATTGGAGTGTGGCGCCACAGTTGGAGGGTTTGGGAAGATTGACACAACAGTCAAGGGCTGCTTTCTTGGCGAATTGCAGCACTTGGAAGCCCTTTTGGAAGGTGGCGACCCACCTAGAGAGGCCAAAATTCAGTTGGAGGATAGTTCGGTTGGCGAATCATTGTATTTGCTCACTCATCCAATCAGCTGTAATTTTATCCTAATTTTCAGGTTTAAAAATTAGGCAAAAAATCAGATTTGATGTGTTAATTGTTGAATTTTCCTTACATTCGTGAGGGTTCTTTAAGGTCTGTATTTAATTTAAATATGTGAGTAGATCATTTTCAGAATTCTATAATTTTGGTTAGGGTTTCTGTAAAAAATAGAATTTCATATTTCCAGTACAAGGGTTTGTTGCAAATACCAAAATTGTTTTATTTGGTCCTGAAAGGGACATTACAGTGGTATCAAAGCCATCTCCTTGCAAGCTGTGGGGATTGAGTTGTTTGCAGGGTTGCCTACATGCCAAATAGTGATAGAGAAGTCAGATATTATGAAAGAGAGAAAATAAAATAGCCAAAACAAAAAAGGGCAGGGTTTGAACAATTAGGGCACAAGAATATGAATGATTTAGATGCAGATCATGTTTGATTTGAGAAGTTTGCTCAAAATCAAGAGTGTATGATAGATATGATGGTTGAAATGATTCGCACCATGTAGGGCATGGGTACTTTCCGTCCATCCAATGGTGAGGGGAGTGCTTTAGGGGCCAAACCTTCTACACAAAGAACAATTGTTGGATCTACAGCTTGGCCTTTCCAGCTTAACTTCCTTCGTAGAGAGGAAGCCATTTTTGAGGTGGTGATGCAACTTTTAGTAATGGATGATATTGCTGCCAGTTATGCAGAGTATAGGACTCTTCCACTTGAGATTAAGGAAGAACTGAGTCTCACTAATTTCATGCAGTTGAAAAGGAACAAAGGGGGAGCTAAGGTTGATCTTAGATCTTGGAATAATCAAAGGGATCTTCAACAAGTTCTCAGAAAGCTCACGCTTTCTACATTTGATGGATCTACCAAGATTACTGTTGGGCTCTTTTCCTTTAAACCGGCATGTCTTTTTCCTAGTTGCACACCTAAGTAAATAAAAGTTTCAACATGCTAGCGCGCTGGCATTTCATGCAAGAACAAGTTCTCACATGCTCACCCGAAGCACGCAGCATAAGATCGGTTCCCGCTGGTTTTGTCATGCAATGGTGTATTTGTCTAATTCTTAGACTAGAGCGCTCAAACAAGTACTTAGTACTAAACTCATCCTTGGTTCTATATCTAATTTCGCTTACTTGTTCATCACTTAACTATCAAAAGAAAAAGTTGGCATAAAATGATAACAAATATCAACTGCATTATATCTTAGACAAATGATAACAAATTATATCAAAGCATCACTTCAACACAGTTTTCTTTCCATTATATTCATAAGTGATATCAAAGAGTATAGCGATTCTAAAGTTACAATGATAATCAACTCATCAACAACTCATAAAAAACAATACATCCAAGATGGGAATTGTATCACCAACCCTATTCAAAAAGCTCTTGCAGACCTCCACGGCTTCAATAAATTGTTTTGTTGCCCATGTTTGATTGTGCCAAAGGCCGATCTAGTCTTTGCATTTCTTCAATAGAAGTTCTACTAGGGTTTCCAATTTGTCAATTGCCTCTCCAATAAGGGATACCCCATCCACAAGAGCCGGATCTTGGTTCAAAATTGTCTTGTAGAGGGTCAGGGTCTTTAATCGAGCCGCCGTTGCTGTCTCCAATTGGCGCTTAAGCTCGGCCAACTTGTTAGTGCCCGAAATTGCACGTAAGCAATTGAGCCCTTGTTAAGCATAGATGCCTAATTTGTTTAGCCCACTTCGTGTTTTCAAGTGTTCATCAGAGGTCAAGTTGAATTCATGTCTGAGCACCTTAAGACCCAGCTTCCAATTGCCCTCGCTTAGGCCCTTTGATTTAATAGATGAGTAGAGTTCCAAAACTTTGAAGGATCAAAAGATGACTTACACAAGCTGTGAAGAGCTAGACCGTCGTGCAGAAATGGACGAGTAAGCTCACTTGTGCATTTTTGTAAGTATGCTCAGAAAGCCTCGCGGGGTCGAAGGATCACATGGAATCAATGTTCTCGGTGCCAAGATATTACTCAGCAAAAATTCATGTCTTGATGAGATTTCTATCTCAAGATCTAAGCCTTCAAAGATTAACTTGCAGAACGGGACGTGCGCGCGAACGCCAAGTTTGAGCCCCGACAAATAACCGTTTGGATTTAAAAAATTCTTAGACATTCGCATGGACGTCAAATGATGGGCGCGTAGACGTCAAAATTAAGCTTAGCCATTAACCGTTTAGTGTTCAAAGTGTGACGGTCGCGTAGACGTCATTGACGGTCACGCATACGTCAAAATAAATCTCGGCAATTATCCATTGGGGTTCAAAGATTGATGGTTGCATGGATGTCAATGACAGTCACACGGACGTCAAATGACGGGCACGCAAACATCAATTTTAAGCCATGATAGATAGCCTTTTGGATCCAAATAATCAAACAAATCGATGGCGCGAGCAAGAGCTGACTTGTCAAAGGACTCGGGCTGAATGAGGAGCCGCCATGTGGCGGAAGGGCGCTAGCCCGACAGAGACTAACTGTGCATGGTGCAGAGAGCCCGTGGAGTTGCTAGATGGCATGATCTCGGTTGCCAGGTGCAAATGTCAACCAATGATGTTCGACTGGCGGATCAAGATCCAATGGTGCGAGATGAACATGGACTTTTCAATGGAGCTCCAAAACAAACGCAGAAGCGATAGGTGTCAAGCTTGCGGGGCATGATTTAAAGCTCAGACATGTTCCCGTCGATTGACGGTATGCGACAGAGCGTACAAACCTTGATCAATGGTGCGTATGGGTCAAGACTTTTCCAAGGGGTCCCGATCAAATGCGGTAGTGACATGTGTCACTACTGCGATGAGCTAGATACAAATCTACGGTCCGCGCTTAATCCGTGCAGATAAGATCAATGGTGCGAGATCAAAGGTGAACGTTTCAACAAATTAAAGCTCGAGCATATTTTGAAGATCTAAGGCTGCATATTTGATCTTGCTTTAAGATTGCACGATAGTTCAACACATGTCCAGATTGAGCCAATTAGGCAACATAGTCACTTTGAGCCCTGTAGGTGCCTAGTTGGATCTGATGTGGCATGCTACATGTCAATATGTGGCAAACTTTGGCTTATGAGTCAAGATCAATGCTCCTTCATGGACGGGCAAGGATTTGAAGCACAAAGGAAGGTCTGTGGGCCATTCTAAAACATATTTTCTAGATGGACCACGGATCATTTCCTGCCTCTACCACTACTAGAGCATTCCAATGCAATCATCACAAGGCAATGGGCTCTCTTTGGCGTGCATAAGAGGGAGGCAACTGTCCAGGTGGTTCCAGCTATGCAAGCAAGTGGTCCAGGGCATCTCCAAGCAGTTACACATGAAGACAAAAAGTTTGTTTGGCCTCCACGAATATTCTCCTTTCAGCTCGTTTGAAAGCATCTTTAGTCAAGAAATCAAAGGGTTTGTTGCAAATCTTCATCATTCTTTGTAGAGACAATTAGAGCAATGATTTTTCTTGCAAATGGATGAAGATTTCAGGCATGAAAAAGAATATTTTCTAGCTGGGAGCATCTTGGCAAGATTGGGATGGTTATGCAATTTTGCAAATTGCAACTCAGAATCTCGGATTTGAAATGGGTAAAAAATGTATAAATAGAGGGCTTTTCCTCTATTCAAGGGGTTGGTCATTGTGTTGGTTGTTGTTGGTCTTTGCTTCTCTTCAAGTCTAGGTTCTGCAAATTTTGGGATCAATTGTTGAGTAAATGTATTTTCTCTCTTGCTAAGGTGGTTGCAAGTGTACATCCATTAGCAAGCTTTGAGAGCATGTTTATGTCTCTCCTATCTAACATGGAGAAATCTCACCATGCTTGTCCCCATGTCAGCATTTTGAAAAACTGATGTATGTAGTATCTCTTTTCAAGTTAATGAAAATGCTTGTGAATCTTTGCTATTTTTTGTTGATGAAGTGTAGTGATGTGTTTTGCAAATGTTGTTGATTGGATATCTTGTTCTATGCTGATTACTGGTTGTCATCTTGGGTTTAGATCTAGATTATAAATCCCTTTCTACATTATTTTAGAATATGTTGTTGAATAACTTGTTAGGGCACCCTAGGTTTATGGATTTGTCAGGGAAAAGTGTTTGAAGGTTTAGTTTCAGTATATGTTCTATATCTTTCAAGGATCATTTGTTATGTCTCATTAGCTCGCTTATGAGTATTTGCTATGTCTTTGTAATAAGTGATGTCATGAACGTTGTAAGATCCCCTGCTGATTGAAAACTACCATCACACCACTACACCCTTCCTCTTTATAATTAACAAACTGTCATACCTTGCAAATAACACAATCCTTGTTGCATATCATAAGTGTTATTTGCCTGCAAATGCATAAGATCTTGCTTATATAACATGTATTTTCATCTTGTGTTTTAAAGCTTAGCATTGCAATCTTTCATTTAGCCCTGATATTGATAATTCTTTAGGATGAAGGTTGTAAGCACTTTTATATTTGTCTTCAGTATCTTGTATGTGACTTAGAGCATTTGTGCATTCCTTGCGACAACCCTTCCCAAGTGGTGTGCAAGTTTGGTTGTGCCTTGGTCATATTTGTCTCTGTGCGCCAATAATCCCCATGGAGGTTGAATTGCAGAATCTCTCCATGTGAGCAAGCTACCCCATAGGTCCTCTCACCTTGGTTTAGGCAGAGCCAGAAGTAGCAGAGAGCTGACCATACCCTTTGCAGGTGCCTCTCAGTCATTTTCTTTGTTTGGTTCATTCTAGATGCCAAACCCTCCCCCGGCTATGACATATCATCGGGTTTCTCATCTTTATTTACCATTTTCTTCAAGCGTGCAAGGCCAAGTGAAAGAGGTGTATAATTGAGAACCAAAACAACGTATCTTCAAGTTTTATTTTTATGGCGCACTCATTGCGATATAGAGTAACCATTTTTGAATGCTTCTTATGGAGTTGCCTTACATCGGATTTAGCCAAGGCATTCTACCTGGTCACCTCATGAGCAAATTTCAAGAGTGACGTGCTTGCCAGTGTTGAGGTGCACATCCGGGGATCCATCCAAAGTGTGTTTGGAAGTTCAATCTCTCTCAGTGCTAAAATCAGGGTTTCTGATGGCAACTCAAAATTGCATTCTTCATTATAGATATTGTTATAAAATGACATCTCTCGCCGAGTTTGCTCGGTCGAGTCATCTGGTGCAAAATGCTCCCACATAAATAAATGCTTGTCCAACACTCCCTTTTGGTATTGAGCGCGAAGGGTCATCGCTGTATCTGTAGTCTCTGGCCTCTACTAGACGGATTCGTCAACTGGCTCCATCCCCTTAGAGGGATCTCGCTCAAGTATCTTGACATCCGTGTCTTCATTGTGGTGACTAGGCCCGATATCAAGACCACTCATTCCCAAGGTTGTGTCTAAACCATCCCTCTCTTCACTAGTGGGAGTTTCAATATCCACTTGTGCTTCCTCAAGGGTGGTTTCTTCATGCTGTGCTGGGGATGGTGTCTTCTCCTGTGTCAGGGTGACTTGCTCCTATTCTTCAAAAGTTTCTCTTTCGGGTGTTGCCTCAAGGGTTGCTATCTTCTGTTCTATGTCACAGTCCTTAGGCGCTGAAATTTTGTGTTCCGAAGGAACGAATTGTGTCATTGGTTCTGGGCCTTCTAGTCGACCTATTGGGATAGTATCCTTGGGTGGTGTAGGGGTAGTCCTTTGTCGCTTAGCTTGTTTTGGTTGAGTGCTTTTGCTAGCATCATGCCCTTGTCTCTTCTACTTCCTCTGCATTCCTATCTCTGGAAGGGGTGGAATAGTTTTTTTCTTATTGTCCACACTCCCCGATGTCTTCTTTCGCGGGTTCAACATATAAAATAAAGAATGAATGGAATCACCAACCAAAATCTTTTGGACCTTAATGTCGGTATTATCCGACTCCAACGTCTCCCTATATGCCTTTTTCCTTGGGTAAATATACATTTGACGAAGAGCGTGTCTCAATGTCAATTTCTCAGCATTAATGTGTACAGGGCACACGTCGTAGATCCTGTTGATGACGTTCATGAAATATCTAGCGATGAAGGCATATGGCAATTTAAGCCATTCGGACAAGTCACCTGAGGGAACCATCCGAATGCGCACTAAATAGTAGTGTTGTTTAACCGCGAATTAGGCTTGGTCTCTGAGCTATCCAGGCAAGTCTTTGGGAACGCGCCACTCGTTCCCAAAGGCTTCCTTCATGCCGTCATACCACCCCTTCATCTTAACCTTATGGGAAGGAATTATCGTGCTAGGGCAAGTGAACGCTTTAAACCTTTCTACAGGGGATTTATGCTTAGGGGGTAAGCCCATTTCAAATCACCCGCTGTGTACTCTGGTACACCAATCTCATAAAAAACTAATAACAAAAAAATAGCGCCCCATGCAAATTTCTGGTTCGGCAGGCGGTGGGCCTTTTCCACATTTGAAATAATCTTCTCAGCAAAATACTATGACCAATTATACTTCAATCCAAGGGTAACCTGATGGGTGACATACAAATGTGCCATGTCCACCTCTTTCCATCTGTCCACGCCTCCAACGCAGGTCATTATCAAGTGCGCAGCCACTCAAAGGGCGTGACCTTGGAGACTTGTTAGGTGCATAGCATGGCCTTGCTTTCTGTACTCAAGTGCCACGATAGTCTTCTCAATCTTCTCTCGGTCCTCCAAGTTCAAAGCAAGGTCAACTCTTGAGCATTACAAATCTATAACTTTGCTCACCCTTTGGGACGTGATTGATCCACATCCGATGCCCAACAAAATAAAAATAATCTTCCTACACGCGTGAAATAAGAAATTTGACTGCTTCCATAGGCTTCTTGAAATACGAAAGATTAAACAATTGAAAAAGTCCTATATAATTAAGCTTATTAAAAATACTTAAATCATACACAAGCTCATTCTGGGTTTTCTGGCGCTCCACCCAATTGTCACGTTGCAACTGTAATGTTTTTTCCTGCTGGCGATGATTATGGTCAAAAATATTGCAAGTTGGCATGTTTGACTCCCACTTCTCGGCGCTCAACATTGCGTTTGGATATTGCATTTCCTCAATTAACACTGGGGGTGGAGGTGGTACTATAGCTTCCTTCACAGCCTGATGCACCATCCGTAATTCTGTTTTTTTCCCTTTCCTCGGCTTGTGATAAACCTTCCTCGCTTGTGACGGACTCACTAGGTACCTCTTCCCGTACAAAAACTGACTGAATATTTGCGCTCTCAAATTCCTTCTCGTGGATTATAGGTAAGGGCTCGCTGCGTTGGGCCTTTTTATTCGGCCGCATCACCCTCCAAGGAGCCCGAAGGTTGAGGTGCGGTTGTTCGACCCTCCCAAACGAATACATGGTTACTTTTTGAACTTGGTCGGCTCTCTTGCTTCAACGTCCTCCAATGGTGGACATCGACCTCTGCAACCTATAGTTCCTTAAACCTGCGCTTCCTCAATCACCCTTTCAACACTCTCTCTATTCACCACAACTGCTTCACGCCACAATGCTCAAACTAGTCACAGATAGTCTATCTATGCTCTTCTGGCAGCTTAAAAACGTTCTTCTAGCAGATTGATAACGCTTGTTTGGCTCTGTAAATTTGCGAATTTAACAATAGTAAAATGCAAAATGATATGTGTTTAGCCTTTTATAGCCTTGAGGGGGTAATCCACATTTACTTCCCCACTACCTCATTTATCACTTCACGCAATTAATGCTCCTAACGGTATTGTCATGATTCGTATTTGGCACACTTGCCATTACAATTGCTCTTCTCGTATTTAATATATTTGTCCCATCATGTGCTTTTTCTGAAGTGCATGACAATTGTAAAGAATTTCAAAAATTTCCATTTCCAAGGCGGGATCCTCGCTTCTTTACCTTGACTCATCTTAGTATTTATGCGCTACATCTTGCGTATCCATTTGTCCTTATACACTTCCACTTACGTGCTCCATTTTCCTGCGCGTATTCCCATTCACCATTTCCTTGGTGCTCAAATTTGTATTTTTTCACCCTTCTTACCCCACACTAAAACCTGTTTGTGGTCCTCCATGACATTACAAAGAAATATAAACACAAAGAAATAAGTGTTGACGTAAAACAAAACAAGGGCGCGCAACCAATGCCAAGCCTTATTGAAAAATAAACCAAAATCCTAAACTAAACTAGTAGCATACGCCTTATTATTTAAAGAGGGAAAACACTACTCATAATAGTAGGGGCGCAACCGACTACCATTGAAATGGCCAGGAAGGAACTGGCCATCTAACTGCTTCAATTTGCATGTGTCGATGGGACGAATACTATGAACAATAAACGGACCATCCCAGTGGACGCAAAGCTTTCTCTAATGGTGCACGAACTTGGAGTCGTAAACCAAAACCTGCATCCCTGGGGAAAAAGTCTTGTTCTTCAGATGACGATCGTGTCAGGGCTTCTGTTTCTACTTTTCCACTCCTTGACTGCAATGTGCTAGAAAATGGGTTTCATCTAACTGAAGCAAAGCATCCAGGCGCACTTTCAAGGATTCCTCATTATCCAATGGACCAACACGCACAATACGTAAAAGGGTAAGGATAACAAGGCAGCATATTACCTCAGTCGACCACTGGTACACACGCTCATCACAGTGTTGGACACGCGTGGCCAACACATCTCTTACAGGATATCTCTTTATTCAGCAGACTGTGACTTTGCAAAAGCCTATAGCCCTCTAGTGCATGGTGAACAAGTTCACAATTTATACGCCCGACAAGCTTCTCTACAATCTTGGACATCTTTGTGTTCCTGATGGCACACCTTGCCAAAGACTCATCCGAGAGGCACACCACACCAAAACAGTAGGGCAATCTGACATTACCAAGACATTGGCAGCACTTCAACAACACTTCTACTTGTCTCACATGCACACAAACATTGAGTGCCACAAAGTCTTGCATTCCCTGTTGCATTGCCAAGCCCATAAACAAGAAGTTGGGACTTTACATACCTTTGACGGATCCATCCAAGCCATGTGAATCTACCAATATGGATTTTATGATTGGATTGCTTATGATGAAGCACCATAATGACTTTGTGTTCGTTGTAGTGGATAGGTTTTCTAAGATGGACATCATGGTTGCTTGCAAGAAGAGCATCGACACGTGGGAAATCATGTGCTCATTCTTTAACCGTGTTTGGGTTAATTTTGAGCTATCAGTATCCATTGTGTCTAACCATGACCTTGTAGTTTGTCAGCGACTTCTGGCAAGCTTTGTGGGATATGATGGATACACAATTGGACCAGTCTACAACATTTCATCTCTAGATAGATGGACAAACGGAAGTTATCAACTGCACACTTTTTCATTTGTTGTGCATGTACATTTCAAAATAAAACCTCATTCCCACTTATAAGAAGAGTGATGATCTTTAAAAATGCCCAAGAAATGAAAATGCAGAATTGGTATTTAGTTATCGTTATCAGATTCGATTACTTCGATGATCATAAACAAGACATATTTTATATATTAAAACAGAATCAGCAAGATAGACCTATGAAGTAATCCAATTTTTTTTTATGAGTAAACATCCTTATAAATATATTGTTTGCTTCCTCTGGATTGCTGGACTGAGTGTGAAGTGTATTAGTTCTGGCATCCATCTTTTCCCAAAAAGTGAATCCCTTGGGAAAACGGCCAGATGGGTGGTGCTTTACCACCATCCAAGAGCTTTTGAAGATCCCCCCATACCTTCATAAAATGAAGACAATCCCTCCCCTACATGAAGGGAATCAAGCCAAGGGCCCAACCAGAGATAGAGAGATTGTGTATGCAATATCTGAATTTGTTAAAACAAAGACTCATCATAACTACCCATTAGGTGGAAAAATCTGAACTTTCATGATCTATTGCCTATTTGGATTGAGCTTCTTCATCTGAGGCAGACTTGAAATGAAATTAGCCAAAACGAGAGGGTGATGTATGGGGCTATCCCCGTTTAAAATCATAATCACTTCTTTTCAGTTCTAAAAACTACAAAAGGCTCCCATGGAAAAGGAGACTTTCCTCGTTCATACTTCAAGCTGATCCTAGCTTGCTGCTCAGCCAAACAATGCACATACAACATACACAAAGCCATTCAATAAAACAATAAAATTGTGAGAAAACGCACAGCCTTTAATACTCAGTTGAAAACGCTTGCTCCTAAAAGTTTTAATCTCCAATTCAAAATTCCAATGCACACATTCCACAGCAAAATATTTCAAATTTTCAAAAAAGTAGTCCTTCAGTCTAACCATTCTTGTCCATAAAAAGAAAAGTGAATATCTTCCGTTGAAACTTCAACTGTCTCACTATTGTAAAGCAACTCAATAGTGGGTTTCGGCTTCACTCATATTTTCCAACGCACCCTTCATGTGCATGTTCTTTTTTCCTTCATTTTTGGAAATTGTGGTTACAAAAAATCTGAGCAAAGTCATAGGGGAAAAAAGAGAACGCAATCCCTATATAGAGACTGTGTTGTCAAGGTTGCTCCATGCCTCTTTAAAAATGAATGAAAGAATTGAGGTGCTTAATAACCACGTCCATAAATTGGGAACAATTGTGGAAAAGCATTGGATGCTTCAATATTATCATGGTCTCTGAAAATGTGAAGCAAATTGCTGATATCATTCAGGAGAATGCTCAGTTGGCTCCATCTGCGAAGAGACAAGCAACTCAAGCAGCTGGTCCTATTGAAGCAATGAAGCATGGAGCTGCATGCCCAAGAACTCTTTGTCAACCGTGAGCATCCTTCTCCAATAGGACATGGATTACACGTTCTGCAGTAGAGGAAAGACTTCCGATAATTGAATGTTCTTAGTTCTAAACTTGTTGTAAATCCCACAAACTATGCTGTGCTTAAGAATACTGGCGATAAACAGGGTCATTTTGTTTAAAATAAAGATCTTGAAGATGTAAATCAGCTTTGGAATGTCTGTAGTGATTTTACTTTTTTTTCTGCTAATGAACAGAAACAATGATGGTACTATCTATCTTTCTCAATCCTCTGAAATTAATTTTCGCATCTTCCATGGATTGACTTGGATGACCTGATTTTTCTGGAAGGTATTGTTTGATGTATTTATCCCATTGTCACCAAAAAGATCCTACAGATCCTAAAAGAATATAGGATTTGCATGTACATTGGAACAACTTGATAAACAACGGAAACAAGCACCACGACAAATAATTGTTGAAAGATCTTTGTATTTTTTCATTGTACCTGGAATCTTAGTTGAAGAAGGGACAAACATACATGACGTGTTTGACAAATTTTAAGGGAATCAACAAAGTCCTCACTATATTAACCTTGGAAAACTACATATTTCATCTTTGATGCATTCTGCATTTATTTTCTTATTAATATCATAGAATCCTCAAAATAATTTGCAATAGGGCGACAAATGATTTAGAAGATTAGGCTTGGTAAAAGGAGCGTTGTGATATATAAGGTTGGCTGGTTAAGGCATAGTGCTTTTTTCACATCTTGGAAATTACTAATGCTTCAGTTGGATGGCATATTGCAAGTAATTTTTTTATTAGAGATAATTTAATTATGATTATGAAGTTGAAAGTCTTATATGTAGGAGAACGTTATAGGCACTTATAATTTTCACTATTTTCTGTAATCTTTTCGGCTTTTAATCACAAACACTTTGGCTTTTAATAATAAACTCTTAGGCTCTGTTTTCTATTTTGGGCCTCTAATTCTATACACACTTTTTTTTCTCTTTTTCTTAATAAATTATTGAAATTTACCAGCAATAATTTTAGTCATCGACATGATATAAATTGAAATGATTTCATTCAAACATGATGATCGATATCATCCATTTTGTCTATGTGATAAAATATTTCATGTTTTATCTTTCATGTATTCTTATTAGTTGTTACAAGTATCTAATACTTAATTAATCTTATCGTGACTGTAGGTTGGGTACAAACATATTGATTGTGCAAGTGCATATGGAAATGAAAAAGAGGTAATTTCCAAGGATGTATGACTGGATATTTTTAATAGTTGATAGGACTGATCTCCAAAACCAATTTCCCCAGTGTTTGTGAGCTTATTATTTTCCTTAAGATGCATATAACGGATAGAATAGCATCTATAACCAATGCCCAATATTACTTCCCCATTTACATTAAGGCAAGTGGTATACTTCTTGTATAAAGTTTGTTATACTAGATTTGGTGATTATATATTAGGCATTCAAAGGGACCTCATAATTTTGTAACTTAGTGATTTTGGGTGACAGGTTGGTCTTGCATTGAAAGAAACATTTCAAACAAATGTGGTGAAGCGCGAGGATATATGGATTACATCCAAACTTTGGTAATACAAATAATGTTTCTTTAGGATAAAGCTTTGTCTTGCATTATTGTTTGAGGTTAGCTAGAAATGATTTGAAATGAATGGACACAGTCAAGGTACATTTAAAGTCGAAACTAGACATTTTAATTGTTTGGATAAAAAGATTTTGGAAAGAGACTGTGTAAAATCTTTGTTCTACAAGCTTTTACATGGTTTTAACTGTAATGATTTGTTTACACAGTTGTTTTCCAAAAAGCTTTATCACAAATATTATGGACTGTGAAAGCTTCAAATCGTAAACTGCAATTGTTTTTATCTTCTATTGTCATCTCTAATCCTATAATTCGAAGTTTTACAACTACTCAACCTGTACACCATTTTTTTAATCAATTTGTACGTATAACAAAGACCCAAATTTAAATTTATGTGTTTGTGTTTCTCATCATTTGCATATACCGGAATTTATATAGAGATTATACTATTAAGCAGCAGATGTGATCATGCTCTTATGTTTTTATCTTTCCTTGAGATTCATATTTGATCAGCTAGTTGACCTTTGATGGCACATTTACAACCAGTAGCACTCAACTCTTGTCAGTTGTGCTGTGACACACATTCAATCAAGTACCATCCCTTCAACTTAACAAGATTGCAAGATGGGTAGGTCCATTTCACTCCATTTAATCTGATATCTCTGCTGCGGATAATTTGAGATGCTTTACCTTGAAATATAGAATAATATTTAGTGAGTTATGTTGCTTGCAAACAAACAATGTGTTGGGTATGGAATATCCCACATTGATAATAATTGTCAGTCAAGGTAGGCTTATAAGGTATTACATTCATCCAAATTTTCTAAAAATTGCTGTTTCTCTTCCATACAAATTCTTAGAGGTGCTTGCGTGCTTTGTGGGTCTCCTTTCCTTGTGATTATTCAGCATTGTAAGTTAAAAGGTCATAGAAAAATGACTACTCATGGAAAATAGTCATCTTGGTGATGACTTGAGTATAAATAATACTCCCATGGGAAAATTTCCACAAAAAATAAAAGATCTAAACCTGTATCATATTCATGAACTTCCATTAAGGACATATAGATGATGGCAATATATAGTTAAATAGTACTAATTTCAAATAGTTTTGTCTAGAGTTTTGTATAAGGCTCTAAAAGATGGTATTCAAGTTGCATGGACATGAGTAAATTGGCACAGATACAGGTACAATATCTTATGAGACACCAAATTTTTCGAAAACCTTGAACATGATCCGGCTGGGATAAAAACACACAAATTTATAAAATCCATGCAATAGAAACCATAAAACATAGAAATTGTAAATACCATCCATCAGTTTAAATCTATAACTAAATAGGGAGAATTTTTATTAATATTATGACATAAGACGGAAGAAATAGTAGCTCACCAAGGATCAACCCCAACAACCCTTCAAATCACTCAAAAAACTCAGCACAAAGTATTAAAAAAACCTTCCATATAAGAGCTGAAATATGAATGGTTGTGTCAGAAGATGATGCACCTACGCACTTGCTTTTCCATACCCAATATTCCTTCTCAATTGCTTAACTGATACAATTTATTGATCTACTTCTGAGATCTACTTTAGACTCCAATAATCCAAAAAAAAAACTCTTAAATTTTACATTGCACATTTGCCAAACAGTTTGCATGCGTTTTATGTCTGTGAGAGGAAATTGTGGATATATTTCACAATACTTATCCAATCAATTTGATTTTTTTTTTAACACCTTCCTACCTCCAAAATGTACTCTTCCGTCCATTTATAGACATTTTCATCTAGCCATTTGTGAGCAGTTTTTTTTTAAAACTCCACAGGCTTTCATAAAATTCTGCACTTTTTAAAGCTCTATTAATCCCAAATTTTATCATTCGGCCTGTAGACTTTTATGGCCTTTATTTTCTAAAGGTTTTGGACTCCCATTTTATACTCTCTACATTAATAACCATTATAGGAATTATGGAATTTCAAATATTCAAGGAAAGATAAAATACTATTTCTGCAAATGGAATGCCCAACTACAGATTGGTTTTTGCTTTGTTTCTGCTCACAATAAAAATATTACTCATTTTACAAACCTCGATGGATTCTTGCTCCTATATCACATGGATTGAGATGATAATTTTCAGCCGTGTATTAAGAATGAATATTAAAACCAAAACTGGACATAGATTTATATAATTCCACTCAAGGTATTACTCCTGGAACTAGATGATATAAAAAAATAGCACGAATGAAATATACAGGCCGTGTAACAATTACTTAGCTATTCTTCCCTCAAGGCACATTTCTCTGCCAAACTATAACAAACAAATTTAACTACCAATTGGGTGCTCATTCACTTAGCGTCAAATCTGAGTTCATGCATAGAAATACAGTATGCATAAATTCTATCCACATATCACATCGACCTCCCACACACACAAATGTGGAATTAATACCCAGACAGATATACAAAAAATTAAGCAATTCCCATTTCTTCTTTTTTATAACTACTTGTAGGAACAATCAATCTGCCTGAGCTTTGAATGGCGATTTAAGACTTCATGCAATCACTTCACAATTTCAATTCTTTGCATATCGATTAACTTATTCTCCTTCCAATATTGCTGTTTTATTTTTGCATGACAATCAAAAGAGACTTCCAGTTATTCAATTCACCAGCATACGAAACACTTTCACGACACATACATGCCTTTCTTGAACATATGTGATATGAATATAAAAATCATAATTAAAACAGAGACATGCACAATAATGTCTGATTTGACTCCAGGTTATAATGAGTTATTTCTTCCATATATTCATCTCTGTGTATGTAATTACAGTGACAACACAGGCCTAAGGGCCCTATATCTCCTCACTCACTCCTATTCTCTTGCACAATACATGTCTTTGAACTTTAATACTTGTTCATATAATGCTCTTTAGAGCACTCTGGTTCTTTCCTACGCCCTTCTTGGGCTCTAAAACTAAGCTAAGAAGATTTATCACCTTCAACAAACATACTATGTTGAGAAGTCTTGACCAAGACTTTCTCAACTACTCTCCTTACTTGTCCTATATGCTATGTTTGGTCTCCAATGTGGGAATCCGCTTCAACATTCTTTACATTACCTTATTTAATTCACTCTTTCACTTTGGACCTTTACAAATTACAAAGACCTCTTTCTTTTAGGTCATACCCTACAAGTGGGTTCATATACCTCACAATAGCCTTAAAACTGCAATTTGAACTCTTCAAGGTTACAAATGGACTTTTCAACATGTATAAGACCTCCTAATAGATTTATGACTGACTTTACCATTCAAATGGGCTTACATACCTTCATATACAATAACAATGACTCTTTTTAATGACTTGAACATGCTTTACGAATCTTGCAATCATGACAATGGCTCTCATGAGTTACATTGAGACCTCTTTCAATGTTCTTATATGTTTACAACAGCAAATATACCTTTCTTAAT
This sequence comes from Torreya grandis, assembly GCA_037957365.1. NCBI lineage: Eukaryota > Viridiplantae > Streptophyta > Pinopsida > Cupressales > Taxaceae > Torreya > Torreya grandis. The sequence continues at coordinate 2,060,214 of JARHVA010000202.1, read as the reverse complement.
GGCATAACACACCTTGCAAAGGACTTAAAACTCCTCTCAATATCAAAGACCTCTCCAAGACTCTTGTGATATTGTTTACAAAGCTTTGAAGTCCTTTCTCCTTGAAGGACATTTTGGAGGGAAAACTCCTCCTTTAAAATTCAAATTATGATTTGGAGGGAAATCAACCCATGGCTTCACATGACTCATTATCACTAAAATGGCTCCTAAAAGGACTTTTTTCATGGTCTATTACACCTCTACTAACCACTCATTGTGCAAATTTACAAAATATACAACTTGGGGTTGATGCTCCTACATCAGAAGAGAGGCATTTTGCATCTCTTAATGATGGCCATATAATTTTCCTTTTCCTCTTTGTTGGTTTTTGAGCTTTTTGTTTTGTTTCTTACATTAGTGTGGGGTGATTTTGTATGGGTAGTATTGTATATATCTCCTGACCTCACTTAGACTATGTCTACAGTTTAGACATGATTATGGATTGCTTGCATCTCTGGGTTGTATCAATCCAGGTACATAGTGGATACTGGGAAATGCGTTTTAGGGAGGGTGAGTATTTGGTAAATATAGGAGAGTATCTACCCTTCTGAGTTAACCAAACAATGAATGGGCAAAGAAAATGGACATTGGTCTCCAGCTAACTTCCTACCACATACCACCTTATCGCAATATGATCTAGGGCTTGTGATATGGTCCCCTACATTTTTCCATGATTGCTACCTAGAAATGGAACCATATGACAATCATTTATACTCATTTCAGTTTCTGAAACAATGTACATAAAGTCAATTGCAGTTCCACTGAAGCAAGTTTACTGAAGATTCCTCTAGCTTTTCTAATTGCAACAAATTCTTGGTAAACTCCAAAATGCAAGAAAAAGGAGCATGTTGCAGTTTGTAGTAATGAAATGAGGTCTAAGATCTTATTGGCGACTTTGTGACAACTTAAACTACATATTCAACTATTAAAGTTGAAACCGCAGTAAGCTTGTTACAAAGAGGACAATTTGTGTTTATTCCACCAAGTCAATAATAAATACATTATAATTCTCCCTAGAAGTGATTGCATATAATGACCGGATGACTGCTTCAGATGGCTGGTTTATATATAATAGGGATAGTTGGGAATATTAACATCCTTGTTGGTTGTTTGCGTCTTTCTGTGATTGCTGTGGAGTGATTGCTATAACTGACATAAATATGAAACAAGTTTTGTTGGGTTATTTTGACTTGCAAAGCAGTTGACAATGGTCCATGATTGCACCTATTTTGGCTTCAGATGTAACATTAAGAGATTATCATCCAAAATAAAACAAGATTCATGAGCAAAGGTTGTCAATATCCTTGCAACACTCTTAAATTTGATAAATTCTAAGTAGAGAAATGCATCTTATATTACTTCACCGAACAAAATAGTTACATCAGTTTAATATCAGGGCTACAAGGAAATTATTCTTAGAAAGTATAGAAAAGCTAACATCTGAGCTTATGCCACCATAGGAAGTGACCACATATTTAATGAAACACTTGAGCTTAGCTTTGACAATCAAAACTAGGTCTTGCTTGAATGTCTGCATCTCCCTTAAGCTGAGAGGGGAAGGGACCTAACGAAAAGTAGCCTTGCACCATGACTTCCACATGAATCCCATGCCAGTCACCCTAATTGTGTGCCATAAATGTTTGCATCTGTCCTTGATCATCCATGCATCACCAAGAAGGGGGTTTTTTTCAAGAAAGAGGGGCACCAAATAGATAATTAAATTGAGCTTGAACCCATGCCAAAAGACCTTGGCAGAAAGGCATCTCCATAAGACATGACCAATAGTTTCTTTTTCTACATAACCTACATAAAGAATCTGTAACACCAACTTTTTGAAGCCTTATTTTCACTGCTAAACCATGGTGGAGCATTAAACACCATTACACTTGGCTTGAAAGTAGATCGGGCCTTTCCAATTGACCATTATCGCTTTAGCATACACTCTTCATGATCCCTCAGTCTCCACTTCTTATTCCAACGTGGGGAAAGAGTCAAAGCATGCCTCATTGAATCATAATGTGCTACCATTTAATGTCGTTCAAAACTCAAAATATTTGCTTCCATACTTTTAATGCAAAACTGATTCCCTCATGAGATATGCCAGCTGTTGGGTAAAAATAGGACTTTAGTTTACTTAAAATAATAGTTTGTTAGTACTGCCCCATTTTTTTGGGGTTGTAATAAATGTAGCTGTTGATTCAAGTTTATTGCTAGCTTTTAGAAGCTAGAAGAGAAACACATCTAGGAGAGTGGATTCGATAGATCAGGAGAAAGGATCTGCCTCTTAAAAGGAAAAATAGAGTTTTAATAAATGGATCTTTTGTTTTGGAACATATTGGGCTCTGCTGGTTTTTGTGTTATCTGCTGGTTGTTTCCCTTTCTCCCCTGCAGATCCAACAGATACCTATTGACTGTGTTTGCTGTTAAATAACAGATTTGCTCACTTTTCTGCAGGACAGGAGCGTACACTGCATCAACTTTACAAATGGAAATCTTCTCTCACTTTAATTGTCATGTCCCCCTTTTCCCATAAGTGAAAAATAATAAAGTTAATATATTAAGTTGTCTAAATGACTTATTTTTTATTTTATTAGAAAGTGACAACTTAATATTACTTTATTATTATTAGAAATAAAAAGTATTTATAAATACTTAAATTCAAATTGATAATTTAACTAAGTCTGCCAAAAGCAACTTTATGTTATTAAGGCAACTTATGTTATTTTTATTAAAATAAAGGAGACTTGTTATTTTAAGTGACTTAACTCTAAAATTGAAAATAAGGTCACTTTATAAATTAAAAATATAAAATCCCGCATGGAGCACCCAACTTGGGAAAAGCCAACAAGAGGTTATAAAAGGAGGTTTGGGGGATTCATTTGAAGGATCTTGTTTTACACATAACAACACACAGTGAGTTTGAGCATTTTCTTCTACTTTTGCTTCCAAGGACGAAAACCCTCTTCAGCATTCAGATTTGGGGATGAAACCCTCAATATCTTCTTGGTGGCTTCACTCATGGGTCACATTTGAGCACAAATTCAAGTCATCAAAGCTAGGGCATCCTCCAAGTGGTTTTGAGAGCAGGTTTAGCAGGTTTGAGGGCTTATTGCAGGCTGACATCACCTTTTGAGGTGGCTGTATCTTCCTCCTTTGCATTCTTTGTGTTTTGGCACTTGGAATCAGTTGATCTATGCTTGGATCACCTAGATCGGTTAGCGGAATTCATCTTTTCAATTATTTTTGCATTTGTATGACCAGTTGTGATTTAATTAATTTTCAGCTTGAAAAGTAAATTAAATTAATCAGATTTGATGTATGCTGGGTTTCTGCACTTGAAATAAAATATGGTTTCCATTTTCAAAGGGATTATCAAGTTGTTCTACTATTTTATAAAATTTTCCAATAGGGTTTTGGATAAAAATCGGTGTTTTCAGATCTGCCCTAAGGGGACATTTCAGAATAAAATTGCAATTTTTAGAGGGTTTTCAGCGTTTGGTTCATTTTCTATAAGAGTTTGAAATAAAAATTCAGATTTAATTAATTCTGCCCTAGGGTTTCTAGTAAATCCAGAATTGTTTAAAAATGTCTGATTAGGGACACTTACAGCTGAAATATACCTTTTGCAACAAAATACTAGATATGGAAATCAAATATGAAATTCGGGAAATTTCTATTATTAATACATCTTTTTTGATGATAATTCAATTTAGAAATTCCATTGAATGAACCAAACCAACAGTCATTTTAATTCCTTTATTCAATACTTGACAGGAAAATACATAACAAGTAAAAAGATTGAATTTTGTCTGGAACAATTACAAACCCTAACCCTGGAGATCTGCAATTTGATTGGCTGAGTGGTACAACAGACTCTATTGTGTAGAAATCCCCTTGAATTGGTATGGCAGCCCTTGGCAGTGGTATGACTACTACTAGAAAGTCTCTGCCGTGTTGTTGTTTCCCCCATAACTGCTACGCTTAGGTCCAAACAGCCCCACGACCTGCCCTAGAAGCTGTGATCTGTTGTTGGAAGGGATGGTGCTGCCAAAAGGTGATGCCCAGCCAGTATAGAGACTGCCAAGGGTGGTGCTAGTCCCCACAAACCAAACCCTGGCTTTACAACTCTCACTTTGTTGGAAATACTGCTGCTATTTGCTTGAGACCTTGCTAAAACCCTGATTTCTGATTTTTTGTGAATAACCAGTTGTGTAAATCACTTGTAACCCCTGTATGGAGCTAACAATGGACTGGAAGGTTTGCGTCCTTTGATCCAGTTGCAATGAAAGTCTTCGTCCTCAAGTAGAAGAAGAAATCCTAGATTCGTTTGTGAATTTGATAAAATGAAAAATGATCAATACTAATTGAATGATTATCCTTTTCCTTCTTATAATTACCTTTTCACTTAAAAATCCTAAAAACAATTTAAAATTACTTTTAATTCTAATTTCCATTTTTGCTCCAAAAGTAATTAATAATTACTTTTATTTTTCTATTTTCCATTTGGACTTATAATTAATACACACTTTTGGCCCCATTCAATTAATAATAATGACTTAAGTGTCCTCTTTTAAGTTATAATTATAAAGTGACATTGGGGGAACGACTTAGACATTATTATTAGGTCGTTCTTTTCTTATTTGAGAAGGGGACATGACAGTTTTCCCTTCCCAAAGATTGCTTGCTCTCAAGCAATACATAAACCGTCTTGTATATACCAGGATCCTAAACCAATCTTGTTGTTTCTACCATTTCTTCTGGTGATGTAGATGGCTTCTGTTGCACTAATCTGATACAATTAGGAATTGGAAGCCTTGAGCCCACTGATGCTTCTCCAACAAATTCTGAGTGAATCCGTGATAGCAGAATCATGAATGAGCTGTGTTCTAGAGAGAGTACTATCAATAGTGACAGTGAATCCATGTGGCTTTGTCGGATTTTGATTGATTCTCAACTTTCTCAACCTACACCTACTCTAATTTTCTGTGACAATCAAGGTGCATTGAAGTTGGTGAAGAATCTGGTATTTTATGCACACACCAAACATAATGAGATCCACCGTCACTACATTTGATAGTTGGTTGATTTTAGTGATATTTCTCTTCACTTATGTGTTTCTACAGAGCAACATGTAGATCTAATGACTAAACCTCTTAGTTCTATTTTGTTTTTAGAATTTTAGGACAAACTTAGTGTTGTTTCTAGTTAAGTTTTTAAGAGAGGGTATTTAATATGTTAATTACAATATTAGTCAGTGCCTTAAATAATATATAGTTTCCAACTACCTTGACTATATCAACCGTATGTAACTACGTTTTGCTCAATAAAAGAAGGATGCACACACACTTCAATATGTGCTTTCCAGTTTATTCTTCATTCTTTCATGATTCATTTGCTAACATCCATCACAATGACCCAATCAATTAGGTTCCCAAAAAGCTCAAAACCTCCATCTTGGTTCCTCTTACCAATTCTAAAAATAGCTATAACAAGCCTATCTTCTCCTTCATCCAACTGTTCAAGGGCTTGTCCCATATCTTCCACTCCCCACTCATCATCTTTTGCATCACTCACATCATCCCTTGTGGCAAATCCCCTTCTCCTATCCTCCTCACTGGCATATGTTCTTGTCTCCATAACTCTCAACATTTCTACAATCTCATATAATTTTCGTGCTATATTGGCAAGTACTACAACACCTCTATCCACTCTTCTTAGAGGCATCTAGACTCTCTTTCAACTTGAACCTACTGCTGCAATCTATTGTTTCCAGAACTATGTAGGTCATACACCACACTATATCACTCCTTCAACACATTGTTCTCTACCCACCTACCCAAGATGGAGAACACTCAACTCTTATTACACTCTAGCCCTCTATCCAATCTTTCTAAGGGAGAATAAACTTTGATACTGTCTTAGTCAACCTAGAGTTATCAGCTTTGATACCATATGCTACAAACAAGGATAAAAGGAAAGGAAAGTCTTTTTAAGGTCCACAATGCCAATTGCCTTTTTCAGGGTCTACAAGGTAGCTTACAACATACGAGACCACCTTGTACTCCCAGTGTGCAAGAGGGACCCAATTGTGCTTCAAACACGACACAAAGACTTTAGGGAGAGGTCTTCTACTAGCAAAAGAAAGAAATTTGTCGAATTTGGTAATTGAGGGGGGTTCTCGACTTATCATTGAATTCTTGAAAAAGAAGACAAGCATTGGCAGCTGAAAATTGTCATCAAAGATTGTGCTCGATTGGCATCTTGGTTCTCTTCCTTGGCAATCCTTCACACGGGATGAGATGGTAATAGAGCAACCGACCTTTTAGCTAACCTTGTTGTGGATCATTTTTTTAATGAATAACATCAAGTTTCATTTATTATCACTCCCCATAATGATTTCAAAATCTTGCACAATTTTGGAGTTGGATCTCCAAAGCTCGTCTCATGCAATGATTTGTGCCTTGAATTGCAATCAATACTACCTATGTGTTGGAAGAATGGAAAGGCAATGATCGACATTAATGAGTGGGGGCAGGTTAAGTGTGTGAGGGGTTATAAATCCACCACCTCTGCCTTGCCTTGGCCATTTTGCCCTGTAACAGGAGTGATGATGGACGTCGAGTCCCTTAGGTATGAGCTAGTATTTCCTTGTTGAAATCGAACACTCTTCGTTGTGTTGCTATTATTCTTTTGTTCTATTATTTGAGGACTACAGTTAGGTTGTCATCTGTATTCCTTTTGTTAAGAAGCAATGACATTTTTTCTAGGGTTTCAATTTTTTTGTTTGTACCATTCAAAATGGGAAATTGGGTGAATTTGGTTGGTTATCTGCATGATTATCATTTTTGGACCGATGCTTGTTTATTTTAAAAAGCTTTGTTGCTGATTGAAACTTTATGATGTTGTGGTTGTCCTACTTGGTTTGCTATGCCTATGGAACATAATGGAGAGCTTCATTTGTCATTGTATTTTTTATTTTTGGTGGCAATTTGGTTTGGCTGTTATAAATTGCATTTCATTCAAGGTTGTGGATTTTTACTCAGATAAATTGTATTTTCAATCATTTTGGCCCACCCACATGTTCCTCTTTGAGCTGACATACTCATTGAGGGCGGAATTTTTTGATTGATGCATTGATTTCAGTGTTTGAGCATGGAGCCCAAGAAGGAAATGCAGTGGCGAGGGTTCTTCTTCCCACAAGAACACCGACTTAACAAAGGAAAAGCCTCCTCTATGAACATTTTGAAGTAAAATAACTATGAGATGATTTATAAATACTCTTGATGATGTGCATACTTCTTTCATGGCATTGGTGGATGATCTTAAGCTCAAACATTTGTTGAATAGTGGGGTTTTGCTTGAAAAATAAACAAGAATGACGATAGAACAAGCCCTAGATTTCTGGAAGGCATCTCTCCTTGAAGGTATTAAGGACAAAAAGCTTTTCAAGTGGACTGCAACAAACTTGTTTCATGCTCAATTCGCTGTTAGGTTTGGAGAAAGGGCTTCGGTGGACTACGTCCTACAGGGAATGAAAGACTCAAATCAATCCACTCCTAGATTGGACACTCTCAAGGTGGCCTAATTGATTGGGGTGCAAACAATTTTGTTAGGGGCTGTAATGTCCCCTTTTTTGAAATTAGAATAATATTATTACTAACATAAAAAGTATTTCTAAATACTTAAGTAATAATAGTCTAATTTGCTTGTGACTTAAGAAGAGGACCTTGTAAGGGTCATGGGCTTATTTAACCCTGAAGTGGAATTAAAAGAAAAAGTATTTTTAAATATTTATATTTTCCCTCCAAGTGGAGCACCCCACTTGGGGAAAGGTATTTAAGGAGGATGAGGGATCATTTGAAAAAGGGATGCTATGTTGGTAAATCAAATTTATGAGTCTAAGCATGAAAAACTTAACTCACACCTTGAAGACGAAAACCTTCAAAGGTCAAGAGGAATGAGGGACGAAACCCTCTAATTCTGAATTAGGGCAGCTTCATTCAGAGGCTGTAATTGAGCTCAAATATTCAGAAAATTCAGAAATAACCCTTGAGAAAGGTGGCAATTTGCTTCTGGGAGTGGCGACTTGCCTTGTGAGGGTGATGATTTGGTTGGAGAGGTTGGCACCTTGGTTTGTGAGCCATGTTGGGCAGATATCATCATTTCCAGTTTAAGACCCCTTGTTTCAAGGGCTGCATGGATTTTAGAGGGTTTAAAGGCCTCTTTTTAGGGTTGCGTGGAATTCTTGCAAGAAATTCTATTTTTTCAGCTAAGGCGACTTGCTTGGAGGGCTGATTTTGAGGGTTTGATAGGCTATTTCAAGTCTATTAAAACAATTTCTGAAATTTTTTATAATTATTCCAATATTTTTCACTATTTTTAATTATATTTTTTAGCACCTTTACTGAGGAAAAATCGCCAAAATCAAGTCGTTATGTTTACTGTAACTTTCTACATGTTTGGTGCCTATGTGGCTGAGTTTGATGTATGATTTGATGCTATAAAATTCATTACAACATCCAATAATTTTTTGCTAGGGTTTCATCATTTAATTCAACAATTTGAGTGTTGACACCTATGTTGACACCTAGGGTTTGCAAGGAAAATTTAAAAAAATATCTTCCTTGGTTAGGGTTTGCTTCAAATTTTAGATTCAAGGGTTATGTTTGATTAAGAGACAATACAATGGTATTAAAGTCATTTTTTGACCAATTGTGGGTAGCAAATTGTTTGCACTCTTCTTCATACAGGGTAGTGACAAAAAGATGAAGACAACATTGGAAGCCATGGAATAGATGTTGCAAACTATGCAAGAATCTCAGAGGGAACCAAGGGCAGTGGGTCTCAAAGCATGGATGAAGTTTGTAGGATTAAGCCCTAGACCTCCAGTTTAGAAAACGGAAAAGACAAGGTTTGAATTCCAAAACCCTACAAAGGAGCAAATGAATGAGGAAGCCAAGAATTAAATCTTGGAAAAGGAAATACCATTCGCTGATTGCCTTAAGAGTGCAACAGAAAAGAAGGGCATAAATGACATATGTGAGGCAAAATTTAATGATCCACCATCAAAAACAAAAGTGGATGCTAGGGTTGAAAGGAAACTAGCTACCTTGCAAGTAAGCACGAAAGATGTGATAAGGACCTTGAGGAGGTGTGATGATTGGTTAAAAAGAGCGAAAGAGGCAAAGTTGATAGCCATTCATGCAAGACAACACCTAAAAGAATTCAAAGAGAAGGGTGAGCAACTTGAGTCTTCAGTTCCTAAGGGTAAAATTCTGCTATTTGAACAATAGAAAACTAGCCTTTCAAGGTCCTTTGGATACCAAAGGTACAACACTTTGGGGCAGCCCAGGGCTGTAATTTCAGAACAAAAATCAGTCACCTTGGGGCAGCGAAATGAGCCCTATCAGCAGCGTTTGGGGCCGCAAAAGAAGCTGCCAAAGATAGTTAAGAACGAAGAAATATCAGTTTTGCAAGAGGTTTGTGAAAAGGAATTCCAGGAAGACTTTGTTGTCAGGCATACTCATGAGAAAAGTGTCTCACTAGCTTCTTATGATGGCCTTAAGCTAGTTGGGATTTTTAGACCAACATCTAAAGGTAAACAATTTGATTATCTTCGTAGCAAGGATTTATTGTATCACCATCATACTGTCCGTACAATATTTTGATTGTCATGAGGATCAAACTAACAATAAGAGTAAGATGAAGGGCACTAAATGATGAAGGAATTTCTCTAAGAATACTCAAGGATTGGGAGTTGCAAATTTCCAATATTGATGTGGGATCTAGGGGAAAATTACAGGCTTAGTGCTGCTGTCTTACAAATTTTGAATTCGCTTACACTCATACAAGTGGGTTGGCAAGCCCTTTCATTCATGGAAAGAGGCAATTTCCGATTGGTGACTGTGGGGAATGAATTCTCAGCCTTCATTGAAATGTTTTCAGTCACTACAATGCTCCCAATTCAAGTTTTTGCACAAGGGTTTCAACTATGCAGCTGCTGTTCCATTTTTAAGTTGCTAACCTTGGTAAAATCAGATTATATATTGTCATTTTCAGACTTGAATAACTACAAACTTGATCATTTTAAGGCCATTGAATCATTGGAAAATGCTGATGAATGGTTCTGGTTGAAGGAGATGAAGACCTCAACCAACATAGTTCAGAATGGGTGGAGAATCAGGGAATTCATGATTGTCCTAAATTGTTTCCAACTTGCGTACAAACTGATTGGTGTCCATTGGAAGGAATGGCATACAATATGACCAATAAAGATCATTTCACAAAGGTAGGTGCACAAGTGATGATTGAATTATTTTTTAAACCGCCAATACACATTTTTGTTAATAGGGTTGAGAGCTATGGTTGCTGGTTCGAATTGTTCCATCTATCCAGCAAGTTGCTAGAACTTGAGAGTTGCACGGAAATTTTCAGACCATGGGAAGAGGCTGCAAATTCTGAATTGGAGCAGCCACTACAGCATGTGGGAATTTAGCCCACTCCGTGTTTGCTTACCTTGTGTTGAAAATTCTGAAAAATTTGCGGGAACTCAGCCCACCTCAAGTGTGGTAAGGACCACAAATCTTGCGATTTGGTATGTGTTATGAATTATGAAGACAGTGGTACATAGATATGTTCAGTCCCTCTTAGAGATGCAGGTTTTGAAGGGAACATATCCGAATTCTAAGCTAAAAGTGTAACAATATTGTACATATTGGTTATTAATCCTAGGTGTCTAGCTTAGGTGTCTAGTATTTTGTCTTATTCAATAAGCTTTCTATTCCCATAAGAATAGGAAGAGTCATTGAGAATGTGAAATGAATAGTCTTTCTTAGTCTATTAAATGTAATGTTAGCTCTCATTTTGAATTGAATCGTGAAATATAATTTCATTGTCATTCCTTCAGCTTTGTTTTCATCCTGTCATTGGTATTAGAACCTGATAAAAATATTTTGTTTTTTTCTCCATTTTTATAGCTGTACGAACCTGCAATTAAGGTTTTTTTTTTGCAAATTTTTGTATAACAAGTGTATGACTGAAAATTAGCTTGGAGGGCATTTCAGTTATCATTGACTGGACGGCTTGCAACACTTGATTGCTGGCGTGGTAGACTGCGGGTTGCATACCATTCTGAGCATGGCATTTTTTTCAAAAGGAGCTACGTCTTGGTCCATTCACTTGCTGCGATTGTCTTTTCCCTTGCTGCATTTTTCTTTTCACCTAAAATGTTTGGTATCACCTAAGCGGCGTGTCACTTGAGTTGCGTGTCCCCTGACTTACGACCTGACCTGCGTGGAGCGCTGTGTTTTGACGCTATACAGAGTCACGGCCTGTATTATTTATTGTTTGTTGTGTTTTGGCGCTATACAGAGTCGCGACTATTTAACCCAATGTGGCATATGTTTGCAGAATGGAATTGCTCTAAATAAGAGGTTTTTCTGCCAGTGTGGACGGCTCTGCGCTCTAAACAAGACATTTTTCCTGCCTGCGTGGAAGGACCTACGTGGAAGTAGTTGCGCCATTGTCAGCAAGGCGTTTCAGATTCTCTGTGGTAGCAAGTCTTCTATTTTTCTCATTTCCAATATTGGAAATTCAACATAAGTCAAAAATTGGAGAAGAGGTAAAACAAATTTTAAGCTTTTTTATTAAAAAACATAATTCCATTTAAATGCAATTTTCAAATTTGAAAAATAATTAATTTTGAAAAACATTTACAATTTGAGCAATTTTTAATTGCCTTGAGAATGCTACTCTAAGCGAATTTGGGAAAACAACCAAATTATGCAATTAAATGAGAGCTACTCTTTTACCCAATGTCGAAAAACGTAAATCTAGAAAAAAAAAAAAATTGAGTATATTGATGTATGAGGTTTTTTTTTTAAACTGGTGTTAATGACAAAGCGAATTTTTTTCAGTACCTTTGCGTATGTAGAAAAGGGGACCATTTTGGAGTGATAAGGAACCAATTGGGGTTAAACAAAAACTCAAACAAAAATTCAAAACCATGCATTCCATCACATCCATTGTTGGCACTACCTTGATTGGCAAAGACAGTTGGCTAGAATGGTTTTGGCAAGTGGAGAACACACTCATCTTCAACGATCTATGATTTGATATTTGTGATGGTGCCAAAACAACCAGTTGAAGCAACATGAAATGCAAATGACACTCAAACATGGTTGCAGAAAAACTAGAAGGCATTGGCCTTGATGAAGACATCAGTGGACGGAAATGTGTTTTGTCATATACAGGGGTACAATACACTATAGGAAGCATATCATAAACTGAAGGACTTATATGACTCCCATTCAGAGTTGGAATTCATTCAGTTGCAGTTGAAACTGTTCAACCTAGAGTTGAAAGATGGTGATGTGATGAGATTGGCTTCAGAGATACGAGCTATGAAATATTATGTTGAAGCAACAGGTGTCAAAATTGACCTATACATGACTGCATTCATAAAAGCACTACTTCCCAACTATTTAACCTATTTGAAGTCTCTACAAGCAAACAATTAGTTAACTCACATTTGATTAGTTGGTTGAAAAGATGACAGAAAGAGAAAAGACCTTTGGAAGGAAAAATGAAACCACAATAAGTGAAAGTGTGTGCTATGTCAAAACAAATTCTTTCAAACCATCAAACAAGGTCATGTCTTCCAAAAATGAAGGCAATAACAAGTACAAGAACAAGTACAAGGGAAAAGGTGGCAAAAATAAAAATCATAGTCAAAATAAAAAACAAAATGATAAACAAAGCTTCTATTGCGAACGATGCGATAGAAAAGGAAGCCATGAGACTCACGAATGCAGGACTCCATGGAAGAAAATTGAAGCATATTGTAAAAAGAGGGAAATTCAAAGAAATAGATAAAAGAGTCAAACTCAGCCCAATTCATCAGTGAATGTGTGTTTTCTAGTATAGATGATGAAGCAAATAGTGTCTCGATTAGTTTTTCGTGGTTTGATGCTTGGATTGTTGATACTGGTGCCACTCAACATATGACTTTCCGAAAAGACTTCTTTGAGGAGTACAATGAAGAAAGTTGAGGCTCAGTATATTTTGCAGATAGATCAAGTCTGCAACCACAGGAAAGAGGTACAATTTGACTCTCAAGTGTCTAGGGCTTCTAGACTACAAATTTGAGAATGTTCTCTACCTTCCTCAATTGAAACAAAACTTGTTGTCCCTAGTGCTCATAAGGCAACAAGGCCATTCCATTCTGTTGGATAATGGTGATGTCACAATCAGGAGAAAAAGTGACAATGCAGTCGTCTTGATTGGATGTGAGGAAAGGAAACTTCTCAAACTCAAAAGTGAGCCATCAAATTCAAGGAGTTATGCTCATCCTGTGGAAGACGAAATGTCTCCAAACATTTTGTGGCATGCTTGATTTGGGGACACTCACTATAACAACATTCGTGTATTTCAAAAGAATGGTGTTGTTGGCATGCCTACATTCTCCACAAAATCAGATGAGAAGTGTGAAGCCTGCATCTTTGCTAAACACGCAAGAGAACCGTTTTCGAAGTCACAATAGAAATCAGACAGAAAATTGTATCTTGTTCATTCAAATTTGTGTTCTCTTTCAATCCTCTCCATTGGTGGTCATAAGTACTTCATGTTGTTTATTGATCACTATAGCAGAATGACATGGATATACTTTCTGAAAAAGAATGCAGAAGCCTTCGATACTTTTAAAAAGTTTCGAACAATGATTGAAAATGAAACACAAACCCACATTGATACACTCATGACAGATAATGGTGGTGAATTCACATCAAAGAAGTTTGAATCCTATCTTGAGCAAACTGGATCAAACACCATCTCACAACTCCTCACACTCCACAACAAAATGGAGTAGTTGAAATAATGAACATAACTGTGATGAATATGGTTCGTGCAATGTTGTATTTCAAAGGGGTAAATATGCACTTTTGGGCCGAAGCAGCTAAAACAATAGTATACCTTTGCAACAAATCACCATTAACAGCCCTTGAATCAAAGACTCCATATGAAATGTGGTGTGGTCACCTCCCTTCAATGCGACATCTTCGGATTTTTGGATCCACTTGTTACACATTGATTCCAAAGGAGAAGAGAAACAAATTGGACCACAAGAGTCGAAAATGCATCCACTTGGGATATTCTGATTCCTCCAAGGCATTCAGGGTATAGGATGAGAAAGAGAAGTTTCTTGTCGCAAGAGAATGTTGAGCACAGGCTAATAGTGAGAGGGGGTGAATCAATATTATATATTTTCTAACACTTAATCACTTATTCCAATTAAGATATTCAAAGCAATCAAATCACAAGATAATACAATGCAAAGTGACACTAGACATACGTGGAAACCCTTTCGAGAGAAAACCATGGAGAAATCTTTCTCAATATGTATATTCTTAGGCACCAACTTAGTGGAGCACCAACCCTAATTACAATTTCGTAGGCACCAACCCACAGGAGCACCAACCCCTTTCGCTGAGCCCCAACTCAGCAAGAGACACCAATCTCTTCAATATGAAGGCACCAACCTTCTTACAAGAAACAATCTTCTATCTCTGATTTGTTGCTAACACAACTGATGATAGAACGTTGCTTTATCTCTTTTAGATCCGATCTACACTTGAGTATTTTCACTGCTATGCTCTGCGTTATACTTACTGATTTTTCTTTCAATATTCTAACAATTTTTGCTTTTAAATATTTCTATTTTTCTTTATTAACTTCCACTTTTGGATATGCTCTTTTGCCACTCGCTATGCACCTTTTTATAGCCCATGGAAAATCATAAATTAAGGTCGTGACTCTTCAAAATAAAGAGGTCCATTTGAATAGTCACAACTTCTCCCAAAGGTGGGACGACTTCCTAGAAATCAACGCCATTGTCTTTTAGCAGGTCGGTCAAGGTTGGGGACCATTTCAGCGTTAAAAACTGCCTTGAAAACTTCGCTACAATTACCACTTTGAGCCCTTTTAAACATAGTTAATTTATCTTGGATTCTACGCAAGGATATGACCGTTACTTGCATGTTTAATTGTCTCAATTAAATTAAATATTTTTCATTTAATTTAATTCTTTTATCGAAATACTTTGCCATCAATCAGATTCATGATTACCCTTTGACATCAATAACAATATTTCCAACATCTTCCCCTTTGTCATTGATGGCAACCACTCACTGAATTTGCTCTCCCTTGCTGTATTGTTTCTTCTGTCTGAGATATTTTCTGTAGGTCCCCCTTTTTGTGACTCCCTCTTTCCGCACTTCTCCCTCGTTGACATCAATGGCAATGGGGCTATCTAGGAGCTAGATATTGCAATGCTTAGCTCCCCTTTAATCAATACTTCCCTTCAGTGGCAGGAAGCAAAAAAGATTACTCCCAACTTCTCACGTAGGTATTCAAATATGTCCTTTGGAAGTGGTTTGGTGAAAATGTTTGCTATCTGTGTTGTGGTGGCAATATATTCCAATTTTACTTGTTGTTCTACAACTTTCTCTCTCAGGAAATGGTATCTGATTGGAATGTGCTTTGTTCTTGAATGCATCATTGGATTCTTTGAGATGCTGATAGCATTGTTTATTGTTGCAATATATTGAAATTGGATGATCATATTCTACCTTGATGTCTTTAAGGGTCTGCTTCATCCAAAGAACCTGAGTGCAACACAATACTGCGGTTATGTACTCTGCCTCTGCTATGGATAAGGAAACTGAATTCTGCTTCTTTATTAGCCAAGACACTAGGCTATCTCCAAGGAAAAATGCTCCTCCGTTTGTGCTTTTTTTTTCATCTAGGCATCCTGCCCAGTCTGAGCCTGTGTATGCTACCAATGTAAAATCTTTTCCTGTAGGATACCACAATCCATAGTCCAGGGTCCCTTTTAGATATATAAATATCCGCTTCACCACTTGCACTTGTGTTTCTTTAGGAGTTGCCTGATAGTGTGCTACCATGCCCACTACTTGCTTGGATGCTGTTATGTACAAAAGACTGCCAATCATCGATTTGTAGAGGGACTGATCTGTATTCGGCGATTCATCATCCTTACTCAACTTGTTCCCTATAGCCATAGGCGTGCCAACCGGTGCACAATTTTTCATTCCAAATTTCTTCAACATTTCTTTAGCATACTTGGTCTGGGAGATGAATATTCCTTTATTAGACTGAGATCTTTGTAATCCAAGAAAGAATGATAGCTCACCAAACATGGACATCTCAAATTCCTTCTGCATGTCTTCAGTGAATCCTTTGGACAACTTCTCACTATCTCCTCGAAAGATTATATCATCAACACAAACTACAACAATTAATTGATGCTCACTTTCTTTTTTGATGTACAAATTGTTGTCGGCAAATCCTCTCTTGAATCCCTGGTCTTGTAGGTACTTGTCAAATCTTGAGTACCAAGCTTTGGGGGCTTGCTTAGATTATATCATCAACATAAGCTATAACAATTAACTGACGCTCACTTTCTTTTTTGATGTACAAATTGCTGTCAACAAATCCTCTCTTGAATCCCCGATCTTGTAGGTACTTGTCAAATCTTGAGTACCAAGCTTTGGGGGCTTGCTTCAATCCATACAAGACTTTCTTCAATTTGCATACATACTTGCTATCCTCTGATAGGAGGAATCCTTCTGGCAGCTCGATCTACACTCCCTCTTCTAATTTACCATTCAGAAAGGCAAATTTTACATCCATCTGATATACCTTGAAGTTCTTGAATACAACATAGGCAAGAAGCATTTTGATTGCCTCTAATCTTGCCACAGGAGTGAAGGTTCTTCAAAGTCAATACTTTTGATTTGAGCATATCCTTTGCTTACCAATCGAGCCTTGTTTCACGTCATTTGACCATCCTCATTTAGTTTGTCCCTGTATACCCATTTGGTGCCGATCACATTCTAATCCTTCGGTCTGTGTACCAGCGCCCACGTCTCATTCTTTCCAATTTGGTTTAGCTCTTCGTCCTTTGATTTTACCTAATGTTCATCATGGCTCGCTTTTGAAAAATTTGTAGGTTGTATTTTAGATAACAAAGAAAGATTCACTTGTTCAAAATTACTTACAATCTTTCTTTTGGTTTGCACTCCAGCATCTATATTGCCAATGATTTGGCTTTCAGCATGGTTCTTCTGAACGAAACGAGATGGTGCCTTAGTGTCTCGTTGTTCATTTTCATCCATTTTCTCTACATCAACATCTTCAAAGATATCTGGTTCGTCTAATGAATCACTTGCCATATGAGTTTTAGTTTTATCTACTCTGACATTGACACTTTCTACAATAGTTTGTGTTCTCTTGTCGTAGCATTTGTAAGCCTTGCTTTTGGTGGAATATCGCAGAAAAATTCCTTCGTCGGCTCTTGAGTCAGATTTCCCCAAATCATCTTCAGTCCTCTTAATAAAGCACTTCCTAATACTTTGAAATATTTGACGGAAGTTGGTCTTCTCGTCCACAACTCATATGGGGTTTTGTCATTGTTCACCCTGATTTGCCCTCTATTTAGGATGTATACAATTGTGTGGATTGCTTTTCTCCAATATTTGTCTGATAACTTGGATTCGTTCAGCATTGTCCTAGCCATTTCTTGGACAGTCCTATTCTTTCGTTCTACTACCCCATTCTGTTGTGGGGTTCTTGCAACGGAGTAATGTCTTTTTATCCTATGGTCTTCACAATACTCAATGAATTTATTTGACATGAACTCACCTCTTCTATTTGACCTTAAGCATTTGATCTTTAAACCAGTTTCATTTTCAACAAATGCTTTAAATGCTTTGAATTTGATAAAGGCCTCAAGACTTTTATTTCAGAAATGCAACCCATGTCATTCTAGTGTAATCATCAATTAGCAGCATAAAATATCTCTCACCTTGTATACTTTGTGTTCTAGTGGGTCCACACAGATCTATATGAATGAGCTCTAATTTCTTCATGGTGGAATATTCGTTTAGTTTGAATCTTGTCTTGGTCTGCTTCCCATGCTGACATTGCTTACAAAGCGTGCTTGATGGTTTTGTTATCTTCGAAACATCCCTTACAACTTGCTTCTTGCTGATATTCACAAGGTTATCAAAATTTATATGGCCCATTCTTTTGTGCCATAGCCAATTCTATTCAACTTGACTCAGACAAGACTTCTCTCCTTTGACTTCTGCAAGCATGTATAGATTGTTTGTTGTCATGTGGGCATTTGCAATTAGCTTTCTTGTGTCTCTTTTTCTGATCTCGAACCTTTAACAAAGAACTTGAATGTGTGTCCTTGATCACACATTTGGCCCACACTTAGAAGTTTATGCTTTAATCCTTCCACATATAACACATTCTCTGTTTTGGTTCTTCCATTATTGAGACTAAGCGTATTTTTTCTTGCTATTCTAGTTGTAGTGTTGTCTTCAAACTTCACTGTGCCTTCATTGATTTTTTTCAACGAAATAAACTTGCTTTTATCTCCAGTCATGTGTCTCGAACATCCACTATCAATAAATCATTGTTGTCCATCTCTAGCATGGAATGTTGTTTGAACGATCATGGATTCTTCCTTATTTTGCTCGTTGTCTTCTTGCTTCTTCAACGTCTTTGTTGGTTCTCTTTTTTTAATCATTAGAGCCTTGAACTTTTGATACCATCTTACAGATTTGAACACACTTCTACAATAGCGTGTTATATGTCCATAGTTGTTGCACTTGTAATAGACTATAGCTTCTTCATCAAAGTTCAATAGGGGAGCAAACAAATTGTAGCTTCTATTCGAAGCTCCATAGGTTCGTTTGTTTTCGCTCCTGACTTCAATATCCTTGGCTCTCTTTCTACAATCTAATTTCTTATGACCAAAATGATTACAATAATAACAATATCCATAAAAATAATTACCAAACCTGGTTTTATTGGTATATCTTGGAGCAAGTGGTCTTTAGAAGTTTTGTTCTCCTTTGCTTTCTTTGTTGGTAGAGCCGGTTTTTGTATTCTGGCCTTCTTCTTTCTTAGTCTCCTTCACAAGTTCTTTAAGAGCTTCAGTGTAGCTCTTAGCCTTCTCTTTTTCTTTCTCATACCCAATCCTTGACTTGTTGGATGGTGATCTTTGACTCTCCAGAATCTCATTCAAAACTTGGGTGCTCTTCTCAGATTTTAAGTCACTTTCTATTTTAGTATTCGCCTTTTTTAGATCCCTTTTCAAAGCAACAATCTCAGATTCATACCTTTCACAGTGTTCTCCTTTCTTCTTTAGCCGATTCATTAGATCTTCTTCAATTTTCTGTCTCTTTAATTTGGACTTTTAGATCAGCAATTTGTTAAGCACGAAATATGTAGAGAGGATTACAAAGCAAGTTAGTCAAACATTAGTCCATAAATCATGAAAAATGCATAAAGAACTAACGAAGCCTATCTATTCTTATGAGAATTACAAAGGATAACAAGAAACAAATGAAAGAAAACAAACATCATATTACCTTCCCAAATGGATTCACCATACCCATGTGGCTCAAAAGCATGTTCTCCCTTGATCAAACATCCTTGTCTTTGTCAACAAATGTGGCAAACTCCTCCAATGTCTCAAGAACACTCCATAAAACATAAGCTCATGATTTCAAATCACTAAACTAGTCTATCAATGAAGCTTGCAAATAAAATCAATGATCAAATGCAAAGGATTGTGGAAACAATTTAACATTATAACTTTGCAATATCCAAGCTTAAAATTCATGTCCGTAGCCTCTTTATTTATAGATTTTTAAGAATGATCAGAATCAACTTGAACCGTCTATCTTGAGATGAAGATTTGTGTTCAATATTTGGAATTAAATCCATAATTATCTTCATCATGACCTTGGAAGAAGGGGCATTGAAGAGGCATGAGAGGCATTAACTAGGCATGGGCGACCCATAATCCTGAATTTTATGCACTTATGGCTTGATGGATGCCACCCCATAGATGATGTCACTAGGTGATGCAGATTTTCAAAATCAATTTTCAATAATGAGATATTCAAAAAGATCTATGGAATTATTACTTAAGCTCTTAAATTGGACTAATTAGCTTAAGTAAGTTTAATTAAGTTTAGTGCAATTCTTTGAAAATTGGTGCACAATTAATCAAAATAGTCAGAAAGTCATTACTGGGTCGTAATTTGATTGGAGAGGAACTAGAAGACGATGTTAGATACGTTGGAGCTGTGTTCCCATTTAGGGTGTTGCCAACATCAAATAACAAAGGTACGTGACGTGTACCAATGAATTAGAAGAAAAGAGTGATCCAGAGCACTAAATGACGAATTTGTCATTTTGATTCGAAATGATTTGATCAAAGTTAGCTAACCCATAAAATGCATTGCCCTATTTAGGGATACTTTGACCTAAATTGGCACTTGTAAGTGACAAGTTCAAACTATTTAGGACGTTTTATGGATTTTGACTTAAAATTTGCATTTGAGTGCAATTGAAGAAGATTGATAATTTCAACACAAATGGTGTTAGGAATTGGATGTTTACATTTTGCCCTATTTGAGAAAGCGTAGCGAGACATTCTGGTGAAGCAACATCTTTTCAAAGAAAAGAGTTGTCAAGAAGAAATTGGAACAAACCGATGATGCCCCCTCGAGAGGACATACTAGGATGGAAGAAAAGGATGGACTCTCGAAAAGAGAGAAAGTGAGATTAATCCATGAAATAGATCACATCCAGATGAGCTAATGCTTGCACACGTGATTACCATCAATGATCAAAATATAATTAGAGGTATAATAGACCCCAGAAACAGGGGGAATGGGAAAAATACAATCCATAAATGTAAGGGACACTTTAGACGTACCCAATTTGAGAGTACAAACTGCACGCTTACAACATTGATCGATCCTGAGACAAGTTGCACACTAAAATATTGCCATCATGGGCTTTAATGTGGAGAGCTTGGAATTAGAGGAAAAGAGAGAACGTTCTGCTTTAGAAAGGGAAGTTCCAGTAGAACGGGGTCTCCAAAGAGAATATAATAAGTACTCCAGTAGAGCAAATTTGATCGTGATAAGATAGTTTTGCCGCAGTAGGGCAAATCTTGATCATTGATAAAGAATAAATAATGATTTTGCCCTTGTAGAGCTGATCTGATTTGGACGTGGTTCAGATGTTGTGCCTCAACATGGACAATTGCAAGCAAAATAGCTCAAGGATATAATCGAAAAGATAGGTTAAAGCGAGCAGAGGCAAATGTACATGCGATGGTGTAATGGCTTAGAAAGCCATATAAAACTAAGCATATGAGAATGAAAAGAAGATGAGAGAGATGAAAAGAAGAATGGAGATAGCTGAGCTGACCTCAATAGAAATTGAGCGCTGCTTACATAGTTCTATGGACTCATGTTCCAATATGAACTTCAGGCCAATGTAGTTCACCCAAGTTTGGGACAGAATGGAATGAGGAATGATGAAAAATGACCAAAAATTGATTAGACTTATAATTTATGCAAAGAGATGCACATCTAAGCATAGACAAAGAACCCTGAAATCTATGCTACTTAGAAGCCTAATTCCATATCATGAGCCTAGGTTTTGCAAAGTGTTCTTGAGAATCGTTCATCGGAGTTGATTTTGACATTTAAGACTTGGAGACCTGAGCACAGAGTGCTTGCTATAGCAAAAGAAATTAGGCATCATAAGTATGAATAACTTAGAATGACATAAGATTCCAATTGCAATGACCCAATTCAAATGTGAATATCTATAACTAAGGATAATGGTAAAACAATGACCAAAACCAGAGTTACAATGATTGACATTTAAACAAAAAAGCAAAGACAAAAAGACAAACATAAATGAAACTAGTTTGAAATCAAGATATGATCAATCAAGACTTAAGTAGGAACAAAAATGTTTAAAAACAAAAGGCAAGAACATCTTAATGACATGAGATCAAGATATAAATAATCAAGATCCATGTGAACCATTAAGATGTACTTGGAAAAACAAAACAAAGAAGCAAGACCAAACAGGTAAACAAAAAGACTAGACAACAAACAACAATCAAATAAACACAAAATGTTTTTGAGTTTTTGAATGGTTTTATGAATGTTTTTAGAATTTTCTAAGTATCCCAACTCAATTGACGGTTAAGAGATACAGAACGGTCCAGCTCATGAAATGGTGAGAGCGCACCAACTTAAAATTCTCGCAATACGACGAGAGCGTATGATAAGAGGGATTGAGTTGACCTTGACATGAATTGAGCATGGCCTATATAACCCCAAAATAATCCCAAATCATAGTTATTCTGCGCACACAAAAGGTGAGGAAAAACTGACTAGGTCACAACAAGTTCACAAACAAAGGTGAATGACAAGACAAATGATAATAGTAATGACCAGATGATGCGGCAATGCATGATAAAAAGGCATTGTACCTAATTTGCCGATAGATGGTTATAATTAGAAAACAATGTCATAATACTGATTTGCCCAAAGGCGGTTACTATCAGGGTTACCAAAACAATATTGATTTGCCCATAAGCGGTTATAATCAGCGATACCAAATAAGATTTATAGATGAAAGATAACTTGCCATATCAAATGTCACACTATTCATAGACTGTTCTTCAACACTGAATTCAAAAACTGTTGAAACTAGATCAGAATCCCCCCGCAAACGGTGCAGGATGAACCAAAGGAACCGAGATCAAAATGGGATAATCAGGACGACTAAAAACAAGCCTTGGTCAATAGTAAAGAAATGGTATAAAAAAATGATTAGAAGAAAATTGGATACCGTGGCAACAAAGTTGCCCCCAAGCAATGATTGGATCAGATTGCTCACAAAAAGGTGAGAGCATTGGCTTAGGTTGCTCGCAAAACCACGAGAGCATTTGAACTTAACAATTGCTTGCAAAACGGCAAGAGCGTGGGAAAGGGTGACCAAGCTGACTTTAATAAAAATTGAGTGCTGCCTAGATAGTCCCGAAGGACCTCAAGTCAGTGTAATTCAAACGGCATGGTTCATGGATCTCAATGGTATAATAATGCTTAAAAAGGGTCTATAGGGTTGTCCCCAAGAGACGAGGCATGGTAATGGCAAATGGGTGAATGGTAGATGAAAAATGGTTTTGTTGCTCTTGCTGACAGGGAAATGCATGTCCTAGTCAATATGTGAGACAACAAAAATGATCAGCGATATAAGTTGCTATCCAACACCCTTTCAGAACAACTACTCTATTAATAATGTGTTCGTGATCTTCATAGATCGTTGATTCTACTTCCTTCAAACGTTGAGACAAGATATCCTTATAACCTCGATAAAGGAAAGTGCTGCCTGTGATGGTAAATAATGGTAGGATAAATAAGATAAGTGGGTAATAAATAGGTGGATGATAATGAAATGTATAATGAATGGGAAACAAATGGAGATTGAGACTTTCAGTCACACGTAATGTTGCTGATGCCAGATTCGACATAATTTTGGTTGTGGCGGGGCCGAAGACCTCTGAAGATGCTCTCGATAGGTCCATCAGATTGTTATGTTGCTTGATCTTGAGAGTAGCTACCATCTGATTGTGTTGTAGATTGGAAGCTATTTTGATTTGATTTTTGATATTATCTTCAATAAACAATGGAGAACTTTTGTGCTCAGTTATTTATGTCTCGATGAGGTTTTCACCAATGAATTTGTTCTGATCATCCCATAGCACCTACGAGAAGGTTTCACAAAGAGATGTTAACATTTGACTTTGATTGTCTTCTAGCGCCTTCAAAAAGGTGTCACTAAAAGATGCTGAGTTTGATCTTTGCTTATCCCCTAGCGCCTCCGAAAAGGTTTCACTAGGAGATTGTTCTTCTTTTGAATGAATGTGGTATTGGTCCCCCTGATATTTTGCAAATGATGTTGTCATGGATGCAGTTCAATAAAGTGTGATTCTGTCGGTCTCGATCGACACTTATGGGAGGTGGAATGTCAATATAATGGCTATGTTGGGTGGTAATAATGGGATGGTGAAACGCAGCACAATTCTCGTAGAAGATACTAGGAGAACTTGTGTCGATGCTAAAGTAATCATCCTAAAAAATCGTAGAAAGATCATAAATATATTCAAATTGATCTGCAAGGCAATTGTAACCATTGTTGTAACAACCAATATTATAATCTACTTTTGACTCTGATTCCGAAGCAAGGGACTCTAAATCCAATGTCGCAACTGAGGTTGATTCTGTTTCTGATGCTAAATTCAATGTCGGTTCATAAATAGAACCTGACTCTAATATTGATTCTTCATTTGATATGGTTGTTTTGATAATGTTCTATTGAATGCTGAATTTTTGACAAGTAATGGTCTGTGATGGCATAATGGGCTCAATAAAAATTGATTCATCTTGGAAGGGTTCAACATAGACTGACTCGTCTAAGTGAAGCCCCTCAAAAAGAGGGAATCGCTCAAGAGACGTCTCAACAAAATCGTGTCTGTCAAAGTGAGACTCCTCAATGAGTGGAAAAAGATCAAGAGACAACTCTATCGAGACTGGCTTGTCAAGGAGATGAGGCTCTTTAAAAATAGGTAACATATGAATATGTAACTTATCATAGTTTATTTTGTCACAAATGGGTGTTTCAACAATAACATGTTGGTTTTGGTTCACAATTGGTTGCAAAAGATCAATTTTGAACACACTTTGATCCTCATAAGATGGTTTTTGAAGAGGTAATGGTTCTTATTTAAGCTCGTAGATCGGCACAAAATTTCTGAAGTGGAGAACATTTGGTTTAGCGGGAACAATGGTTTGTGGTTCAATGATGGACTCTCTAAAGATTAGACTATTGGAGAAGGGATAAAAAACAATTGGTTCATCAAATGGAGGTTCTTCAACAATAAGTTCATCAAACACTGGTGATGGGCCAAGAATGGTAACAACTGGATGCTTCTTAGTTTGGTTGCTTGTGCAAACTAAAGGAGGTCCTAAAATGGTAATGACTGGACACTTCTTAGTTTGGTTGCTTGTGCAAACCAAAAGAGATCCAAAAATGGTGATTTTGGTACGTTATGGAGTTTGATTACTTACACAGGCCAAAGCATCCAAGTCTTCCTGATAAATCCAATCATTCCAATTGATAGTTGGATCATAAGTTGGATCTTGATTGTATTTTCATGACTGATTTTTGTGAGGTGGATAGAAATCTGTCTCACAAACCATATTGTCACCATAGGGGTCTTGACTAAAGTCATAAAAACTATTTTGTGCGGCCATTCTATCATAAGTTGGATTATCTATGACTGCATCATAAGTGTAGTTAGACATATCTGCATTTAATGAAGAAAGCTGCAAAAACAGAGACTTGAATGTTCTGCAAACTCTTAAGAAGTGATGTTTAAAAGACAAAAGGTTCAATCTTGGTTGAAAGGGTGAAGTTGCATCTCAAAAGTAGTTTGTGCCAAGATTTGGCATAAAACAACCTAACGTCAAATGTCTAACATCAAAGGTTTTTGAAAGAAAGGTGTTTTCCCAAACAAAGTCACAAAAAATGATGAGGATAGGCACTCGAACAAACAAACAATCAATAGTGTTTAAAATTGGGGTAATCACTTAACCGAAGCTATGCAACCCAAAAGAAAAAGATCTGTGTACCAACCCCATGAATTGAGGCTTAAACAAAAATTAATCAATGTTTGGATCCAAACTTGACAAGGTTAATTGAAAATGCAATGTTGAAGATTAGGATTGGACCAAACAAACTAGACAAAAGCGGACAGCATAACGACGCATAAACAAAAAACAAACACGAAAATTGGGTGACCATGGCATTGACTAGTTGTAAAAAGGTCTAATCCTTTTTACAACCACTACACTCTGCTGTTTGCTCAGTGTAGTGCGATGTCCAAATGCAGATATGTCCCATGTGCAACTCCAATTAAGAGACAAATGAAGTCAATGCTGGGAGATGAAACCTCGAGTCAAAGCTTCCTTAAAGAACTCGCGAAGGTAATGACGTCCCCCTCACAAGCCAAGTTTGCATAAAAATAAAGAAAGCATAAAATAGAAAGACTTTAAGATCGTAGTCAAGGTCACCCAAATTTTAATGAGTTTTTGGGGAGCGCTTTAGACGACATTCTTTCTAGGCCTTGGACTAGGCTAGCTTGCAATAGAAATGACGCTTTTGATTCCAAAAGTTCTTTAAAAGGGACAAATGGAAGAGCATACACGTGGCATCCCTCTTTTTGCCAAACAAAATTTAACTTAAACAACTAAGTAAATACAAAAAATTTGGAAAGGTGAATTCATTTTTAAGCCCAAATGAAAAATGAGGTGGTGTTCATTTGACCCCTTGGTCTTAGTTGTAACTTTGAAAACTAATGTTAAAAACTCACTTAAGCACCTAAATGTTATTTTATGCACCAAAATAATGTTCCTAATTCATTTTTAAGAATGGAAAAGGTGATCTAAACATGTTTTTAGCAAATGTCAAGCTTGGTCCTGCAACAAAAACGTTAGCATGCCCTTTAACCTTGAAGCTATTTTGAGTTTGAAACAAAGAACTTCAAAAAAGAGCTCTCGGGTTTGTGTTTTAAAAAACACGTGATTGACGTCAGTTATATAATCGACGACGGTTACACTTGCTAATCGATGACGGTTATCGAACCGATATCGGTTATATCAATAGTGATCGACGACAACTATCCAATCGATGACGATTTTACTAACTGACGTCAATTACTATGTAAATCCGTGACAAAGAAAAACGGCAAAATAAAGTTAAAAAATCAAATTGCAAGAGTTTTAATGATCCAAATGAAGATTTTAAAGCTGCAAAATGATCTTCATGTGTGGGATGAGTCTAATCCCATCGGGCGTGCCAAGATGTAGAGAGGATTACAAAGCAAGCTAGTCAAACATTAATCCATAAATCATGAAAAATGCATAAAGAACTAAGTCTATCTATTCTTATAGGAATTACAAAGGATAACAAGAAACAAATGAAAGAAAACAAACATCATATTACTTTTCCAAAATGATTCACCATACCCATGTGGCTCAAAAACATGTTCTGCCTTGATCAAGTATCGTTGTCTTTGTTAACAAAGGTGGCAAACTCCTCCAATGTCTCAAGAACACTCCATAAAACCCAGGCTTATAATTCCAAATCACTAAATTAGCCTATCAATGAAGCTTGCAAACAAAATCAATAATCAAATGCAAAGGATTGTGAAAACAATTTAACATTATAACTTTGCAATATTCAAGCTTAAAATTTATGTCCATGGCCTATCTATTTATAGATTTTCAAGAATGATCAGAATCGATCTAAACCGTCTATCTTGAGATGAAGATGTGTGGTTGAGGATTAATTCAATATTTGGAATTAAATCCATAATTATTTTCATCATGACCTTGGAAGAAGGGGCATTGAAGAGGCATGAGAGGGATTAACTAGGGATGGGTGACCCATAATTTTGATATTTTATGCACTTATGGCTTGATGGATGCCACCCCATAGATGATGTCACTAGGTGATGCAGATTTTTAAAATCAATTTTCAATAATGAGATATTCAAAAAGATCTATAGAATTCTTACTTAAGCTCTTAAATTGGATTAATTAGCTTAAGTAAGTTTAATTAAGTTTAGTGCAATTCTTTGAAAATTGACGCACAATTAATCAAAATGGTCACAAAGTCATTACTGGATTAATTTGATTGGAGAGGCACTAGAAGGTGATAGATGCGTTGGAGCTGTTTTCCTATTTACGATGTTGCCAACACCAAATAACAAAGGTACGTGACGTGTATCAATGAATTAAAAGAAAAAAGCAATTTAGAGCACTAAATGGCGAATGTCATTTTGACTCGAAATGCTTTGATCAAAGTTAGCTAGCCCATAAAATGCATTGCCTTATTTAGGGATACTTTGACCTGAACTGGCACTTGTAAGTGACAAGTTCGAACCATTTAAGACGTTTTATGGATTTTGACATAAAATGTGTATTTGAGTGCAATTTGAGTAAGATTGACAATTTCAACATAAATGGTGTTAGGAATTGGATGTCTACAAAATACACTGAGAGGGAGGTGAATTAGTATATTATATATCTTTTACTTAATCTGATTTCTTTTCTTTAACAACTTAATCACACATTCAAGATATGTAATAAAACTAAATCAATAACATACATCACATAAGAGAGATAGAGACCAGATTTTTACGTGAAAACTCAAAGTGAAAAAAATCACGGTAAACAATCTCAAGTATATGAATGAACACCAACTCAAATTACAAAGTTCGCAAACACCAACTTGCAAGAGCACCAACTCAAATTACAAAGTTCGCAACCATTAACTTGCAAGAGCACCAACCCCTTTGTCAAGTATCAACACAACTATTTGTGAGCACCAACCTACATGAGCACCAACTCCTTGCAAAGATTTGTGAGCACCAACTCACAAGGGCACCAACCCCTATTATGTATAAAACACAACTATTTCTCAATGTTGTTTACTCAACAAATGATATAACTCTACAATATCTCCTGTTTTTCTCTCCTGTTTTTTATATAAAACAATTACAAAACCATGCACTCTTACATATTTCAAATGGCTTCTCAAGCCTTTATTTATAGCTTTCCAAATGACCTTTGACATTCACTTTTTATGACCCTTCAATCCTTATGAAAAATAACGTCAAACTTGCATGACTCTTCGTATCCTTGCATTTGAAAAGTCACATGGTGACTCTTTATAAGCAAATGCGTCCTTTCTTTTTTTGTCTTTATCTTGGTGACCTTTCGAATTCTTTAAGGTGACTCTTCATAGAAAAATGCGTCATATCCTCTTTTGTTTTCACTTGATGACTCTTGGAATTTTTCAAGATGACTCTTCATGGAAAAATGCGTCCCCTTCCTCTTTTGTTTTTACCCTGTGACTCTTTGACTTCTCCATGGACCTTCTATTGACTTTTATGCAACCAAAAATATATTCGTTAATATTAAATAAATATCAATACACATTAGCCAAGATATGAATATTAAAAACACCATTAAATGTTATGAGGCTTTTATCACCAATAATGCAAGCCCTTTGACATCAATAACAATATTTTCAACAATCTCCCTCTTTGTCATTGATGGCAACCTCAAATTGAAACTGTCACAACTTGAAACCTGCATACTGTCATTTGAAAAACATACAGTAACTCCTCTTTATTGTAGCATCTTGTACCTATTCTCTGTACTTGTTTCTGCATCTGTGTCTGTTCCTGTACCTATTTTTGTTCTTCTCCTCCTTTGACATCAACGGCAAAGGGCTTATTTTAGAGCTAACACTTAGCTCCCCTTCAATTGATGCTGATCTTCAATAGCAGAAAGTAAAATAAATTACTCTCAACTTCTCCCGCAGATACTCAAATGTGTCTTTTGGTAGTGCTTTGGTGAAAATATCTGCAATCTGCTCTATAGTACTGATATATTTCATTTTACCCTGTTGATCTGCAACCTGCTCTCTCAAGAAATGATATCTGATAGGAACATGTTTTGTTCTTGAATGCATCACTGAATTCTTCGAAATGTTAATAGCACTTGTGTTGTCACAAAAAATAAAAATATGTTCATCATATTTTACTTTGATATCTTTCAAAGTTTGCTTCATCCAAAGCACTTGAGTACAACACAATACCATTGCAATATATTCTGCTTCAATTGTAAAAAATGATATTAAATTTTGCTTTTTGTTTAGCCATGATACTAAGCTATCACCGAAGAAGAAAACTCCTCTACTTGTACTCTTTCCGTCATCCAAACAACCTACTCAATCTGAATCTATATAAACAAAGTAAAATCTCTGCCTGTGGAATACCACAATTCATAATCCAATGTCCCTTTGATATATTTGAATATTTTTTTCACCCACTGAACATGATTATCTTTTGGAATTGATTGATATTTTGCAACCATACCTACTACATGCATTATGTTTGGCTTCGATGTTGTCAAATATAAAAGACTGCTATCATAGATCTATACAAAGATTGATCTGCAATAGGTGTATCTTCATCCTTGTTCACCTTATTTCATATACTCATTGGTGTGCCAACTGGGGCAGAATCCTCAAAACCAAATTTTTTCAATATTTTTCTAGCATATTTACTTTGAGATATGAAAATTCTTTTATCTAACTGAAATATTTGCAACTCTAAGAAAAATGACAATTTTCCAAGCATAGACATTTCAATTTTTTTTACATATTATCAAAAAAATTGTCATTTTTTCAATGTTTTTTCTAAAAATAATGTCATCAACATATACCAGAACAATCAATTGATGCTCACCTTCTGTTTTGATGTAGAGATTACTGTCAGCAAATCCTCTCTTGAAACCTTGATCTTGCAGGTATTTATCAAGTCATGCATATCAAGATCTGGGAGCTTGTTTCAATCCATATAGTGCTTTCTTCAATTTGCATATATGGCTATTATTATTTGAGAGAAAAAATTTCTTTCGCTGCTCAATGTAGACTTCTTCTAGATTCTCGTTCAGGGAAGTAGACTTGACATCCATCTGAAATACTTTGAAATTTTTAAACACTACATATTCAAAAAACATTCTAATAGCCTCTAACCTTGCTACTAGTGCAAAAGTTTTTTCAAAATCTATTTCCTCAATTTGAGCATATCCCTTACATACTAATTTTGTTTTATTATTTTTATTCAAGTTATTTCTATAAACTCATTTTGTTCCTATCACATTGTGATCTTTTGGTCTAGGCACTAATTCCCAAGTATCATTTTTTCTATCTGATTTAATTTTTCATCCATTGCTTTTACCCAATGTTTATCATGTCTTAACTTCTGAAAAAGTTCTAGGCTAAATTTTGGATAACAAAGATAAATTAATTTGCTCAGATTCACTTATCATCATTTTTTTAGTGCGAATTCTTTTATTTATGTCTCTGATGATGTCACTTTCATTATGATTTTTTTGGACATATTTAGATGGGGTTTTGGTGTCTTTTTTCTCTTTTTCATCTTCATCTAATTCTTCAAAATCTTTCTCTTCAATAATTTCAAGAATATTTATTGGATCATTGATTCTTTGTGCCTCCATCTTCTTTTATCTTGGCACTTGCACTTTTAACTATTTTTTTGGTTATTTTGTTATAACATTTATAAGTTTTATTTTTGCAAGAATAACCAAGAAATATACCTTCATCTACTCTAGATTCAAACTTATCTAGTTTTTTATCGGTTCTCTTTATGAAGCATCTGTTGTCGAAAACTCTTAAATAAACTGTAGTTGGTTTGTCTTTCTATAGCTCATAAAGAGTCTTGTTACTGTTGACTCTCAATAATGCTTTGTTCTAAATATGCACTGCTGTACCAACTGCGTCTCTTCAATATTTATCTAGTATTTTGGATTCATTTAACATTGTCTTCGTCATCTCTTGAACTGTTTTGTTTCTCCGTTCAACTACTCCATTTTGTTGTGGAGTTCTGGTTGCTGAATAATGTCTCTTTATTCCATGGTCTTCACAAAACTCAATAAACTGATTTGATATGATTTTTTTTTTGATCTGATCTTAGGCATTTAATCTTCAAACTGGTTTTATTCTCAACTAATACTTTGAACACCTGGAAATGTCTAAAAGCTTTTGATTTTTTTTTTAAAACATTACTCAAGTCATACGTGAAAAATCATCAATAAGCAACATAAAATATTTTTTACCTTGAGTACTTTGAATTCTCATAGGTCCACACAGATCAATGTGAACAAGCTCTAACATCTGAGTGGTCGAGTATTCTGTTGTTTTGAACTGCCTTTTGACATGCTTCCCATGCTGACAAGGTTCACAAAACGTGTTGGATGGCTTTGTAATCTTTGAAAGATTTTTGACTGCTTGTTTTTCGCTGATGTTGACAAGATTGTCAAAATTTGTGTCCCATTCACCTGTGCCATAGCTAATTTTTTTAATTTGACTCAAACATCTTTGATCTTTGATGTTTGATAACATATACAAATTATTCTCTGTTCTCTGAGCATCTGCAACCAACACATTTGAATTTTTTTTTAATTTTACAACTTTCTATGTAAAACTTTAGTGTCCTTGATCACACATTTGACTCACACTTAAAAGATTATGTTTAAGACTTACATACAAAATATTTTCAGTTTTATTTCTACCATTATCCAAACTTAGTGTATATTTTTTAACAATTCTGGCAGTGGTATTATCTCTGAATTTCACTGTGTCACCATTGATCTTCTTCAAGGTTATGAACTTGCTCGTCCCCTGTCATGTGCGTCAAACATCCACTGTCAATGAAACACGGTTTTTTTTCGTTTTTTGCATGCAAAGTTGTCTGTACCAACATAGATTTTTCAGGTTGTTTTTTCTGCCATGAACCTATCTGAACTTTATTCTTGATGAATGGAGCCTTGAAACTCTGAGTTTTTTTGATTGACTCGAACACACTTCTACAGTACCGAGCTGTATCCAAAATTGTTGCACTTGAAACATATTATGGCCTCTTCATTAAAGATTGATAGAGAAGCAAAAAAGTTATGGCTTCTGTTTGACTTTGCATGAGTTTTCTTCTTTTTATTTTTGAAATTGTTAGCCGTTTTTCGACATTCTATTTTCTTATGATCATATCCATTACAATAAAAACAGTAACTATAAAAATGACTTGTTTGTGTATTTCTAACTTGATTGCTTTTTGTAGCTCTATTCTTTCTAGCCTTTTTTGTTTGAGATGTCTTTTGTATTCTTAATTTCTTTTTTTTTATTTTCGCTTTTGTAAGAGCTTCAACATACCTTTTTCCTTTTTCTGTGTTAGTCTTGTCTGTGAAAGTAGTGGCCTCTTTCTGTTTTTTAAATCCGATTCCTGTCTTATCTGATATTGATCTTTGACTTTCTAATATCTTATTCAACATATTAGTGCTATTCTCAAATTTTGAATCATTCGCTGCTCTATCATTGATTGCTTTATTTGTTTTTTCAAGATCTGCTTTTAAAGAAACAATTTCAATAACATACCTTTCACATTCTTCACTTATTTTTTGCAACTGTCGTTAGATTTTTTCATTTTTCTTGGCTTTTTCAAAGTGTATTTGTAGATCTTCAATTGTTTTATTTGATTCATTTTTATTTTTCTCGATCTAGAGCTTCAATCTTCTTCTTAAGAGCTTTTAATTATTCTAAGGCACAAATGATTTTTCCTTCCAGATTCATTTCATCTTGTTCTTTTTGATCATCTATACTTTTGCTTGCAGAGGCATCGTCATTTATGGCTATGAATAAAATCTCTTCTTCTTCTGAATCATTGACTCCATTATCTTCGGTTGAACTAAGATCTTTAAAATACAAACTTTTTCTTGAATTTTCTTTTGAAATTTTTCTTGTATGTAGACTTTCCTTCATTGTCACTATTACCCTTATTTGGACACTTAGCTGCAAAATGTCCAATCTTTTCACAATTAAAACATTTAAAAAGTAATTTTTCTTGATATTATCTGTGCTTTTTTTTGGCTTGCAAATGAATAAAGCTCCGTTGTCATTTTCATCATCGTTAGAACTGTCACTTCATTCTTGAATCTTAGTTTTTTTTTTTTAATGTTTTGAAAGCAGCGTCTCTTTTTGAGGGTTTTTCTTGTTCAGTTCGCATCTCATATGCCGTAAGAATATTATATAGCTCATCCATCTTTAGTTTGGCTAAATTCTTTATCTCTTCAATTATTGAAATTTTTGCATCATATTTCAATGGTAGATATCTCAAAACTAATTGATTCTTCTAACTTTTCTCCAAGACCTTGAATCTGATTAACTATTTGATCAACCTGCAAAAGGTAACTTGTTATATTTTCTCTCTTTTATCTTCAAACTGTCTTCTGAAAGTCTGAAGCTTAGCTTGCTGAACCTTTCCATCACCTTTGTAAATATTCTCAAGCTTTACCCAAATTTTATGTGTAGATTTACATTGCATAACTTTGACAAATTTTGATTTTCATAAACCACATAAAATAGCATTTAAAGCTTTAGCATTATTTTCACTTTTATTCTTTTCCGTCAGAGTAGTTACAAGTGTCTGTAGCTCTTCATATTTTTCCACCACTACTTGCCAAATGTCGAATCCAAAGGCCATCAAATAAGGCCTCATCCTTATGCTCCAAAAAACATAATTTGTCCCATGAAACAAAGGTGCCTTATTTATAAAAAATATTTTATGTGATCCAGTCATTGTGCTTTCCCTGATCTACCTTCAAGCTGTAAATGTTTTCAAAAGGACCCTGCGCTGATACCAATTGTTAAGTATGAAATATATTGAGAGGGGGGGTGAATTAGTTTATTAAATATCTTTTATTTAATCTGATTTTTTTCTTTAACCACTTAATCACATATTCAAGATATGTAATAAAACTGAAACAATAACATACACCACACAAGAGAGAGAGGGACCAGATTTTTACGTGGAAAATCAAAGTGAAAAAAATCATAGAGAACAATCTCAAGTATATGAATGAGCACCAACTCAAATTACAAAGTTCGCAAGCACCGACTTGCAGGGGCACCAACCCCTTTGTCGAGCACCAACACAACTATTTGTGAGCACCAACCTACAGGGGCACCAACCTCTTGCAAAGATTTGTGAGCACCAACCCACATGAGCACCAAACCCTCTTGTGTGTAAAACACAACTATCTCTCAATGTTGCTTACTCAACAAATGATAGAACTCTACAATATCTCTTATTTTTTTCTCTTATTTTTTTATATAAAAGAATCACAAAACCATGCACTCTCTTGCATATTTCAAATAGCTTTTCAAGCCTTTATTTATAGCTTTCCAAATGACCTTTGGCATTCACCCTTTGTGACCCTTCAATCTTCATGATAAATGGCGCCAAACTTGCATGACCATTCGTATCCTTGCATTTGAAAAGTCACACGATGACTCTTCATAAACAAATGTGTTCTTTCCTCTTTTGTCTTTATTTTGGTGACCTTTCGAATTCTTTAAGGTGACTCTTCATGGAAAAATGCATCACACCCTTTTTTGTCTTCACTTGGTGGCTCTTGGAATTCTTCAAGATGACCCTTCATGGGAAAATGCGTCTCATTCTTCTTTTGTTTTTACCTTGTGACTCAATGACTTCTCCATGGGCCCTCTTTTGACTTTTATACAATCAAAAATATATTTGTTAATATTAAATAAATATCAACACACATTAGCCAAGATATGAATATTAAAAACACCATTAAATGCTGTGGGGCCTTTATCACTAATAATTCAAGACTTTTGATATCAATGAGAATATTATCAAGACAATTATCTTCTTTGATCCCTCAAGACTGTGATATTCTGGCTTCTGAGTCCTATCTCTCTTTTTCGTATTTAGGAGTTTGAAGCTTTTGTTTCATGTTCTTTTTTTTAAGAACATTTATCTCTCCTAAGGCACAAATAAGCTCTTCTTCGAGATTTACCTCGCCTTCTTCCTCTAAGTTGTTTCTGCTTGTGGAAGCATTGTCTTCTATGGCCATGAACAATATTTCTTCATCGTCATTGTCAGAATCACCAACTCCGCTTTTCTCGGATGAGCTATAGTTTCTCCTAGAGTATAAGCTTTTCATTTGCTTTTCAAATCTTTTCATCTTTATTCTGCTTGACTCCCTTCTTGAATTTTGGTTTGCTCTCCTCTTCATCACTATTGTCTTTATCCGGGCACGTAGCTGCAACATAACCAATCTTATCGCAATTAAAACATTTGAATGGTAACTTACCTTTATATTTGCCCGAGCCTTTCTTTAGCTTTTGAATGAATAGAGCCTCCTTTTTATCTTCTTCATTTCTTGAGCTATTGCTTGGCTCATGTTCCTTAACTTTCTCCTTTGATGCTTTGAATGTTGCTTCTTTTTTTGATGGTCTTTCAGGTTTAGTCCTCATTTCATGTGTTGTAAGAATTTCGTGCAGCTCGTCCATCTTTAATTTATCCAGATCATTTATTTCTTCAACAACAGAGACTTTTGCATCAAACCTCAACGGTAAGGACCTCAACACATTTTGGACGATTGTAGACTCTTCCACGGTTTCTCCAAGTCCTCGAATAACATTGACTATTTCATCAACCTGGAGCAGATATCCTGCAATGTTCTTGTTTTCTTTCATCTTTAAACTCTCAAATTGTCTCCTATGAGTTTGGAGTTTTGCTTGTCTTACCTTGCTATCACCCTCATAGATAGTTTTGAGTTTTTCCTAGATCTCTTTTGCAGAATCACATTGCATGACTTTTATGAATTCAGATTTTGAAACGCTGCATAAGATGTCATTCATTGTTTTAGCATTGTTCTCGCTAGCCTTCTTTCCAGAAACATCTGTTGGTGGCGTTTGTAGCGTTTGGTACCTGGTTGCTACTGCTTGCCAAATATCGAACCCAAGAGCCATTAGATGTCTTCATTCTTATGCTCTAGAAAGCATAATTTGTGCCATCAAACAACGGTGCCTTGTTAGTAGAAAATCTATCCTAAACTTGTGATGTAGTTATGCGTGCTTGTACGATCTACCTTTTAGCTATATCTGAAGGAACCCGCTCTGATACTAATGTTGAGCACAGGTTAATACTGAGAGGGGTGGTGAATCAATATTATATATTTTCTAACACTTAATCACTTATTCGATGTGTGCTTGTACGATCTACCTTCTAGTGGTTAAGCTATATCTGAAAGAACCTGCTCTGATACTAATGGTTGAGCACAGGGTAATACTGAGAGGGGTGGTGAATCAGTATTATATATTTTCTAACACTTAATCACTTATTCCCATTAAGATATTCAAAGCAATCAAATCACAACACAAGATAACACAATGCAAAGTGACACTAGATATACATGGAAACCCTTTCGGGGGAAAACCATGGAGAAATATTTCTCAATATAAATATTCGTAGGCACCAACCCCTAGGAGCACCAACCCCTTTCGTCGAGCACCAACTCAACAAGAGACACCAATCTCTTCAATATGAAGGCACCAACCTTTTTAAAAGAATCACTCTTCTATCTCTGATTTGTTGTTAACACAATTGATGATAGAACACTGCTTTATCTCCTTTAGATCCAATCTACACTTGAGTATTTCTGCTTACTCTCCTTTAGAATGCTGCTATACTTTGCCTTATACTTGCTGATTTTTCTTTCAATATTCTAACAATTTCTGCTCTTCTTTATCAACTTCCACTTTCAGATATACTCTTTTGCCACTCGCTATGCACCTTTTTATAGCCCACAGAAAGCCATAAATTAAGGTCGTGACTCTTTAAAATAAAGAGGTCCATTTGAACGGTCACAACTCCTCCCAAAGGTGGGACGACTTCCTTGAAATCAGCATCATTGTCTTTTAGCAGGTCAACCAAGGTTGGGGACCATTTTAGCCTTAAAAATTGCCTTGAAAACTTAGCCATAATTACCTCTTTAAGCCCGTTTAAACATAGTTAATTTGTTTTCGATTCCACGCAAGGATATGACCATTACTTGCACGTTTAATTGCCTCAATTAAATTAAATATTCTTCATTTAATTTAATTCTTTTATCGAAATACTTTGCTATCAATCAGATTCACGATTACCCTTTGACATCAATGACAATATTTTCAACAGAGAAGTCTTTTGTGAAACTGCAAAGGACAGAGCATATTGATCTGCAATTGAGTCGACTAGACATATGCAAAGTTTGATGTCTACAAAGAGAGTGATTTGAATGTTCTAGACAATGAGTGGGGGACACAGAGTTGGGAATCTATTGATTTTCTATTGTCTTCTATACATGAGCTTGAAATTCCTCCTAAAAGAGAGTGAAACTTCATCAGATATTGAACAGGGGCCAACAGAACAGAGCACAGACAGTGAAGGAACTTTAGAGGATGAACCTGAAGCACAGAACAAGATGTCGAAGTGGGCCCCACTCAAACACTAACAGATGTGAGGCCTGATGAAGTTGGAAAAACAGGGACTCGAAGTGCACAGGCAACCTCCTCTCAACCAGACAAGTTTATTGATGAAATTCTGGGCATGATTGGAAAACTCACATTGGATGATTCTCAAGAGGAACTCAATGTTGCATTTGATTCAGAACCAACAACTTTCAAACACGCTGAGAAGCTTGACTCTTGGAGAAAAACAATGAAAGATGAGTATAATTCACTGATGAAAAATGGGACTTGGAATCTGGTTGATCCACCATATGGTTGCAAACTGATTCGCTGCAAGTGGGTCTATCACAACAAACACAAGGCAAATGGCTCACTTGACAAGCACAAAGCAAGGTTTGTCGCAAAGGGTTATGCTCAAAAAGAAAGAATTGACTACAATGAAACCTTTGCACCTACAACAAAATGCACTACCATTCGGACCATGTTGGCTCTGGTAGCTCACAACAGATGAAAAGTTCACCAAATGGATGTCAAAACTGCATTTATAAATGAAAACCTCAAAAAAACTGTGTACATGACACAACTTGACGGTTTTGTAGTAAAAGACAAGAGCACAAGGTGTGCAAACTGGTAATATCATTGTATGGTTTGAAACAAGCCCCTTGAGCATGGTACGAAAAACTAGTTGAGCACCTCATGAACATGAACTTCAAACGTTTTGAATTTGAAAATGCAACTCTTTTTATTAAAATAGTTGACAAAATAGTTGTATTTGTGGTGGTGCATGTCGATGATTTGCTCATCACATGGAACAATGAACGACACACTGCAAAATTCAAATCAAAGTTGATGAAAAGCTTTGAAATGATCGATTTGGGTTATCTTCATTACTATTTGGGTATTGAAGTAATTCAGAAACCAAAGTATTTCCTCATCACTCAGCAAAAGTATGGTGGTGACATTTTGAGCAAGTTCAAAATGGAAGATTGTAAGCCTTCCAGCACATTCATGGAACATAATCTCAAATTGACATCTAAAGATTCAACAGATTTGGTTGATGCCACTAAATACAAATAGTTCATTAGAAGTCTGATTTATGTGACTACCACTTGACCAGATCTCATTTGCAGTTGATGTCCTCTCAAGATTCATGCAACAACCCAGGGAGAGTCATTGGGTAGCAGCAAAAAGGGTCCTCAGATATCTCAAAGGCACACAACATTTTGGGCTCAAATACTCTAGTGCAGGAGACTTCAAACTGATTGGATACTCAGATTCCGACGATGCTGGTGATCATGAAGATGGAGAGTCCACCTCGGGTTTTCGAATGAATTTGGGAATAGTTGTCAGTTGGAAATCCAAGAATTAATTAGTGCTGGCAATTTCTTTAGTAGAAGCAGAATATATGGTTGCTTCAGAGGCAACTAGAGAGATCTTGTGGCTCAGAAGGGTTCTTTCAGATTTGCAAGAGCAACAGGTTTCGTTAACACCTCTTATGGTTGACAACACTTCTGCAATCCAGATGGCAAAGAATTTAATCTTTCACGACTGAACCAAACACATCATTACCAAATTTTATTTGATTCGGCACTATGTGAAAGATGGCAGTGTCAAGTTGCAACATTGCCCGACAGTAAAGCAACCAACAGACACCCTGACAAAAGTGCTTGAACGAGAAAAATTTGAAAGGTTTAAAAGAATGCTTGGTTTAACAAAGACCCCTACAGATTAAGGGGGGGATGTAACAATATTTTACATATAGGTTATCATAGTCACAAGGTTCGGATTCGAGTTCGAGTTCGACAAGGATAAAATTCGATTCAAGTTCGCCAGTAGATAAAGTTCGAAAAAAAATTCGCCATTAAGTTCCACTTATATAAAAACATAAAAAAATATTTAAAAAAAAAAGTCGAAAAGAAATCCAATAAAAATTAAAAATAATTGTAAATAAATAAATAAAATAAAAAATAAAATTAATTTAATAAATAAACATAAGAATTTCAAACTTGAATTACATTAGAAGATATCAAAATATTCATAGTTTAGAGCCTAAGCTCAAAATTGATATAGAACTTAAGTTTCAAACATTTGCAACATCAAACCCAACTTCAAAATCAAAACTAGCACTAGCACTAGCACCATCAACGAATCCTCCATCCAGCTCATCAACACTATCTATATTTTTCTCAACTCCTTCAAAGGATGGTTCTTCAAGATGAAGATTGTCATTTTCTTTTGCAAGATTGTGCTCAAGCAATCTTAAATTGCTATGAACAAACACAAGATCTGACAACTTTTTGGCCCCTAGTCGGTTTCTCTTATTAGTATGGATCAAATCATGCGTGCTCCAATTTCTTTCGCATGCAGAAGCACTGGCACATTGACTGTGGACATGCATGGCAAGCTTTTGTAACTCTGGAGTAGAAGAACCATACGTCTACCGCCATAAATGGGGATCCATGCTAACAATGTCTTCTTGTGCCGCTTTAAACCACTCGGCTACTCTCCCCCAGTGTTGAGACCACTCGCAGGCACAATCTCATTTACTGACACTTTCTCTCACAAGGGCTCATCGGCACATTGAATCTCGCAGAGTGCATGCCTTAAGGGGTGCACTGGGAATGGGGTGGGATCGGCTTGTGGCACTTTGCGAGAGATATTCTCATACTATTCTATCACGCATACATCCCTTCATGCAGCCTTCATACCTCCTATGATGTCTCCTTGAAATCTTGAAACCCTGAAATATGGCTAAGTTTGAAACCCTGAAACCCTCGAATCTGACTAACTCTGAAATATGATAGGATCCTCCAAAACCTAGAATTTGCATTATAGCTCCTAGCGGTCCGAAACCCCTCTCAAACACCCTGAAAGTATATAAATAAAATATAACTTAAAGTATAAGAAACTAGATGTCCATATAAATGTAAACTTATACTTGAATGTTTATTTTATATATATACTGTTGGGTCCAAACATGAAATTCGCCGAACAGGGCGAACTTAAGCGAATTTTTAGTGAAGGGCATTAAGTTCGCCGAATTCCGAATTTTTAGGTAAAAATTCGGCGAACCCTGTGACTATGAAGGTTATTAATCCTAGGTGTCTAGTATTTTGTCTTATTCAATAAGTTTTTCATTCCCGTAAGAATAGAAAGAGCCATTGAGAATGTGAAATGAAAGTCTTTCTTAGCTTATTAAATGTAATGTTTACTCTCATTTTAAACTGAGTCGTGAAATAGAATTTCATTGTCATTCCTTCAACTTTGTTTTCAGCCTGTCAAAAAGATAGGGAGGAGGTCACAAACCCTCTTTATCTTGCAAGGGAAAAGGGGCAAGTTAAAGGCAACTCAAGGGATGAAAATGTTTCTAGATTGTTGTACACTCATATGTTATCTAGAATGAATGATCGTAAGGGGCAACATATGTACGAAAATGAACCAATGGAAAGATTTGTTTCCTTGTGTACATCTTGGCAAGGCTGCCTTCATCATGGACAACAAAGGAAAGGTATGGTTTCAGTTATGTTCAGAGTTACATTGTTCAAAAAAAATTATAACCCATGCCATTGGCTTGAAGGGAGATCCATGAGGGTCATTGGGAGTTGTAATGAGTGCCCAGGCACCCCAATGAATGAGGACTACTCATAAATGGGGTGGAGCATTGGCTGGAAATGGAGTTTCCAGCAAGGGTGGAAGGTTTCACCAAGGAAGGAGGGTGGTGCCCCTCTAAAGTCCATGGATGGTTGAGAATGGGAAGAAATACCATGAAGGGCAGCAGCTGTACCTATTTTTGCCATGCTGCCCACAACAGTACCAGCTCTTTGAGTATGAGCTTGAGGGTTATCAAGCTCACTTTGAAGGCATATGGCGAAGGGAAACTTCAAAGGGGTAAGTGGTCGAGAATCCTCATAACTAAGGATGATAAGAAGGCTGTTATGCATGATTACAGCCAACTAACCACCGGTTACATGACTGTATATGTCATTTCTTTTGCATATTTGAATGGTTATTTGTTAATTGGAAATGAGGAGTTGATTTCAGTCATGTTGGGAGTGGTCCCAACGCATGGAATAAGTACTATTCTGAGTTTAGGGGCAAGTTTGGAGCATAATGGCAGTTATTCTATGCTTGGTGCAATTTGGCACAGCCTAGGCAGCCTCTTAATGCCCTCTGGGGCCAGCATGAACATGTTTCCAGCCACCAATTGGGAAGAGAGAGTGGCTAAGGTTGCAAGCAAAGGAAGAGAACTAGCTATCCTGTCTATAAGGCATGGTGAAGTGATTGTCAAAGTGTTGTTAAACACTCTTGTTTTCTTTAATGAGTTGGTTCTATTGACCATTTTTTGCCCAACAGGGGAAAAATCGGTCCCCTTCTGTCCCTGCTGTTCTAGGCCATTTCATTTTTTAATTTTGCATGAATTTGTTCATTTCTACAGACTCTGCAGAATTTCTACGGACTCTGCAGGTCTAAATCTACGGACTCTGCAGGTTTGGGATTTCTACAGACTCTGCAGGTTAGTCTTTTGGCGCATGAAGGATCAGTTCAAAGAGTTCCGGGTTTTACAAGGCTTCTTCGGGCTCTGGTCTGAAGAAAATCACAAGAAAAGTTGGCGTGGTTGAACCATTGAACCAATTTAATGCTTTGGTTCAACCCCTGGTTCAATCGGCCATAGTTCGAGCCTTGGTTCAATCAGTAGTTCAATCGCTCCATTTCAAAGCCTGGTTCATCGCTTGCTTCATGGCTTTTGGTTCAAACAAAAGAGTTCAATGGGCTTGTTTCAACGGTCGCTTGAAGTGTTGAACCGTTAAACCGGTTCAACGCGTTGGTTCAACGCCTTTGGTTCAAGCCTTGGTTCAACTCAGTTGGTTCAACACTTCGACGCTTAGTTCATCGGCGGGTTCAGACACTTGGTTCATTGGACGGTTCATCGGGCTTGGTTCAAAGGGCTCGGCACGCAGTGTTGAACCGGTTCAACACTTTGGTGCAATCGTTCGGTTCAACGCCAGGTTCAACGATTAAGTTCAAGTAGCAGTCGGTTCAATCGCTTGGTTCAACGTCATCGGATCATCGATTTAGTTCAAGCGACTCGGCGTGCAGTCTTGAACCATTGAACCGTTGAACCAATTTTTGGTTCAACGGGTTGGTTCAACGTTTTGGTTCAAGGGCCTCAGTTCAGCAAGTGGTTCAAAGCAAATGGTTCGACGTTTGGTTCAATCGGCTCGACGCGCAATTGAACCGTTGAACCAATTTTTGGTTCAACGTTTTGGTTCAAGGGCCTCAGTTCAGCAAGTGGTTCAAAGCAAATGGTTCGACGCTTGGTTCAATCGGCTCGGCGCGCAACGTTGAACCGGTTGAACCGATTGAACCGTTGAACCAATTTTGGTTCAACGGATTGGTTCAATGGGTCGGTTCAATGAAGCGCCCTAAAGCCAAAGGTCCAAAAGCCCTTGTGGAGGGCAATTCAAGATCCAAACGTCCTTACGAAGGGTAAAGAGAGCTTCAAAAGCGCTGAAGGGATTCAAAA
Source organism: Torreya grandis (assembly GCA_037957365.1). Classification (NCBI taxonomy): domain Eukaryota; kingdom Viridiplantae; phylum Streptophyta; class Pinopsida; order Cupressales; family Taxaceae; genus Torreya; species Torreya grandis. Next base: position 2,016,773 of record JARHVA010000202.1, on the reverse strand, counting down.
GGCACGCTGAAGACTTAAGTCCAAATTCTTTCGGACTTTTTGTCCGAAGGAATTCCTTCGGACAAAAGGGCCGAAGGAATTCGGGGAAAGGATTTTCAAAGGGCCCGAAGGTGCAAAAAAAGTCAAAGACCCTGCAGAAAAGTCAAAGCGGCCAATTCTCGCGGACTTTTTGTTTGCGGGAAAAAGCCTGAAATAGAAAACCCGCGAAGCAGAAAAGCCGCAGAAAAGACCCGATGACTTTTGCCGAGGACGGTGACGTCTCGAAAGCCGTCAAGTTTAAGCAGACGAACTAGCCATTGGGTGACGGCCGCGTGAACGTCAAATTTAACACAGTGAAGTAGCCATTTGTGTTTTGAATTGTCTGAGTGCCAAATCATGAAAAAAACCCAAGGAATGCAGCGACCCGCCAGAAGATCGCCGCCAAGGGCTGAAAGAGCAGGAAGAAGACAAGGAGCAAAAACGACAAAGCATTCAAGTGGCGAAGGGAAGGTGAGTTATTGCAGATGAGCGGCGCGCCCTGTTTTTCTCCAAGTTGGCATTGATAAGGGGACAAACTGCAGTCTGTTTGCAGGAAAGAGGCGCGGCCATGTTCTTGCATTAATGTTTGAATGCCAAAGTCAATTTTGGCGATTGTACAGCATGGTTCCAGTAGGGCTTTTCTGAAGAATGACATCAGTAACAGTGGTTTCCTCTTCCCAAGGTTCAGAACGCACATGGGCCACTTGCAGAGAAGAGCGCCAAAAAATTTTCCCAGGGAGCGCCAAGTTGCTCTTCCTCTTTCTATAAATTGTAAACTTCTCTTTTGAGAAGGGATCGACTCTCAGCGTTAAGGCAAAACTCTGCCCAAAAATCTCTCGGGCTTGTAAGGTAGAGCTCTGCCTGAATTTTACCTTGAATTGAGACATAGCATTTTTACCTCCATTTTGAGTTTTGCATCTTTAGTATGTGTCTATGCCTTGATTCTGTGTTAAGTCATTTTCATAATGCTTTCGCAGGATGATTTTAGCATGTCTGGTGCATTTTCTGAGTTTCCTTTTACGGGTATGTCAGAAGTGTCCCTAGAGGAGTATAGGTGAAGTGGATTGTCTGTTGCAGTATGTCTCAGAATGCCTCTAGTAGTTATTTCCTCCCTGTATCTCCATGGATCCCTGACCCACTGATGCAGAAGGTTCTCTCATGTCAGATGAAGTGTATGGGAGCTGTTTCTCGGTGGAAAGTGTATGTTTGGGCGGAGTAGATCACACATTTTCTGGTGTATCACCTTTTACTTTTTAGGCTTAGGTTTTGTTTTCAGCATCTCTTTCTCTCTTTTCATCCCCCCCTTTTTACATTTCTTTGTTAGTAGTAGGAGAAACTAGGGCCTAAATGATACATCAGAGGGAGCTAGCCCTTATCTAGAGACTCTCCCCTCCAGTGTCGCCGGTCCCACAGGTGGGGAGTTTCCATTGTTGCGTGAAAAAGTTAGGAGCTCGGCCTCCTGCCAAGGGTGCAGTCTTCTGCGTCAATAGTTTCCATGTACAGGGTTAGGTACAAAAAAGAAAGAGCAGCTAAGTTTGTTTCCCACCCAAACAAATGATGAGACATATGAAATTACAGTTGAAGATGAAGAGGACAGAATTAAGACGACACCCATTAGAGGATGTTCTTCCACCTTCGTTGACAAGGATGGGATGAAAGGTTGGAATGTTTTTTGCACAGAGCAGTATGCAAGAGAAGAAATTTCTATTGTTGTTTTTAAGGGTGAAATTGAAGAGGACAGAATTGGGTTAGCAGCTGATCACCACTCCAAGGAAGCTCCTAGAACCCATGGGCTGCCAAAATACATCCATAAAAAAGGGGCAACATGTATATGAGCTTGTTTTTGCAAAAGCTTCCTTCATTTGACAAGGATGGGAGCTAGAGTATGGGAGTGTTACAGCATGTTATTTCACCTTGGCATGAGGGTACATAGGCATGAGAGCTTACATTTGCTTGAGGACAAGCAAATTTGGGAAGAAAGGACTCTAATGTCTCCTTTTTCGAAATTAGAATAATATTATTACTAACATAAAAGGTATTTCTAAATACTTAAACTAAAGTAATAATAGTTTAATTTGCTTGTGACTTAAGAAGGGGACGTTTTAAGGGTCATGGGATTATTTAAACCTTAAGTGGAATTAAAAGAAAAAGTATTTTTAAATTTTATATTTTCCCTCCAAGTGGAGCTCCCCACTTGGGGAATTTAAGGAGGATGAAGGATCATTTGAAAAAGGGATGTTATGTTGGTAAAGGGATGTCTAAGCACAAAAAACTTAATGCACACTTTGAAGACGAAAACCTTCAAAGGTCAAGAGGAATTAGGGACACAACTATCTAATTTTGAACTAGGGAAGCTTCATTCAGATGTTGTAATTGAGCTCAAATATTTAAAAAATTTAGAAATAACCATAGTCACAAGGTTTAGAAATCCGAAAAGGCTCGGGAGGGCGAAAAATGAGGAATCTGAAATTCTTGAAAAGGTTCGAAAAAAATTCTGAAAAATCTAGTTTGAAATATGTGTGTGTGTGAGAAATATTTCAATCTACTAAAGAATAAATATTAATTTAACACTTGCAATATTGAGAAACGTATAAAAGTTTAAAACTTGAATTATATTAAAAGATAGCAAAATATCCATAGTCCATAGTTTAGAGCTTACGGTCAAAATTGATATAAAACCTAAAAGTTTCAAACATTTGCAACATCAAACTTTGCTTTAAAATCAAAACTAGCACTAGCACCATCAACAAATCCTCTATGAAGCTCATCAACACTATCAATATTTTCTTCAACTTCTTCAAAAGATGTTTCTCCAAGATGAAGATTGTCATATTCTTTTGCAAGAATGTGCTCAAGCAATCTTAAATTGCTATGGACAAAAACAAGATCTGAGAGCTTTTTGGCTCCTAGTCGGTTTCTCTTGTTAGTATGGATCAAATTATGCGTTCTCCAATTTCTTTCGCATGCAGAAACATTGACACACTAGCTGTGGACACGCACAAGCTTTTGTAACTCTGGAGTAGAACCATATGTCTGCCACCATAAATGGTGATCCGTATTACCAATGTCTTCTTGTGCTTCCTTGAAGAAAAACATGCCTTCTTGGTTCTTGAATGTAGTTAGCTGCCTTCTCACCTTAGTCTATTCATTTTCATCTTGAACCAACATGTCTATAGTTGTCAATACACCATTCTTTACCTCTTCATCTGAATCATGATTTACCTCTGTCAACTTAGGATTTAAATAGCACCTTGCGGCATGTATAGGTTGATGTAACATGTTCCATCGGATGTTCACATTGCCCTAAATACGCTGAACTTCATCGCCTTCGTTTGCTAGTACTTTTTTAATTTGTTCTTTTGCTTGCTCCATGCCTTCATACACAAAACTAATACAAGGTTTCATGCCATCAACCAATCTCAGCAAGTGAACAAGTGGCTCAAACACCTCAAGGGTCTTCTCGACGCCCTCCCAAAATGAATTGTCCAAGATAATTTTTTCAATATCCTTTGCAACGCTTTCTTTAAAAAACTTAGATTGTACTCATTCTTCACTAATCACAACTCTTCGCAATGTTGTTCTCGCCTCTACCTCCCTTTGCAAAGTGATAAAATTAGATGCAAATTTTGTTTAAGTCGGAAAAAGAAGTTCATGCTTTGCATATGAGCGATACAAGCTCAAGGTCAAGCAGTGATTAAGTATAAACTTGAAAATTTGCTTCCCTTCTCTGAAAACATTATTTACCGATTCCAACTTTGCAAGATCTTCTAGCAAAAGGTCCAAAACATGAGTTGCACATGGAGTCCAAAACAAATAAAGAACCCTGTCCATAAAAAGTTATCCTACTGCTTTACACTTCATTGCATTATCCATAATTATTTGGATAACATATTCTTCTTAAATGTCTAGAATAACAAATTCAATGCATTTGAAAATGAAATCTGCAGTCTTCACATCATTGCTTGTATCAATTGATTTGATAAACATAGACCTTTTAGGGCATTGGGTCAATATATTAAGGGGCCTTCGCTTTGTGTCAGATCAACCGTCACTGATTACAATGCACCTTGATTTTTTCCAGTGTTTTTTCATATTATCTAGTTTCCTAGATATAGATGTCACCTCCTCTTCCAACAGAATGGTTCGTAAGTTTTCAAAAGATGGCATTGTGTACCCTTTTCCAAAATTGGCGATCCCGTCTACCATTGCTTTCGTATGTGGATTTCGAACAACATTGAAGGGGACGGCATTTGCATTAAAAAACCAAGCCACCAATCTGTCTATCTCATGTTTTTTCTGCGACTTCTACATGGCTTTCAAAGAACGCTGAGAGTGGGACATTTGATGTTCACTTTTGCTAGTTTTGGTAAACTCTGGGGAATGCGTTGAGCTAGAAAATGAGCCAAACTGTGTCAGACTGCATTGAATTTTAGCTCTCTTTAAAGATTTAGATGTTGATGCAACTATGTTTAATTCATATTTGCTTTGGATTTGATTGAGAAATGGTGCATATATGGGGTTTTCCGCCACTATTGGGCCAATCTTCACATCTGGGCCTCCAAGATAATGGTTTTGAACCCTTGTTATAGTCCTTGTGATATTTGAGTCGCAAAGAGTGCATTTCATATTTTTAGGATTCATGTCTCGTTGAATAATGTATTTCTTTTCAAGTGGTTGACTTGCCATGATGATAAATCCCCTACAAAAGTTTTATAAACATTTTTTAATACACATTTAAAAAGGTGTATTTTTTTTTTTTAATTTAACTAAATGATGTATATAAAATAAAATTATAAAACTACAAAAAATAATAAAAAGTTAAAACATATCATAATATTATTAAATTTAATTTTAAATGACCTATAGAAAATAAAATTATAAAACTTTAAAAAATAATTAAAAAAATTATCGTAATATTATTAATTTTAATATTAAATAATCTATATAAAATATAATTATAAAAGTGTAAAAAATAATAAAAATATATCATAATATAATTATTTATTTTAAATCTTTTTAATATATATATATATATATATATATATATATTTTAAATTTAATTTTACTATATATTATGCAAATAACTTATTTGTAATATATAATAAATTTTAAATAAAAAAAATAAAAAACTAAAAATATTTAAAATAAATAATAATATTTAAATGTAAATGAAATTATATTTTATATTATAAATTATAATTATAAAACAAAATAAATTTTAAACCTAATTTTTTATTTATATTTATATTTTATAATATAAATAAATATAAACTTAATAAATAATAATATAATATATAAATCTAAATAAGTTTACCATAAATAAAATAAAAATTAAATACCTAAATCATACCTAAATAAGCATAATAAAGAAATAATAAATAAATCTAAACTATAAATATAAATCGTAAACCTAAATAGTATATTCTTGAATAATAAATACCTAAAGGTTTACCTGTTATCATTTTTAAAAATGAATTAAGAAAATAAAGAAAAAATAAATACCTTTCCTTTCCTGTACCCTGTCGTGGCTCTCTACAGGTGCTTCTGCCGCAACTTTCTTTGCAGGTGCTTTTGTCGTGTCATGTTGCTCTCTCTGCAGGGGCTTTTGCCTCTCTCTGATGCGCCTTCGTCGTGTCTTGTCACCGCTGGAATTTGTTTCTAGTCTGTGTTGCCATTCAGAGGTTCACCATTGTTTGCGGTCACTGTTAGTGTCTACTCGCCCACTGCTCTTGTGTTGATTGTCGTTCAACAACGAAACACAGTTTATTTTCCTTCTGGGTTAGTCATGACGTATATATAACACACTTTCATCTTTTTAGGGTTTATCTGTGTACGTCACTGCACTTTCTAGGGTTCGTGTTAGTTGATAAAGGGATTTTTTTAGGCTTTTTTTTGGTTTTTAATTTTTATGTTTGAATATAAAAAAATGGCCGAACTGGATTGGATTAATTTGGAAGATCGCAAAAATGCGCATCTTTTCGGATTTTGTTGAGATTCGACTGACCCTTGTAACTATGAAAATAACCCTTGGGAAGGGTGGCGACTTGCTTGTAGGAGTGGCGACTTGCCTTGTGAGGGTGGCAATTTTGTTGGAGAGGTTGGCACCTTGGTTTGTGAGCCATCTTGGGCAGATTTCATCATTTTTAGTTGAAGACCCCTTGTTTCAAACGCTGTGTGGAGTTTGGAGGGTTTGAAGACCCCTTTTTAGGGTTGCGTGGAATTGTTGCAGGAAATTCTAATTTTCCAGCTAGGGCAAATCGCTTGGAGGGCTGATTTTGAGGGTTTTATAGGATATTTCAAGCCTCTAGCAATTTCTGGAATTTTCTATAATTATTTCAATACTTATCACTATTTTTAATTATATTTTCCAGCACCTTTATTGAAGAAAAAATCCCAGAATCAGGTAGTTATGTTTGCTGTAACTTTCTGCATGTTTGGTGTCTGTGGCTGAGTTTGATGCTATAAAATTCATTACAACATTTTGTATTTTTCAGCTAGGGTTTCATCATTTAATTCTACAATTTATTAGGTTTTGGCACCTAGGGTTTGCAAGGAAAATTCAGAAAAATATCTTCTTTGGTTAGGGTTTGCTACAAATTCCAGATTCAAAGGTTTTGTCTAATTAAGGGACATTACAGGGGCCAACAATACTCATGCCATACATGAGGACATGGAACAATTGGGATTCACCCTGATGTGTTGTTTGGATCAGGGGTGGATTCAACGATAGCTTCTCAGGGCTATGGCTATTGATGATACTTCCTCTTTTGCTGCATCCCAATTAGTCGGGACTCTTGGGGCTTTGGTTTAGGAAGCTGAAGAAAGGGAGTGTGGACGTATTGTGTTGGTCTTAAACTCTAGTGAGGAGGCTAATGATTAATCTACTATTTTTTTTTTCTTGCTTCTATTCCTCGTAGAACCTTCTTAGTAGAAGGTGGAAACATTTTGTAAATAGACTTTCATGATTTTATCAGGGATTTTGATTACTATATTACATTCTTAGCTAGGTTGTAGCCCTTTTTTGACCTTATAATTTTTTTTTAATAAATTGTGTTAATGACCTATTATTTATTTATTTTTATTTTTAAATTTTGTTTCTTCTAGTTTTGTGTTTCAATTGAAAATTTTGTTGTAATAGTAATTAACAAAAAAATATAATTTCTGTTTTCATTTGATAGCCTTGAAATGATTATTATTATTATTTTTGCTAAAGGTATCTTGGGACATCATTGGGCCCCAGCGAGATGTTGCACTATACTAAGGATGGGAGATCTAAGAACTTTACTTATGCCCACGATTTTGATTGAATTATCATGGTGCCCATAAATAGGGGTGTCCATTGGGGGTGGGACCCATTATCATGGAGGGCTTTGAACCTAGGTCTGTCACCTCTAAAAGCAACCATTTATTACTACACCAACAACCCATGGATTATTATTATTATTATTTTTTTATTGATGACAACTTTCGATCGGAGTGTAGACCGGTTTGGGACACAATTGGGGGCTTAGATCCCCATGTAATTTATTAATCACCTGAATACTAGCTGTATACCAGATACTACTAGATGTATACCAATTGTTACCAACAATGGCCACCACCGTACTGGAGGATAACCAACGGCCAGTAACGTCCTCGAGAATACAACCAACGGCCACAACTGGCCTCACATGCCTTTTCAAAGATTTGAATCTAGGTGGGGCTTGAAACAACCAAGCCACTTAACGAACTCACCCACTTCTCATTGGTAATGGACTATTATTATTGTTATCATTTTCATTTTTAATTTTTTTAATGACCTCTAATAATAAGTATTAATAATGATTAAAATAGTTAAGATGTTAATTATCAAGAATTAGTTAGGTGCTAATAGGACTTTTTACTTTGCTTTAATTATAATCTAGTTGTTGCAATTTTTTGAGAAGATTGATGATTGGTTTCAAGGTCTGGCTCAAACTTAAACCAACATTCCCTAATCAAGTTGTTCGCATGCTTGTAAGTCTCTACTACTTTCCTTAAGCAATGTTTAAAGTAGTGATCCTTCATAGCTGACACTTCGTGTTTTCAATACGTATATGGTGTTTTGTCTTGAAAGAATACTTTACTAATGCCGGTTTGATCTCCCTCTCCCTTTTTATGCCTTTATTATATTCGTTTACCTTCATAATGATAGGATGACTTGTTTCCCCGATATATGACACTTTTTGGGGTTTGTTCTATATGATCCTTAGATGACTTGAGTGACTTCCTAAGATTCATGTCAGGGAAACATGTTCACTTGATGTTTTTCTTCTCAAAAATTCTAATATGATGTTTGATATACTGATGCAGTCAAGGATAGGAGGTCCAATGAAGGACATTCTTATCCATGCAGCCCTCCAATACACATAAACTATGAGACTTAAACTAAAGCACATTTTTATTGATCCTCCTTGAGGATGTAGAATGATTACACACACATACTCTCCCTATGAATACAATGCAAGGGAAGAATGATACACAGACCGTTCCTGGACTGTACATCGCTCTCTGCTCTTCTAAGCCTCCTCCTCAAACACCTACACTCACTCGAAAGATGTTTGCCTACTCCAAGGCCTTCCCTTTCCTTTTGTGCCTCGCGAGAGTGACTCTTGGCATCCCTGTGAATGTAAGAACCCCTCAGGTCGGACACTTGAAAATGCAGTTTTTTTTTTTTATCTTTTTAAAAATTATTCTTCTAGAGGTTTCTTAACTAATTGTAATTTTACCATGCTTAATAATAACCACTACATTTGATAAGAATTAAGTCATAAGTGCAAAGTGATTTTACTAATTCTGACATCGATCAAGCTCAACAATATTTCCCAAAATAATTCATTGTGAAATCAATTACAATTTTCAAAGGTACAAATCAATATTCATTCTGTACTAATCTCTTAGTTACATCAACATTCATGGTTATCATAATTACATCATTTAAAGTAATACAACTAAGAGTACATCATTTCCCAAAATATATACAAATACAATGTAGGTTTTTGTTCATAACAGGCACACATAATTAACGAGTTTTTCCCAATGCGAAATTGAGAATGTAGGAGATCATCACTAAAGCCCAAAGTAACCGTGTAAGAAGCAAAGAGGGAGAGTGCCATAGAGGGATATATACCTCCAACCAAGAGCCTTTTGGATCCCTTTCACACCTCTCATCCATTGAGAGTGGCCCTCCCCTTCACGAGAAGGATAGATACAAATCCGATGAAAATACAGAGGACACTGTGTATATAGGTCAATATTATAGCTAACTCCGTGTAGCACAAGCATGATAGTGAACTGGAACAGGGAATGATACATTTCTCATGTATACAAAATAGGAAATAAAATATTCCTTCTAGATAAACTAGGTATACATGCTTATGGCCATGAGACTAGAATTAATGAATCCACCTCGTCACATCCGGACTTGGTAATCTGCTATGAATCATAGTGATACTAGGGATTTCCACAATCGCTTAGTTCTCAGTTCCTAGTCCATAACTCATCACTTATGTTTCCCCAACCTACCCACCTGAACAATAGTTTAGCAACCAGTGATCTGCAGGAAACAATATAAAAATGATTTCCGAAAAGTGTGAGGGATAACGTATTGCTTAGGTGTTCCATACCACCTATGCGAGACGATATCTCACTCATACATCATTGAAGATCATACACGCAATTAATAGTCTTAGAATTTTATTGCCTAAAGATGTGATAATTGTCCAATATTGATTTGAGCCTTTATCAAATAATAGTAGAAATGCCACATATAATAACCTAAATCAACAAGCCACTTATGCATTGGTTTCTACATAGATGCGGTTTTAAGCATATTAAAAAGTTTCATATAGACCAATATGTAATAGATTTTGTGTTTGCATTTTCATTGTTTCTAGGAGTAAATTTTCACAATATTATATATGCGTTATCGACCACTTAGGTGAGATTAATAGGTTTTGATGTTTATAATGGAGTATAAAATATTTGGGAAACTATTGGGTTTCTCATCCTAATTCTATTTGGCCCGATCTTAATTTTGACAATGTCCTCTATCTTCACATTCTTAACATATTCATATTTATTACCATATTCCCACTATAAACATAATTCATTTACCAAGTTCAAGCCATTCAAGATTTCGTAATCCTCACATTCTTAACAATATTAATATTTATTACCATATTCCCACTATAAACATAATTCATTTACCAAGTTCAAGCCATTCATGATTTCATAATCCTCACATTCTCGACATATTCATATTTATTACCATATTAAGATCATAATATTCTTATTTTTACCCGATTTAATCATATTCACATTTAGAAATAAATAAATATATTCATATAAGTAATGGGTTTTTGCACAATAATAAATATATCCATATTTGAATAGATGAGATATAAAGAGGACTCACCCACAAACCCGAGGACTCAAGCGTAAGACTAGCACAAGCGTAGGTCAAAGCAGCTGCGAAAGAAGTTGCAGAACTGTCTATTGAAACAGCTGTGGAAGAGGCTATGGATCTCCCTATTAATGCAGCTATGGAAGAAGATAAAGATAAGATAAAATAAGAAATTGATGATCACAAAAGGACAAGCGTCCACGAAAAGTAAAGATGCGGTCTCAATGTCCTAGCTATTATACTTATATTAACTTTTCTCTTGCAGGTTCTTATTTGAAATGTATTTTTCTAAAAATCCTATTGTCAGAATATGGTTAATATTAGGCAATTATATATGTATATATAGACATATCGACAATTGCCTAATATAATCCAAAACATTGAACTTACAATTGACATATCGACAATCATATATTCATATTCATAACGACCATATACATATGATCCAAACCATTGGACAACACTTATTATCTATGGAACAATAATATATAATTTCATATTCATATTGATCTTACCCCTATCACCCAAAACATTCAATTCCACCAAAACATTTAAAGTTACAGCTTTAACATAACTGATTCAAAAAAATACTTTCCTAGAGCGAAACGTCATGCATGGGCAGGTATCTTAATAAGCTTATAAAAGTACACTAACACAGCCAATAACAGTCCCGTTAAATCGCAATGACTTCTCCATTTCTCAATGAAATTCCATGCGTCCAAATGTTTTGGAAAGCTGATTCTAAGTAGCACAAAACCCAGAAAGGATTTCAATAGATCGTTTTTACTTTAAGAGCAATTTTATGTTGAACACCACCCACTTATGGATTCTATATTCATATTTTCGCGAAGAGCAAATTTCTTTGAGGACCTAGGCTGGAAATTGACAGGTTGTATTTATTTTTAAAATTTTTTTTACACTGTATATGACCAGTTAAAATTCCAAAGGGCCATAATTGGTCACAGATTAGAAATTAGTAGGCCATATACTCTTTTAAGTATTTGCTACTTTAAATATGTAAAAATGTAATGAGTTTTAATATTTATGAGAAGATACACACCCATAGTCAGAAAATTTGGCAAAATTCTTTCACCCAATTCTTGACTCGAGTGAAGCTATCTTTATCCATGATGTCATATACCAACAGTGCTGCGGCACTTCCCCCAACATAAAAGATATCGATTAAGCAATCACATGGATGCAACTCAAGACTTAAATGCAATTGGATGTAAATATAAAGTGCATCGATCAAGATAATGCACAAAATGTGAACCTTGTCAATTATTAAAATTAAAAAATAGGCAGTCCCAAAAGCACAGAAATACTTAAAAAAAATACTTACCACCTGCATCTTGACAGTAAATAGGACCCAAAGCATGAAACCGATTTTGACGTGCTGTATCCCAAATGGATAGCATCACAACTGTTCCATTGAAATTGAGATGCTTTGTAAGGTAATAAGCTTGTATTGTTGCCATTTGTGAGTCAGAGAAGACATTATTTACATATCACGAGACAAGGGATGTTTTTCCAACTCTTGATCTTTCCGACTGAGCTATTTTTTTATCCCCATGCTACCTTCATCTCAGTCCTTGCTTGCGTCTTCCTTCTTTTTGGCCTCTATCTAACACTCCCTTCTTCTCTGATGCAGCCTCCCTTTTCTAAAACAAAAAGCATCTTATTTATTGTTGAAGGCAGCTACTTAAACCCACCTCTCTCTGCCATCCAAGAAACTCCAGTCAGTACATGCCTCCTGGTCATTAATAGTTTAGTCGGCTGGGGATGCTGGGCATTTCTATTGGTCTGCAAAAAGTCTTATGTTCTTATTAAATGTGTCGGCCAGCCCATGTGGCTTCTGATTTTATTTCTTTTATAAACAGAGTCTGCTCCTTTATTTGCCTTGCATGGCAAAATTTTTACTTTTTTATTTCTAAGTCTCCTTGATGCTCAGAAAAACTATTTTTATCTTTTAATGGCTAATATAAAATAGAAGGTGAGGTCTAAGTGCATGCCTCTAGCACTACTATTTATTTTTGAACTATCAAATTTGTCTCGCACATTATCACCAACTGGGACTTTACTTCTAAAGGCTATGAGCTTTTGCAATAGCTTATTGAACTATAAGACTTACTGTTGAAATATAAAAATGAGTGGCTCCTATATAAGAAAAACTCGTGTTGACTTTTGATAGTCTTCGCATACTGCATCATAGAAGGGTACCCCAACATTTTATTTTGCATGCACAAAGAGATTAGAAAAGTGAGAATGCGAAGGTTTAAAATGCTTGATGCTTGACGCTTGATGCTTATTGATGGTTACACACAAAACAAAATAACTAAACGAGATGAAGTTTCAACATAACTTTCATCCCATCCCCAAGGGTACTAGAAGGTCCTAAGACAAGGTTTAATGTCAATGATAGTTCTCAAACCTGTATACAAAGCATTCTCTTTGTTGCCCTCAGAAATCACATCTATTAATCTCTCCTTGATGATACCCTCCCTCTTTTCAGGTGAAGATCATGTGCTACAACCACACACTTAGCAAAACCCATCGAGTGGTTAAACTAAGTTAATAATATCCAATAAATCATTTCAATATAAACGTCAAATAAATTTGCAAAATATAACCATGAAAGTGCATCGAATCCATTTGATGCCAAACACTAAGCATATCATCACCATTTCACGCTATTCTAATAAATAAAGTAAAATTCAATTTGATGCTCCATAATGTAAGCAAATCAATTATCGACGTCATCCAATATAAATTAAAATAGTTTCAATTCATTTGGTGTTGGTGTTCATAAGCAAGTCAAATTTGCTTGATGCTTAACCAATGAAACAAAGCAATTCCGATTTGATGTTAGATCATAATAACCATGCAAATTCCATTTGATGTTCAAATAAACACTTCAATCCTATTTGACACTAGATTAATTAAATATGTCAATTTTATTTGATGTTAAAGTATATAAACACATCAATTCTATTTGCTAATCATAATTAACCCAACAAATCATGGCAGTCAAATATAATCAATTTAAATCATTTTGACATTTAATCATATCCAATTTCATATATAAAAGCAATTGATTAATCCTAACAATCCACTTGTTAATTTGTAGCCAGAAATCTACGTCTAGTTAACTAATCATGAGCTAACACTAGAGACACCCTTTTCTGATGCCTAGGGAAAATTGGATGTGACAGTGAATCTTGAAAGCACTCAACATGGGCACTTGAATGTTTTTAGGTTGTTACTAGCGGTGTACAATTGCCATGGGCAAAACCACCGCTCCCTGCAAAGCGACAGTTACATAACCTCCGGTTAATGCAGAGGTGCGTCAGGTAGTGGCTTCATCATGAGACAAAGAACACTCTATCTCATGACCTGAAATTGCTCCTTCCTTCTAGGACCTTGTTGACGTGTGATTGAGTCCATCTAGGTTGTCTTCGATTGTCGGAAGCCCATAAACACAAGATATCTTTTTGGATGATGCAAGATTGTTTGACTATCCAGATACTCCTACATCAAACACTCGGGGAACATTTATAAGCATAGTGCTTACAAATTTGGGTTAGGTGGTAGAATCACCCTTTTGACTTCGTGGGTAAAGGCGTGATGTGCCCTTCCACATTGTTATGTAGCGCCATATTTCCAGCCATTTTGCTGGATTGCAAACCATCCTCCTCCATGAAACACGTTCCACACTATCTCATCCCAGTGCCCACTAACATTGGGCTAACCTCCCTTGCTAAATCTTAGAACATAATTCCCCTATTCTGTTGTGCACATCTGAACTTATGACATCTTGGCTACTCCATCTTCCTTCCAACTTTTGTAGGCAACGCTTCATCTTCCTTTGTCCCTATTTTGAACAAGAGATTCCTCCATCAACACACGCTTATCAATATGCCTCACAAGATGATTCTTGTGCTCTTCCTCATTTTCCTGTCCATTCAAGTGTACTAGGGCCTCTGTCCATCCTTCTTAATACTTACAGCGTTAGCTCTTCCATCGTACAACATCTCCCTATCAAATTGCCATGGTCTCTCTAACAAAACATGGCACACATCCATAGGTAGAACATCACACAAAACCTTGCCCCGATATCTACTATTCTGCACTTCCACTTCACAACACTCCCTCACAATATCACCATGCCTCTATAATAACCAAGATACTCTATATGGCCTTGGGTGTGGTGTACGTGCCAAATTCAGCTTGCAAACGGGACAGTAAATTACTGCAACTTCCACTATCAACCACAACTTTGCAACGCTTACCTATTGTCTTGCATTTGGTTCTTAAAATGTGGCTCCTTTGGCATTCTCCTTCCTTCCTTCTCAACCTTCAAGACTCGTCTCCTTGCTAGAAAAATCTCCCATTGTTTTGGTTCCTTTGTACACTTGGGTGAAGCTATGGCTTTTTCTTCCGCATGTGCAACTTGCACACTTCTTCATTTCTTCTCCTCTCACTATCACATTGAATCACATTGAGCATGAAGATACATTGAGCATGAAGACACTCAAAAGCACAATGTCCAAAGTCCCCACACCTATAGCACGTTTCATTGAACGTTCTTCTTCTTCCTAATCCATAGCTGCCCCTTCCTCTTGTGTGGATCCTCCTCTTACTTGTTGATTTGGCACTTGAGAAGTGCTAGATCCTTTTTCATTCCATTGTTGATTGCCTTTGGGGGATGGCTGGCCCCTACCATTGTTGAACCTCTCTCTTCATGTTGCTGCACTTTGTTGCCTTTTAGACAACTTTTATTCTGCCCTTAAAGCATATGAGTATCCTTCCCATTGTATGCAACGTCACTAGGCTGATCTAATCTCGAAAACTCAACTGCAGTCCCTTGATGTATCTTGCCACATTTTATTGATTCATCTCACTATGACCAACCCGAATTGTAATTTGTAGAATTCCTTCGTATACTCCTTCACTCGTAGCTCCTTTTGCCTTAGCTTTTGTAGCCACTTCAACAAATCCAATTGATAATCTATAATCCAAAAATTTGCCTTTCAGTTTTGCAACCATCCTCTCCCAATGGGTAATCTCATCCTTACCCCTTCTATTCCTCTCTCCTTCCACCATGGGCTGCGTGACCTTTCAGCTTGGTCTGAGCCACCTTCACTTTCCTTTGGTCATCCATGTCATCAAATTTGAAATACTCATCCATCTCATTGAGCCAATCAATCAGCTCTTTGGGGTTCAAAGTCCCTGAAAAGCTTGGAACCTTTTTCTCGGCTCCTCTCCCATTATTCAAAATAGCTTTAGCAAGTCTATCTTCTCCCTCATTCAACTGCTTAGGTGCTACTCCCACATCTTCCACTCCCAACTCTTCATTTCCACATCATCTCTTGGGAAAAATCCCCTTCTATCCTCTTCAATGACAGTTAATCATGTTTGCATAACCTCGACATCTCCACAATCTCATCTAACCATCCTACCATATTGGCAGCCACTACTACAACTCTTCCCATTCTTTTTGAAGACATCCTGACTTTCTCTCAACTTGAACTTCCTGCTGCAGTATCTTATTTGCAAACTTACGTAGGCCATACACTTTAGACCATTCTTTCAACGATTTGCTCTCTATGCACCTTCACAAGATGGAGATCACTAAACTCTCCTTTGATTGATGCAGTCAAGGATAGGGGGTTCAATGAAGGATAGCCTTGTCCTTACAACCTTCTACTACACACACATAATATGAGACTTGAACTAAAACATACACATTTATTGATCTTTCTTGAGGAAGTACAAGGATTACTCACACACACTCACTCACTCTTGCTATGACTACAACAAAAAGGAAGAATGCTACACAGTTCCTTCTTGGAACACTGCTATTTGCTCTTTTAAGCTTCCTCATCAAACACCTACTCTCACTTAGAAGATCTCCTCCAACTTCAGTTTGCCTACTCCAAGGCCCTCCTTTTCCTTTTGTCTCTCTTGAGAGTGACTCTTGGGATCCTTGTGAATCTTGAAAATGCTTAACATGGGCACTTGAATGTTTTTGGGTCGTTATCAGGAGTGTGAAATTTCTGCAGGAAAAAAATGCTGCTTCATGTAGCAGTTATGTAACTGCCTGATGGTTTTGTATTTGCTAGCTAATGCTAACCTACGTTAACCGATAGTGTCACCATGAGACAGAGAAATCTTTGTCTCATACCCTAAAACCTGCTCCTTCCTTTCAGGAGCATGTTGATGTGTGATTGAGTCCATGTAGGTTGTTTTCAACTATTGGAAGCCCACAAACACGAAAGTTGTATTTTTGGTGATGCAAGATTGCTTGACTATCCGGATGCTCTTGCATCATATACCCTCCACACAAGGGAGAAAAGCCATTGGAACCCCTGATATATCCTCTTCAACATTCCAATTCATATGCCTATTTCTAGCTTGCTTGAAATCCCCTGCAATCTACTTGCCTCTATAGCCATTTTTCTTGAAAACCTCCGTCAAATGTTTAATGTCTTGATTAAAGTGATCATTGTCACAAAGTTATCGCACTAGAGTCCCATGAGATTTTTTCGAAAGGAGGACATCAAGGAAAGGCAACTTACCCTCCAACTCCAATTATTTTGTGAACTTTTTGCTGTCCATGATGCTATTAATGTGGGTATGGAACTCTTCTAACTTTCCCAACACATGTTTTCAGCTCAAGTTCGTCTCATTAACGAATTGTTTTCATCATTTCGGTCTAATGTGAAAGAGTTTGAAGGTAAGTCTTCAAAGTTCTTCATGGAGAGATTGACTATAATAGGGGATAGAGGAAACCCCATTGCAATGCTTTCCATTTGTTCATAGATGCCACCGCTGAAAGTGAAGAAAGTTGACTTCAAACAAGTTTAACCAAGGTTATCTCATCTTCTGTGCCTCTTCTCACAACCTTAATAGCTTCAACAATGGATATCTTGGTGAATAATGACATTACATCAAAGCTCACCAAAATCTCCTCATTTAAAATTTTCTTGTCTTTGATAAACTCTACAAAAGTCGAAGAGTCTTTGATGTAAGAATATATTTTCCCTACCAACGGCTTGATTTTTTTTAGCCAAAAAAACTGCCAAGTCATAATTTGGAGAATCTGTGGTGTCCACAATTGGTCTTAGTGGGACTTCTTCCTTATGTATCTTTGGGGCAACATAAATCTGAAAAATGATATTCTTTTAGGGATGAGGCACTTATTTAAACCATAATCTAAAGAAGATTCAATTATCACCTTTTCAACTTCCTCACAATTGTGTAACAGCCTCCTATAGCAACCACTATTATGTAAGTGATTAAACATTTTGGCATCATAATCTATCTTATTCATTAGTACAGCGGAATTACCTTTATCCTTTTGTGATTACAATGTTTGCATTTCCATTTATCTTTCTCATCACATTCCATTCTTCTTTCAAAATGTTGCATCTTAGTGGCTTGGATTTTCTCAAGACTATCTCCCTTCATCTGCCACCTCATTAGTTAGGATTTTTATAACATTCTCAGATTCCACCAAGAAATCCTCCCTAGGTATATATCTTGGGGCGATAACAAATCTTATCATGTTTGTCCAAATCTTTGCTTCCTGCACCTTTTAAATGAATACTACAAAGAAGGGCCTCTGATGTTGTTGGTGTTCTAATGTGAATTTTGATGTGGAGACCATATGAATATTTTTGTTGATCGGATATAGAAGCTCATCTCTGCTCACTTTTATGGACTATGAGCCAGTTTGGAAGGTGCTTTGCTTATGCATCTAGTTATGCTTTTGGTAGTAGTTCTCATCATATGGTTGAGGCCACCATCGATGTTAGATGTATTTGGAGCTTTTTAGAGCCCAATTTTGTGTAATTATATCATTTTGGCTCATAGTCTCTATTCTTTTAATAGCTTAAATGATTTATGATCATGATTTGGCTTAAAAACAGGTTGATGATCTAATGACCTATATTATGATTGGTAAAAACTCAATGAATAAGGACCTTATATTGTTTATTGTGTCTTTGCATGACACATGTTTCCAATATTATCATTTCTATTTTTCTTCTATGATGTAATTTTGTATATTTATATATATAAACACAGCATGTGTGTGTTTATATAAATTAGATCGATTCAATTTAAGGGGGAGGAGGGAATGTGGGACCATGATTTCTTTCGATGCTGCCTGTTCCTGGAAATTATTATCTGCGTTTATTGCTAGTTAGAAAGAGGAAGGTCTTGCAGTTTAAATATGTAAAAAAATCTTTGAATTCTATTTTATACAATTAGTTATTAAACTATCAACACTGTCGACTTTGCTTGCCGCACTCCACGATCACATGCTTATTCCTAAAAGAATCAAGTAATTGTTAGCATATTCAAAATGAACAGGGTTTCTATTTGTGATATGCTGCCATATTCTTGTGTGTATATAACACAGGTACAGCGATTGCGCCCCTGAAAGGGTTGCAGGAGCCTTGGATCGTACTTTGCAAGACCTGCAGCTGGACTATATTGATCTTTACCTTGTGCGTGAGCTCTTGTTGCTTTGTTATATAATTCGATTTCCTTCCATTGATTTTTAGGTAACTTGGTAAATAGTTCCAAAACTTTCATTTTTGGTCTGCAATAGATGCACTGGCCAAATGCTGATATTCCCAGCACATGGAAGGCGATGGAGAAGCTGGTGGATACTGGCAAAGTCAGTGCCGTTGGCGTAAGCAATTTTTCTGCAAAGAAATTACAGGATATACTTGCATATGCAAAAGTGGTGCCAGCTGTGAACCAGGTTGAACGCCATCCAGTGTGGCAGCAACACTATCTTCAAAATTTTTGCAAGTCTAAGGGTATTCATGTATCAGTGAGTATGGTTTCATGTAAAATCAGGCTTTGAATATTGAATATCTCTAGTCTGATAAATACTAGAAGAAGTTGTGTTTATATTTACTTACTGAAATACGTTGTTTCAATTTCAATTCTTTAAGTGTATTCCAAATTAAGTTTTGCAGTGCTTTTGTTAGGTTCTTAATATTTTTATGATGATTACAGGCATACTCTCCACTGGGCTCTCCAGGTACTGAATGGTTTAAAATAAAAGTTCTAGAGCATCCTGTGCTGAAGCAAGTGGCAAAAGAATTGGGCAAGACGCCTGCACAAGTTGCACTTCGCTGGGGTGTACAAAGTGGATGTAGCGTGCTTCCAAAAAGTGCCAGTGAAAATAGAATCAAAGAAAACTTTGATGTGTTTGACTGGTCAATTCCTAAAGAATTATTTGATCAGTTTTCACAAATTGAACAGGCATGTAGGACTAGTCAGTTTTAATTGATTTCCATTTCGGTCAAGAGTTTGGTATATTCATATTAAGGATTTACTCTCTCTGCTTTTTCAGGTAAGGCTGCTACGAGGAGATCCTCTTGTCAATAGAACACATGGCCCATTCAAAAGTTTGGAAGAACTTTGGGATGGCGAAATTTGAAACAAATTTTGTTAGTCAGCTTTGCATTATTTTTCAACGTAAAGGGAGTAAAATCATGAATGCATTTGACTTGATTGCCCCTTTCTATTATGTTTGCATTGTTTTTGTGTTTTGATACATTTTCAATTCCCATGGTTATTTTTACCCCAGTACTTTTTTTTAATGTAATTTTGAGTCCTATTGATCTTTTTTGATCATTTGTGAACATTAATATAATTTATATTGCAATATTTAAGCATTCTTTTAGGTAATCTAAGTATATCCCAAATTTCTTCTATATGAGAAGTTGAGAGTTTTGCTGTCTAAGTCTGTCCCAAATATCCTTTATATGAGAAGTTGAGATTTTTGTTGTCTTATTATTGAAAGAGCCTGGATGGAAAGGTAAAATAGATATAAATTTTAAACCGTCAGTGTGCAAAGTGAAATGATGGTCAAAATAGAGAGGAGAACCCTATTTGTTATAATCTACTTTAATTTGCATTTTTTGCTTTTAATATGTCGAAGGACCATTGATTTCTATATAAAACAAATGAAATATTTTACATTAATTTTTTTAAAATAAACTATCAATATATGGGAGATCAATCAAAGTGGAATTAAACACTAGTGATGCAATCGGGGTAGGGGGGCCTAATTAAGGAATGCCCTTCACCCTGCAGTGATGCCAATTTAGCTGTGTGTATCTCTGTCTAACACAAAGCTAGACACTCATAAATAACATACACAAGCTTAAATTAATTTTATAAAGCTTAAGAGGCCTTCAGATCATTTTCAATATATAGTCCAGCCAACAAATAGCCCGAGGGCTTTTATGGTATATTTCTGAAGCTCTCAACCTTTTACTACACAACTTACCAGCTTATAAAACTTATCCTTGTTCTATAACAGTAACCAAAAACTCATTAAAAGCTTCCTTAAAACTTTTACTAATCTTTAGCATCAAAAACTGCTATTCTATTGCTCAGAGCTCATATTTATAACAAGTTTGATGCTTCTTGCGGATTTTGGATATTTTACCAAGCTTTTTTTGCCTCTCTAACAAGCTAAATCAATGAAGTATGGTCCTACATGCTAAGTCAGCTTGAAAATCGATTTGGGCAATGTCTGAGTGTGCACCGTAGCTCTTTGCAGTTATTTATTTACCAACTTTGACCCTTATCTTTTCATGCTGACCTTTCAATCTTTATACACTGTGTTGTAATTTTTTTTTAAAAAATTATTGGTTTGCTTGTGAGGTCCAACAGCTTCAAGTACAACCCGCACCTTAGCTTGGCCTACAAGCTTAAGCACTTCATCATTCCCCAGCAAGCTTTATGTACTGCCATGTACTATGCATCTGATGGTTTACTTCAAAGGATTGTAGGCTGAATTTACAAGGTGTGGCCTTGGGCCGAAAAGAAATGCGAGTTTGGGAAATAATTAGCAGCAGGATATGTATTAAGGCCTTTATGGTGAACTAATTTGGGTTTAGGCCTGCTTAGCTTCGAATGGGCACTATTAGCTTCGAAATGCATCATGTGGACAAAACAAATGGGCCGTAAAAATGAATACTACCTCAAAGAATTCAACCCCACAGGGGATTTTGAAGAAAAAGCCTATATAGGAGCAGACATTAAGTGGAAAGCAAAAACGCTGATTGCCCAATTTAGGACGAGCTCTCATCATCTTAGGTGTGAAACGGGTAGATGGCCAACTCCTAAAGAGGATTGGAAGGAGAGAATATGCCTCTTTTGCAATAAAGGCGTAGTGGAGACGGAACGACACTTCCTCTTGGAATGCGAGGCATATAAAGACATCCGACACAGTTATGGTGAAACTTTGAAAATCGCCAATCTGGACACCTTGTTTGAAGCGACAAGGCTGGGTAATACATCGAACCTCGTGATCAAACTTCACAGCAAAAGGAAAAATCTCAAGAAGAAAGTTCAAGGAACTTAGGGAGCGTTTTTGTCGCTGAGGTCTTGTTTTGATGTGGATGTGTGCGACTGATGGGTCCCAGACGCTGCTGCGGTCTCGTGGACGTTATTAAAATCCTTCATTCATTCATTCCCAAACTTGGTTAAAAAGCCTTGGCTAGTTTAATCGGCTTGGGCTGCTAGCTTTGGGTGACAAGTGTTACTCATTGGCAGGGGTTATAATTTGATAGGCTTCGACCTATATTAAAATATAGCTCGTGCAGATATAGGAAAAGTTCGAGGCGTAAAGCCAATCAAAATATTAAAATAAGCTGTCCTCCACGCTATTTAATAATACCTTGAGTAGTTGGGAAAAGATTGGGGCGTATGTCAAAAAAGAAAGTAATAAAGCTTGGCTGCAGTCTACACAAAATATGAAGCTTGGATAGTTTATGATAAAGTTCAAGTAAATTAGGAATTGGGTTAGGATAATTCAAATAAGATTGGTTGCATATTTTCCCCTTAACCTCCAGCTGGTGGTGGTTAGTCTTTCTTGTTTTGCTTATTGCCGTGGTCATATCATTGTTTAGTGATGCCTTTTCTTTTGTTGCGGAGGGTCTTTGTTGTTGTTCACCCATCGGGGTGTTCTTTGGTGAGTGTTTTTCATTCTCTTGTTCTGTTTTTTTTTGGAATGCTGGAAATTATTTGTAAAATGTAATATCTTATTTTTATTAATATGAAGTAACAAATTTTTTTAGGGATAAAAAATTCAAACAAGATTGGGCTTAAGCCAAAACATTAAAAGATGAAGCTAAAGCATCTAGACCACATATAAAAGATCAAAACACTTAGCTCATCCAATAAGCTTGGCATTAGATCCTAAAACTATCTCCCAATAAGCGCAAACTCTACCAATCATACAACATTCTGCCATAACTCCTACAAAGCTGGAAAACGCTGAAACAAGATTCCAAAGCCTACAAAAGTGGAACCAAGTCCTTTTTTTGTTTTTGGATTATGCAACATTTTGTATCGCTGGGATACCCCTGCATCAAACACCCCAACTAAATGAAATTTGAGTTCTTGCTTACAAGGGTAGGATAAGTGGCAAAGCCACTCTTTTGACCTCAAAGGGTAATGACCATGTCTTTCCCTGCGCAAAAACCAGGCACCTTTGTCCTTGTCTTTCCATTTCCAACCATCTATTGGCTCATGGTCCATCCTCTTAGTTTGAACTCCATCTCTCCACTTCACTTTGCCCTTTGCTTGGGCATAGACCAACTACATCCTTTAATGAGCTTTGCTCTTATTTCTCCATGCTCGTGTGTGCTTAAACCCACCATAATCTGACCTCCTACACCAAAAGCCTTTTTGGCATTTCTTAATATATGTCCAAACTGTTGTTGGACTCGAAGACCAACTTTGTTCTTCATGCAACTTCTTTGCCACCTCCTTCCCTGTTGGACCTACACACATTTCAGTTAAAATAAAATTAAAATCAATATCATATGACCCAAAAAGTCCCTACTGGCACCTCTGTTTCCATTTTGTTTTCCTTCTCTCCACTTGTGTCAATTGATATAACAATATGCTCTTCCTCTCTTCTCTTTTCCCTTTCACACATACAAGTTGATATAAAGATTAGTTGCCCCTTTTCGTCACATATTGTAAGCACTAGAGTTTGCACTTCTTGTTACGTTTTTCTCTTCTTCTTCCTCTCTTCTTTTCATTTTTCTCTCTATGCCTTCTAAAAGGCATACCTTCGCTGCTTCATTGCTGTTGATGCTCGTCTCTGCTTCATCCTCTTCAACAAGGATGTCGTCTTCACCTTCACTCTCTTCTTATGCTACTCTCAATTTTGCTGCTAGTGCTTATTTAACCATATTTTCTTTACTAGCTGTAAGGTCCCTTCGCTTCTATGGGTCTTCCTCCTCTTCATTTCAACTATTCATGGTGTAAGCTATGCTTTCTTCCTCTTTTCCTTCTCCTTGTTCTGCTACAAAATATCTTCATTATGATAGCTAGGTTAGCTTCTATAACCATTGACTTTCTCTTCATCTCCACAACCTTTGTTGGGTTTTTCCCCCTCTTTAGGCTCTATTTTCTTTGATTTCATGGGCCTCTTCTTCTCTACCATCTTCTTCTCTTGAGCTTGGATTCTTACTAATCATGCCTTCCTCTTGACTTCATCCTCTTATACTTTCCTTGCCACTACTAGCTACACTTTTTTAATCACTCAAGCCTTCTACTTATTACTCACTACTCTTTGCCGCAAATGTCTTTCTCACTTTTTCTCACGCTATTGCTACAACTTTCACACAATATATCACTCCTCTTGCCCTCTAACCACTTTTCTCATAGTGGAGGACAACCTCTCTCAGCTGATTGCCCCACATTCGGCATTCTGCCAACTTCCTCTCTATCACAAACTCACAAACTTAACTTTCTTCTAGCGTTCTCTCAACACACTATTTGTAGCTATGTTCTACTCATCGACTCCTTACAAAACTCATTCACTCAATCTTGTAGCTATTGTTTTAGTTAAAAGTTTTTGATTAAAACTCTTCAATTTTGCTTTTACACAATTGGATTCTAACCAGTGCTGAAATCACTTGATGTAGTCAGGGTAGGGGGTCCTAGTTAAGGAATGCACTTAGGCTTTACATTCATGCCAATCTACCTCAAATTATCTCTCTCTACACACAAAGACACTCAAAAATAACATACACAAGCTTAAATTAATTTTAGTAAGCTCAGGAGGCCTTCACGACATCTACAACACAATCCAACTTACAAACAACTTTTAGGGATTTTACAGTATATTATTGATCTATCCTTTACTACACACAACTTACCAGCATATACAATCTTATTTATATTCTACAACAGAAGCTAAAAACTCACTAAAAGTTTCCGTAAAGATTTTATTAACCTTTAGCAACAAAAACTTCCATTCTATTGCCTATAGCTCATTTAATAACAAGTTGGATGTTTCTTGCAGATTTTGGGTGTTCTAGCTTTTCCCATCCTTCCAACAGCTAATTCAAGGAAATTTGGGTTTACTTGCATAAATCAGCTTGACAATCCATTTGGGTGGCCCCTAGAGTTGCTCCATAGCGCTCTTTTGCATCTATTTCTTTCCAACTCTAATCCCTATGCTTCCATGCTTACCTTTAAAGCTTTGTTGAATGTGCTCTAATTTTTTTGGCTTGCTTGTGAGCTCCAATAGCTTAGGGTACAACCACACCTCTATCTTGGCCTTCAAGCTTAAGCACTTCATCATTCCTCAACATGCTGCTTGTGTTGCCATGTGCTAGGCATCCGATTGTTGAGCTAGTTCAAAGGATTTTGGGCTGAATTTACATGATATGGATTTAGGTTCAAAAGAAATGCGATTTTGGGAAATAAAGCTTAGTATTGTGTTATGTATTGAGGCATTTATGACTAGCGTGTTTGGGTTTAGGCCTACTTACCTTGCAATGGGCGTGTACCCTCCCCCAAGCTTTGTTAAAAATCCTTGACCAACGTAATTGACCTAGCATGCTAACTTGGGGTGATAAGTGGACCACTAATCGGTGGGGGCTATAGCTTGATAGGGTTTGGCTTATAATAAAATATAGCCCGAGTAAATATAAGAAAAGCTTGAGGCTTAACATTGATAAAAATAATAAAATAAGCTTTAGCCTTCACATTATATAATAATAGCTTGAGTAGTTATGAAAAGCTTGGAGCATATGCCAAAAGTAAAGTAATCAAAACTTCGCTGTGACTTATATAAAATATAAAGCTTGAATAGTTTATGATAAAGCTAAAGTAAAATTAAGAATTAGGCTAGGATAATTCAAACAAGCTTGGGCTTAGGCCAAAACATTAAAAGATGAAGCTAAATTTTTTAGGTCACCTGTAAAAGTTTGAAATAATTAGTTCACCCAATAAATCTGTCATTAGAATTTGCAACTCTCCAAGTTTGTGCAAACTTTTCCAATCATCCAAAATGCTATCAAAACTCCTACAAAGTAAGAAAATGCTGAAACAAGGCTCCAAAGCCTACAAAACTAGAACCAAGGCCTTATTCTCTTTTTGGGCGATGTAAGATTTATTATATGGTTGGGATGCTCTTGCATCAAATACTTAATTTAGTGCGATTTGCACCACAATTTTCACTATAAATCGATGGGTTTTAGTGGATTTGCATTGAAATTTTCAAAAAATCACATCAACTTGGATGACACAAATACAATGCATAGTTGAAAATTAGGTTTTTGTAATCAGGTTTTAGGAATTTGTTTTCTCCTAATTTAGTTCCGCATCCAACCAATCAAGTAATTAATTGAATGGGGCACTCATTTAG
The DNA here is from genome assembly GCA_037957365.1 of Torreya grandis. NCBI lineage: Eukaryota > Viridiplantae > Streptophyta > Pinopsida > Cupressales > Taxaceae > Torreya > Torreya grandis. The sequence goes on along the minus strand of JARHVA010000202.1, from coordinate 1,990,626 downwards.
GGCATATCGAGCCCCAAATCATATTAGATTGTTGCAATAGGTTAAAGGGGCTCAATTTTTATTCATTGCATCTCTCATTCAACCAATTGAGTGATTAGTTGAATGTGGTTCTTAATTAGGCAAATCAAGCCCAAAATCACATTTGGTTATCGCAATAGGTTTTGTGGGTGCAATTTGCTTTAATTTAGTCCCCCTTCCAACCAATCATGTCACTACTTAGTTAGAGACTAAAGTCATATCATGCCAAGATTTTTGTCTTCTATTTTCCTAAATCTAGTTTTATTTTGTGATGAATATTTTTCATCAACCTTTATAATTATATCAACCTTTTCTTAAGGGAGTTTGTTGGTGTAAATTTTTTTTGCAATGTAGTCTTAAGTTTACTTAGGTTAGTTATTGTTTACAATAGATTTGTTTTCTATTATTTTAGAAATATGTGGATATTAATGTAACTTGTTTTACATAAGATTCTATATGTGCATGCGAAGACAAATATAGTAATTGCACGTGTGCATCTATGATGAGTCTTTGACCACATGAGTTGTACTATTCATTTGACAATTGATATGTTTTCACATTGCCAAATGTGATCTACATCCTTTCCCTCAAATGTTACAGATAATAGAGATTCATGTAACTTTTGTAGTAAGAGAATGCCTATGGAGAAGCTTATGATTTTTTTCTTCAATATAATAGATTCAATTCATTTGATACAATTTTTTTGTTATGGATTTGTAGTTCATATATTTGAATGGAAATTTCATATTTTGGTTTCTATTGTGTATGGTTCTTTTGGTGTAGAAAAACCTTGGCATGCTTTTATGCAAGTGGTTGGAGTTCTTTAGTCTTCCTTCAAAATTAAACATGGCATGAAAACCATCTATGAACAAAGTTCCATCTTCTTGTAACAAGATTAAGATCCTCCACAAGTAAATGAAAATTTGGAGTTGTTTTTTTTTTTTTTTTTCAAAATATTAAGATTTGTTTGCAAACATTTAGAATCCTCATTGTTTTTAGAAAATTTGGAGAATTTTAAAATATTTGTGGGGTTTATTATTAAACAAAATTAGGGGGCTTTTGTTTTTTTGGATTTTATTAATAATTGAAAAAAAAACATAAAAAAGATGCAATGTTTTATATTTGTTTTATTTAAAAAATAAAATAAAAACTAAAAACTCAAAAAGAACTCCGAAAGCCTTGTAGCGTTTTCTATGCCGCCCATGTTTTCTTTTTCCCCATCCACATTTATCCACCTACTCTTGCGTTTCTGCTTAGACATTTGAAAAGGTGTGGGATAAAAAAGAGAATGCATATTGTTGCTTAGTAAACTTCAAAAGGCATTTGACACAGTACCAAGGAGCAAACTATGGAGTAGGATGGAAGAGCTAGGGGTTCCAACACACTACAAGGTAGTAATTCACAGATTGTATGAGCAAGTTAAGGCTGAAATCAAAACGTAGACAGGGTTGTCCGAATGTTTTAGGAGTGATATGAGTGTCAAACAAGGTTGCCCTCTATCCTCAACTTTATTTGAGATTTACATCGATAAACTAGAAGATTACATATATAAATTCGGAGGGGAGGAGGTCCACTTGGCTAATTATATGCTGAAACTTTTGCTTTATGTCGATGACCTAATTCTAATGGTAGACACAATCCAAGATTTAAGAGACTGTCTCAGGGCCCTAAAGATCTTCTGTAAAGAGGTACGGATACAAGAAAATATTTATAAAACCAAAATTATAATTTTCTCAATGAAAAGGAAGGAATAACACCCAATTTTCAGTTTGTAGAAGGGTCTCTTGAAGCGGTGTTAAAATACAAGTATCTAGGCCTCGAATTTCATAGCAAGCTCATATGGGATACTCACATGATGAAAACAATACAAGGGTGATGAAAAACTTTCAATGTGTTCCAAGATAGATGCAATAATGTTGAGTTATGGCGCCGGAAGACCACCAGGGTCTTATTTGAGTTACTTGTCACAACAGTGGTATTATATGACTGTATGGTGTGGGCTAGCAGAACAATGAGCTTGAAATGGAGGCAAATTGAAAATATCTAAAAGCATCTAATCACAAATAATTTTAGAATTAAGGACTCAGTGCCATATGAAATCATTCTTGTCGAAACAAGAACTTCCATTTAGAGGTAAATGTTATGACTAGGCTATTATGTTACTTGAAAAAAATAGAAATCATGAAGATCAATAGATGGCCTAGGGCCACAACAGAGGAAGAGTTGCACTGGAGGAAGAACGCTTAGATGAAGTAGAACCACACGTGGATGAATAAATATGATATTGAATTAACTGAATGTCCAAACTGTAAAAAAGACATAAAAAATTAAGTGAATGAAAAATTCAGAGTGGTAATGTGGAGGAAGGGGACAAGCAAGAAAAGATAACACTAGATCTCAGTGTTCAACTCGACTTATGAACATAATGAAAAATCATATATAGGGGTTGAAATCAGATTGAGGGAAAATATCCTCATTGTTCAATTGAGAACTAACTTTCATAGGCTCTAATGAAATATAGAGAGATGGACGACTCCTAAAGAACAATGAGAAGAGAGGGTTTATTTTTTTTTCCACCACAGGATCGGTTGAAATAGAGGAGCAATTCATCCTTGAATGTCCTCAGTACACAGACATTCAAGCCAAATATGTAGAACATTTAAGAGTTGGTTGCATGGTTGATATATTTGAGAAAAAATAAATAAAAATGTTGGGAGAGATGTTAATCTAGATCAATAAAAGATAAGAGCAACCTTTTAAAAGATACCCCAGGGCCTGGGAATCTTTGAACAATTGGAGTAATTGGTGTAATTAGTGGTCCCATAGACCGTTCTGTCTCATGGACATAATTAAAACCATTTCATTTCATTTTTGATCTCTTGCCTAACCCCTACACACTCCTTATCCCCCTACCCATCCACTCCCCACTCATCCCACGTGAAACAAAACATGAAAAATAAATCCTTTAAAATGGGGGAATATATTTTAAAGAATGTTATTTTATTTTATTTTTTATTATGGGTTTTTTTATGTAACATTGTGAGTTTTATTTAGGGGATTTTTTTTATAGTTTAAGGAAATTTTATTTTCCTTCTAGGAATTTCTTTGTGAATGTAGAAGACCAGACTCTGGGGTATAGTGTGACAGGGTGTCACACCCCCCACAAATACTAGTGCTCATTTTGCAGATGGCCTACGAGATCCTTATCCTCTAAAACTTTGGAAGATCATATGATTTGACTGGAAACTTGAAATCAAGGGCAAATTTTTTTACCTTGCTTGAGTTTTCGAGTAATTTTCAAATATTGTATCAGATTAACTTCAAATTGTATGGTCATAAATATTTTTTGTTTCCTTTTTCAAATCTAGCATCTTTGTGAAAACATTACATCATTATAAGAATTTGTGAGGGACCATTGTTGTAAACACACTAATTGATAAAGTGCCAAAATTTCATGAGTACACTTTATTTTGATGTTGTTGACCTTCCTTTTATGAGTCCACTTCTTGGCACACTTGTGGTTCTAGTCATTTTTTGTACCTTTCATTTTTTATTTCTAACAACCTTGAGAACATGGATGTTAAACCTAATTTGTGAAATCCATATAACTATTACACATGGAAATCACACATGATTTTTTTAGAAGAGTAAATGGTTGTTTAGAGCCACATAAGGCAAAGAGTTAGTTCATGCACAATTTATTGAGAAGCTTAAGTGATACAATAGATGTGACAAGACATCTAGTCTAATTTCCCATTTTGTTTCTCCCCGATTGTTGTTTCATATTGAAAAATTGTCATTTCTTAAAGAAATTGGGGATATGTTGTAAAAACTACATGGTAAAATAGATTCCATCAAAGTTCATCAGTTGGACTCTAAACTCATTAGTCTTAATCCCAATGACTATGCCAACATTCAAAACTACATTTCTTAAATTAAATATTTATGACTTCAGTTGCTTGATTGTAATATTAAGAAGGATGATAAATAATTGATCCTTGAGGCTCTTTCCAAGCTTGGTGATCCCTATTCTGTCTTTGTTTCTACATTCCACAATAGTAAAGACTTATGGAGTGCCAATTTCAAACTTCCCACATTTGATGAGTTTTTAAAAAGATTAACTTGAGAGTAGGATACAATTTTCACATAAACACTACTTCTAAAAGTTCTAGGTCTCATGTACTTATTGTAAATAAAGAAACACCACCAAAGAAGAATACAAGTTTTAAAGAAAACTCCAATCATTAACATTCCTCTTTCGTGTCTACAAATGATTCTAGACAGAAAATAGTAAAGATGAGATGTAATTTTTGTAGGAAAAATTGGCACACTAAAGATCAATGCTATACTAAACTTTTTTTTCTAATAGAAGAAATGAAGAAACATCACATAAGTCTTCCCTCTTCATCCTCTTCTTCTCCAAACAAGGGAAAATATACAACCCTTACTGTCATTATTGCACTCACTTTGAATATCTTTTCCATTCAAAGACCATCTTTTTGTAGTGACCTATTTTTTGATGGGAATAAGCTTACCACAAAATAAACAAACACATAGGAGAGTTTTGATAATGTGAATCAACACAACTAGATAATAATGAAAATAACATACATAGATAGACATACAATACAAATTTCACATGCGAAAACCATTTTGGGTAAAAAAATTGAGCATAATAACTTATTTGAATTATAACATAAACTAGACATATTATAATGTTACTATCACGTCGTAAGGTCATGTAACCTACATACAACAATTTATTGTATTTTATTGGGCATATAATTTATCATGTGTATTCAACATTTGAAATATCATCTTCCTTAGAATAATCATGTCTTGTAACCAACACATCACTTGTTATGTTTGTATTACAGAGGACTCTACATGCACCAATTTATGTGCCAAGTGATCAATGTGTAATGATCGATAATAGGTTCATGTCAGAGCGCTACTAGAACATTCTGAACACCTCTTTAATATGAAAAATATAGTAATTTAAGTGTTTAGAACACCTTCAGATAACTTTTCATTGTTATGAGTGTTGCACAGTTCCTTGCAATACCTTATTGCAACTTAACCACTAAGCACCACCTCGTAATATACCAGTGTAGTGAAACTGTGTAGACTAACCTACATAACTTTTCCATCATCCTCACAAGTTGAAAACCCTACACAATTTACATAAGCAATATCCATGCAAGACTTCACAACCATTCCATCTTATGCAACCAACCCATGCAATAACACGTGCAACCAAGATCTTGTGCAACACCAATCATGTGCATCTTTGTAATTATGTAGATACATACAAAGTTGAGACTTTTCCCAATAATATCCCACTTTTTTAACACTTAAAATAAGGGAGCACACATTTATCCTTAAATGGCTTTAAGCAACCATGCCCATCTCATTTTTGCACCAAGAGAACTTTTCAATACGTACTGCCTTTGTTAATGAATCCACAATGTTTTCCTGTGTGCATCTTATCTAGAGATATCATTCTCTTTTCCACCATTTCCCTCAAAAAATGACATCACACATCAATGTAATTTGTCTGAGAATGGTATTTTGTGTTCTTTTCCAAATAAATTTCTCTTTGATGTCACAATTTATCTTTACCGCTTCCTTCTTGAACCCAACAATAGAAAATAAATTTTGAAGCCACACTGATTCTTTAAATGAGGAGAATCAATATATTTAGTTTCAGTTGTAGAGATGGCCACATTGGCATGTCGTTCTCTCATCTAGCTTATAGCTCAACCAATTAAGTTGAATATGTAGCCATTGGTCGACCTACAACAACCAAGACCTCCAACCCAATTAGAACCCCCAAATTCTTATAGACTCAAAATACTACTTTATTTTGATGTCCTTCAATAGTAAATTGCATGATTAGATGTTCCTCATAGATATCTGAAGATCCTCTTCATCATCATCCAATGTTCCTTGCCTAGATTAGACATGAATTTGTTGACTACTCTCACTACATGTGTAGTATCAAGTCTTGTGCAGACCATTGCATACATCAAGTTTCCCACTACACTCACATATGAAACCTTAGACATGTCCTCCAACTCCCCATGAGTCTTTGATAACTTATAATCAACTAGAAAGGGATGCACACCTACTTGTTGGCATGCATCTAGAACTTCTCCAAAATCATCTCATTTTATTATTTTGAATCAAGCTAAAGTGTCTTGTTTGCACGATCTCATTTGATTTCCATGCCTAAGATGAACATCGCAACACATATATCTCATGTCAAACTGCATAGAAAATTGAGACTTCTCCTGCTTAGTCATGACCATTTTGTTAATGATCAACAACTTGTCATCCACATAGAGGATTATGGAGACAAAGTGATCACCCTCTTCCTTTTAATAGACACAAGATCAACATTATTGTGCACATGCTGAAGTCCAACCATGTCTATCAAACTTATGATTCCACAATTTTCATGATTTCTTCAAACCATACAAGGACTTCTTCAGTTTGTAGACCTTATCCTCTTACCCCTTCACCTTGAAGCCATTAGACTACAACATGCATATTTATTCTTCAAGTTCCCCATGTAGGAACATTGTTTTCACATCCTTATATTCTATCTTTAAATAAAATGCAAAAACAATAGCAAATATAAATTTTATTGAAGTCAATTTTGAAATAGGAAAGGTCTCACCAAAGTCAGTCAATTTGAGAGAATACTTTTGCCACCAAGTGAGGCATGTACCTCTCTAGATTCCCTTGTGCATTAAAATTTCTTTTAAAATCCCACTTGCAACCTACATGTTTTATTCTAGGAGGTAGCTTCACCAAATCCTAGGTCTCATTCTAATCCAAAAAGTCCATCTCTTCCTTCATAGCCTTATTATAATACGTTCTCTCTATGCAACCCATAATATCTTTCACAATTTTAGGTTTGTTAATATGCCATTGATAATAGTTATGCAGAACAAAAGTTTGGCAAGATATATCTTTCAAGCATTCTTTGCGCCTATTTTTATCTCCTTAGAGTAGGAATAGGTGGCTTATCCTCTTCTTGTGACTCTTGTGACTCGTCTTCTATCGCACCATGCTTAGATACAAACTCTTAAACATACACATCAACCTGTACCATTTCTATTTCCTTCTTTGGATGCTTCTTTATTTCTTTGTATGCAAAATATTTTTCCACTTCCATGAAGACTACATTTAGGCTATATACCACCTTCTTGATCTTGAGAGTCCACAACTTATACCCTTTGATGCCATCCCCGTACCCAATAAAGATGCAATTTATAGACTAAATTTCAAGTTTCTATCTCTTTTCTTTTGGGATATGAGAGTATGCATCACAACAAAAGATGTGTATATGTTTGAAGCATGGATTCTTACCAAAACATGCTTCTTACAAAGTCTTTTCAATCAGTATTGATGTTGGGGATCAATTGACTAAGTAATAAATAATATCCACTGCTTCAGTTTAGAATTTTTGCTCCAAATGTGCACCACTCAGCATGTTTCAGGCCTTATCCATCACTACCATGTTCATATGCTCTGTGACTCCATTTTGTTGTGGAGTGTATGGAGTTATCTTCTATCTTTGAATATCTCCCTATCTGCACAATTTGTCAAACTCCTTTGAGTAGTACTCACCCTTGTTGTCCATGCAAAACACCTTGATCCTTTTCTCCGTCTAGTTCTCCCCTAGAGCTTTGAACTCTTTGAATTTTTTGAGATTTTTTTTTTTTTTTTCAAAATGACGTATACCCAAGTCTAGAAAGTGTCATCATCAATGAAAGTCACATAGTAGATAAATATGTATAGTGATTTAACCTTAACTAGTTTGAACATATAATTGTGGATCACTTGCATGATTTCACTTGCTTATGCAACAACTTTGGGGAATTTTACTTGACTCTGATTTTCATTGATGAAATGTTAGCATAAGTTTAAATCTAAGGGATAATTCTTCATCCATTTTGTTATATCATTTATTTTTAGGAAACCTTTATTGCTAATATGGCCCAACCTTTGATGCCAGAGCATTGTCTCCTCTAATAGAGCCAATGCACATGTTCCTACTTCAATATTGGGTTTAGGAATGATAGAGATATTACATGCATTACTAACTATAGTTTCATAATGCTTGAACAAAGACCCTGTGTGCACGCCCTTGCCAACACCATGGTTTTATGCACCATATTGCACCCATCTCTACTAAAAGAGACCTAAACTCTGACATAATTCATCTTGCTCATAAAGATTAAATTCCTAGCAAGGGAAAGAATCTAACGACACCCGGAGAGTCTTAATCATGCCATATTTAAATCTCAACTTCACCCTTCCTCTACCCACAAATCTGTAAGTTGTGTCTTCAAAAAGTACATTACCACTTCATATTTTTCATATTTGAAAAAACATTCCTTCAATTGAGTCATATGATAGGAGGAACTTGAATAAATCAACCATGCATCTTTGCATGTGTTCGATCTTTAGGATATGAGATACATATCTCCATCTTCACTAGTGACCTCGTTACTAGAGGATCATGTAGTATTTGAAGGTTTTCTCTTCTCCACCTTCTATGCTCTGTAGTCCCTTTTGAAACACCTTGTCTTGCCATAGTTCCAACATTTTTTCATGGACTTTTCTAGAGTCTTTGATCTTTCCTTAGACTTCTAGTAGTTCTCCCTAATATTACGCTTACCTCATTCTTGTGATCCAACTCACATGGACATGTTGTCATTAGTCTGATAAATTTCCATAGAATTATGGCTCATCTTTAAAAAAAGAGAGTTGTTACTACATCATCTAACATCAGGTCAGATGTAGTGCTAGTGATCTCCATCACCAAATTATCCCACGAGTTTGGTAAAGAACACAACAACATGATACACGTCTCTTCATTATTCATGTTGATATATATGGATTATAACTGACTTACCATAATGTTGAAGGCATTCATATGTTTTGCAACCATGTCACCATCACTCATTTGCAATGAGTATAGCTTTTATCATAAGAAAACCTTGTTTACCAACAACTTGGCTTGATATGATATGCCCAACTTGTTCCATAATAACTTCATAATATTTTCAACTGATACATCCAATAAAACTAAATCCAAAAAACATAGTCTAATAGAGCTTCACACTTTCTTATTTAACTTACTCCTACTCTTCCAGTTTCATTCTAGGGAAATCCACTAATCTCTATCCACCAAGAGATCTTCCATATTGAGCTTCCAAAATTCAATGTTTTGACTATTGAATTTGTCAATTTCCACTCTAGTGATTCTAGTCATATTGTTCACCCAGGATTATACCGCAAAGCTCGCTTGTCAACTAGTTTATCACAAGCTATTCCTAACCTCTACAAAGCTCACAACCAAGATCTAATACCAAATTTTGGGAATAATCTTACTGCACGATAAACAAACATAGATCAGAGTTTGATAATGTGAACCAACACAAACATATAATAATGACAAACACATATGAAGATGGATGCACAAGACAAATTTCACCATGGAAAACCCATTTAGGTGAAAAAACCTAGCACAATAAATTATTTTAGTTACAACATAAATTGGACATATTACATTGTTACAATCAAATCATTGGGTTTTGTAACCCACATACAACATGTTACTTATATTACAATGCACACACTTGACTGTGTGTATTTGGAATTTGACATATCATATTATTTAAAAGATTCATGTCTTATAATAAATACATCACTTGCTATGTTTTTAATTCAGAGGAATCCGCATGCACCAACTATTGTGACAAGTGATTAATGTGTAATGCTCAATAACATGCCAATATTAAAGTGCCACTAGAGCATTGCTAACACCTATTTATTTTGATAGAGATAATTAGACAAGTGTTAAGAACAACTTTATATAACCTCTCATTACTGTGAGTGTTTCAAAGATCCTTATAGCACCTTAATGCAACTCAACCACTGAGAACCACATCGTAATCTCCTGAAGTGTAATGAAACTATGTAGACTACCCAACATAGCATTTTCATCATCTTCACATGTTGACAAACTTACATAATTTCTATATACATAATTTTTTAAAACTTTATCATTTACTAATGTTTTCTCTCTAACAGGAACCTATTGAGTTTAAATCTCTTTGTGTGCATGCCTTAAAAGGTGCACCAGGAAAGGGGTAGCATACCATTGGTATTTACAAGATTGTTGGTCAACTCTATCATTACCTAAACCCACTACAACTTATCCAATTCTCTAAGCAAACAAACCCCATTTATCTATTTCCTTAAGTAATTCTCCATTAAAATAGCCCCTAACTAAGCAAACACCATATTTTCTTACTAATTCAGCCTGGCCAACCTTGTTATGAAAGTTAAAGCACATGTTATAGAACTAAGTCATCCTAATTGACCTACTTCAAGGCTTAACGATAATTTTTTCTTAAAATTGGGTCATGATGGCTGACCTTGTTGACTAAAATTTTAGAAGGGTCAGGACCTATCCATTACTATAAATATAACCTTCACTTCAATATAATAGAGAGGAACATTCATTTTTGCATTATTACAACTTGAAATTCTACTACATCTACATTTGAAGGAGTCATTGCTTAGGGTTTTCCTTGGAGGTTTGATGAGGTTTTTGACACAACCAAACCAACTTAAGTAGTTGGGAGTCATTAATCCTTAGCCTCTCCTGAAAGGAGGGATTTATTCATCAGAAGAAGGCCTTCCCCAAGGTCTTAGTTATTGGGGCTTGGTATGCAGAGTAACTTAATCGACTCATTGTGACCATACCATATCAAGGGTCTTCGATGAATATTTTAGACAAATAATATGCATCTTAAATGAAGAGCTTATGCCTATAGAACTAAATTTTTTATCTAACTATAAATAAACAATAGATTTAAAGAAACATGTCTATTGTATGGGTTCAATAGTGCATAAATAATAGTAGGCAAAAGAGCATGTAATCAATTTAAATTTTAAATTTAGATTGCAACTCAGAGACTAAAAGTTAATTTAATCTAACAAACTAATAATAAAAAGAGAAAATGAGAGAAGGGTAGGGAGAAAAAAGAAAAAGAGCCTGTTTTATAATGTAGGCCAACTTGTATTTTGTTGCTTGTAGATAAGTCCCTAGATAAACTAGTCCTTAGTTGAGCCATACCTAACACAACTCTAACTAAGGACAGTGCAAGAGTCTATGGAATGAAGTAGCAGAGCCAATGAATAAAATAGGGTCACCATATACATGCGTAGACCAAATCTATCAAATGACAAAGCTTTCATGTAAAGATATTTCTATTAAAGGGATCGATTGAGATTCATTAGATACTCATTTGAGCTATAGACCTAGCTTCCAAATATCCTCAACTTGGAAAACTAACAAAATAGGAAAGGTACATGAAAACAAATAACTCATTTACTTAACTAGGGAGGACAAGCCAATTTGGTCCACTAATCTAATATATTCTAAGGGAGCCAACCCTTATTGCAACGTAAAAACTGATCTTATATAGACACACATGTCCAAGAGAGTTCCTTCTCAAATTTTCCATTCCCACTAATGGGGTGGTTACAAACAATCATCAATACGATTGGAAGATGTAGTTGAGAAAATGGCTTGAGGTTTTTGACAGATTAGAGGTGTCTGCAAGCTTTGTACAGTTAACACCATGCTTCTTGAATAATGGCAGCTAAAAATAGTTGGGATTGCATCGGTTTGCTAGCCATCCATATCTTACACTGCTAAAATCACATCTCTTCAAGGAAATCTTTTTTCTTTTATGCTTTAGGTTTGATCCAGATGCACATGTCACCTCATGATTAATGCCATTGCCTAGCTTTACATTGAATTCTTCCATTTTTGATCATTTATTGGTGGGAAAACCAATATGTAAAATCAAATTGGATGCGTAGTCAAATATCATCTTTTAACATTTTTATGACCAAATGGGACATCAAATTGAAACCAGTGCTTTACTGACATCATCGCTATGACCTGGATATTTATTAGTTGTCCTTCTCTTTCCTTCACTATGCTATTGGCTTTAATTATATGGGTCCCATTTTGCTACTTGGTAGTTTGTTGATGTTCCCAAGCTATGCTTCATTGTTTGCTATTGTCATATCCATAGCAAGGAAAATTTTGAGGCTATTTATAGACAAAAGGCTAAAGTATGTTTTTTCAATTTTGAAAATGGCTAATTCTATGAAAATATGTATTAGTCAAATGGCCTCAATGTTATACAATTTCATAGTTCAGGACACAAATTCACCTTATAGATTATACTTGATCTTATTTCAGAACATAAATTTACTAGAGTTACTATACATGTATGGATCTGATTCCCCTAGAAATTATATGAGACATGTATAGGTTAGTCTAGAATTCCCAGGTATATGTTTGTGTATGTGTATAATAAGGGCCACCTAGGACACAATAAGCCTAACATAATAATTATATTTTATTCTATGAAAATGTTTTGAATATTCTTTGGTGCCACATGCTCTTCCTTCTATATGGTTTTAATAACTAAAAAACTTGATAATAAATAATTTTCAAACTTAATGTTTATTTTATTTCTAGCATTGAATGTGGTGTAGGTGGAATTAAAGATATGGGGATTGAGGTTTAGATCTTGCCTCATTTTTTAGTGAATTAACATTGACATATTGACGGGCCCAAGGAAAAATTTAATGTTGGTCCAATAAATCACCAATGGGATTAATGTAAGTTGTTCGAATGCATATATAATGGTTTCCCAAATTTTCTTGTCATTTATGCAATCTATTGGTAGAAGCGAAGCCTTGGTAGTTAGAAGATTGTGGCGATAGATTGGAAACTAAGGTGCAGACAATTTCTAAGTTGGTTTCTTTGTGATTGCAATTGCAAGGTATGGATTTGTGTTTCTTTTGTCTTGAAGACTGAGAGCAGTTGTTTGCATGCACAATCATCTATCTTGAAATAAATAAATATAATGATAATTTCCTTGAAAAATATTTGTTTAATGATATTGACGATTTCTTGATTTTTATACTCATTGATGCAAGCATCATAATGTCATAGAGGTTGTTCAACCATTATGTTGTATTATTTAATCATATTGTAGATTCAAAAGAGTCTATTCAATTTCTCTGCTTATTTGTTCCATAGTGAAGTGATAGGGCAATGTACATTCAACATTTTAGTTGAATACTATGAGCATGCTCCTTTTTCATATTTTTTACTCATTTTGTGTTACGATGCTATGTTAATATCTATATTTTATTGCTGAATGGATCTATGTTGTTAGATAAATGGATCATATGTAATGTTAGCAAATAGGTTGCATCTGATACTAATCTTCTAGAGAAGTTTTTCTCTATCTATATAAACAAGTATAGGGGAGGCAACGCAATAACACCTATTAGTGACACCAGTCATTATGGTTTTTCTTCCAATAACTAGTCCTTAATGAAAAACAAACTCAGATTACATGTTGGACACCATTTATTATGAAAATATTAAAGTTATGAAATATATTCTACATCCCTCCAAAGGATTCCATATTTAAATTATTGTTTCTTCAATTCTTCGATTCCTTAGGAACAAAAAAGTTAGATTAGGGATGTCCATTTTGCATATCTCAAACTCAAAAAATTATCTTTTGAGTTAAACAAGGTTCTCACTAGATAAGCAGTTGCAATCTGTAAAAGAATTGCCAATACTGCTATAATTTTGTGTCCCTAGTATTCCCCTAGGATTGCACAAACATGTCCAAGTTACTTTGTCTTATCTTTTAGGCAATGCAATCAATGGAGCAAGTGCATTCAATTGACTCTGTTACTCCATTCAAAAACCTCAGGAAACTTTGTACTGTGTTTTCTAGATTTCTCATTTTTGAAATTTTGTGAAGACATTAACCCACTCTAGGCATATGAAGCATTTTTTTTTGAAAAACTAAAGTCTACCTTGATCCAAGGTTTGCATTGAATTTTTCATGTGCCTCATCATCTGGGGCGTTACATATGAACACGGGATCATAGCTGCAGCCCAAAGATAAATATTCAGTAAAGAAACAAAATGTAAAATCAAATATAAATCCAACTACCTGATAGGCCTAAAAGATCAACAAATTAATGATTTTGTAAAAGTTATTGCTACGTACATACATGGAAACCATTATTTCAAATGAGAATTACCTAAGGTCAGGGATTCTCCTTAGCTTATGTGGTAAATAGCCTTTTAACATGTTCCCATGAAGTCTTTTGAGAGGATAACAGATAGATCCTTAATAATAAACTAAGCAAAATAAAAATTAGATGCCAAGTATAATAAAAAAGGTATCCATCCTTATATGACATTAAAGCATATAAAACATGAAAGAGCATCATATGACTCATGAATTCATATAGTTACTAAAACTTCAAGTTCATATAATTAGAAATAGGACTTATACAAATAAAATCAAAAAAAAGATATATAGTCTACAAATAAATGAATTCCAATTAAAATGGGAGGGAAATAAGGCTTACAATGATTTCAAATTTCCAAGAATCCCCAACTTCACTGGGATTGTGCCATCCAGTTGATTATGATCTAGCCATCTGTAAATCTAGTACAAATTCAATTATTTGCACATGAATCCATTTTAAAAGTAGAACCTTAGTGGCAGATTTACATATAACAACCAGCGTAAAAGCTGGGCCATAAAACTAATTACGTAAAAATTTAAGTACAAAGATGATAGTGGTCTTAACACTCCTATCTAATAGGAGCTAAGGAGAGGTATAGTACACGTGAATATTGACTTAGACCAAATTATACATATTAGAACCATAACCATCAGCTTCAAGAAGTGGAGATAGGTGTAATTAGGATAGAACCATCTTGATTTTATAATTTGCAAAGGATTTGGTGAGAAATCCTAATTCCTGTGGCACACAAAATGTTTGGGTCTCGATGAATTTGCCATACTAAGCATCTATCCTAGGCTTAATAATTAATAACAAAATAGTTCCTATAAATGTCTGGATGAAGCTTCCATTAAATAATTTGAGTCCATGTTCAACAAGTAATTATGAATAGTGGCTACAAATCTGCTTATTGATGAAATGAGAAGAAAGGAAAATATTTAGGAGGCTAAGCATAGTTGACTATTCATACGACTTTAAGACCAGAATCTAGTTGGATATTTTCTTGTTATTACATATACAATAGTAAGCCCAAGAGGAACCCCTATGATTGTATATTAGACTATCCACTTGTAAAATTGTATTAGGAAAATATACAATAACAAGTAGATTTTGGTATACCTATAAAGGTAGATCGTTATCCTTATACAGACTTGTGTATTCATCTGGTTCCTTTTATAAAAGTACTAATTTAAAGATAGAGGGAATATTGTGAAGAGATTCCATTCAATATGATCATATGCTTATAGAAATGTAGATATTTTCTCATTTGACATAATTCTGTAAAGACAAGATAGGAAAAAACAAGAAATGTAAAGAGTTATCAAACTCATGTCATCTTACATATAGATCTCAAGATGATGAAGTTGAGATAATCTTTTCGGTATATGTCCTTGAAGTTGCATGTGTTTTAGATCTTTGTATAGATAAATACATAGATGCTAGTATTTGCATGAGCTAGGTAAATTAAGAGGAACTTATAAAGCAGTAATGGAGAAATCCTCATAAACGAAAGATGAACACCACCATTATAATTCAAACTCAAGTAAACAAAAAAATCAAGGAGGATACTTTCAAGGGACTTTCAATGATATATTATGTTTCCCTTTTTGGTTTTATAGTCTAGGAACTTGAAGCTAAATGAAGAGCAATAGAAATTGTAAAAGCTTAAAGTCATCTGGAACAATGTTACAACAACAATAGAAAGGAAAAATAGAAAATATAGGCCTCTTTTCATGTCTGATATTTATAATATAACTTCTTCCAAGGGTAACATATAGGATTATAAATCTTCAATATGAATTCTTGTTCAACTATCAAAGACATGGACATGATAGCAATGCCCAATCAAACAAGAACAACTTAATATCTTGACTAAATATAATGTTAAGTTTCTTGAAAATGATTTATTTAAAGATATTTGCTCAAAATACTATGCATGTTGGTTTTGTTAGAAATTTTGTGTATATCTGCAAATCTTTTCCTCAAAATCAAAATTTGTGAAATATGTATTTTCAGGTTAGTCAAAAATATGGTTGAAATGATCATGAGCTCTATTGTGTTTATTCATTTTTCTTTGGGCATTTTTTAAAAGATGTATCTTTCATGCCATTATTTCTCAGAGGAAGGCAATTTCTTGTTTTTTAAAAAGGAGTATTTATCAGAGAAAATCAATTTCTTGTTTGTTTAAAAGAAGTATGTGGTAAAGACCAACCAAATAATATAATAAACTGAGTATATCAATAATTGTGACAAATTCAGAGTATAGAGTATAAATAATAAACCGACTATGGGGCCATAAGGCAAGACAACTATGAAAAAAGAGGATGACATAACTAAAAAAAATTGAGTACATACGAGCCATATTATTATTTCCAATTTTAATTTGTAAATAATGACCCAACTATGGGGCATTGCAACTCTATAAACATTTGGGTATGCTATACGTTTTTAGAAAAATAAACAAGTTGAGTTTACAATAAAGGAAATGTACTAGTGTATGACATTAATGGCTACCTTATATTTATTTTAATTGATGTCCTGAGCTCATGTAAACTAACATATAAATTATAGGACTGATAAATAATATTGTGGGATTTTTTGTTAGCACATTACAAAATGGACTTGCTCTATTAAATAGTTGATTAATTATTCTGATTACTCTCTTCATGCTACAACCCGGTCAAATTTTTATAGGGTATTTCACATATGTATCTCCCCATGGTAAGTGCCACTTATCCATTATAAATATACTAAAGTATGCATGATAGACCCTCTAAATTTATAATTTTATTTTGGTGGTCCAAGTTGAGCATCGAAGAGTATAATTTTTTATATTTAAAAAATGTTTCAGTTAATTTAATTGGTGTATCGGATACGATATTTAGTAGTACTTGTTAAGATTTAGTGATATGTTATTGTTTTTGTATATTCTGTTCTAGTTTCATTAGTAAGCCCTTAAAGTGGATTTTTCATAAGTTGATAGCAATCTCTGAATTATTAAAATAGATACAATCAATGAAATTTGAGAATTATTTAGATTACATTTTATTGTGATAATTTTAATTGTATTTTTGTTTGTTAAGAATAGAAGAAATTGTCAGATATAAAATCTAATTTCTTGCCTTGCCACGTTGTATTTACTCTTTATGGCACATTATGGCCTATGGTTACTTATATCTAATTGGATTTTTTTTCCATGTTATGATACAGTTCCCTGTATTCTTTTACTGTCAAAACAAAGAGACATAATAATATTTTGTGGGTGAATTATTTTTATGGCTTAATAAGAGCTTCCCTAATGCATAACCACTTTTTCCACAACTCATGTTTACATATTTTGATGGATGTGTAGAAAAATTTCCTAGACCTACATTGGTAATTAAGATGTTGCTTTTACTCTCTTTTAAATCATAAGTAATTAATTTCCCTTTATACTCTAGCATATTCTTGGTGGATGAAACCAATTCCTTATATTATTTGTGCCCTAAATGGGCAACATAAGGATTTATATTGGGCCTATGTTCTAGGAATGATAAGATGTGGATTGGTGTTGGTTTCGTGGAGGTGGTTGTGTAGCTGCTCTATATCTATTTTTCCCTGAGTGGGTTTCTTAAGGATAATCTTGGCTTACATTATGGTTATGCAATGATATGGAATTGACTAGTTTATTTAAGATTCCATGTAAATTTTGTTTTACCTTGAATTTTGGCTTTCTTTATAATCAAGAATTAATTGTTTTATTTAAATATGAGTATTTGTATTAAATATAACCCATCATTTGATTCCATAAATAAAACTAGAAACACCTAACATAATTTTAACCATGGCATCCCATTGGGCGTAATTTTACTAAAGGAGATCGCTAGCTCATTCATATCTTGTAGAATTCTCATTAGACCAAGTTGTGGTGGCTATTTCTCATGTACCCCCCAAGCATAGTTAATAAATAATCCTTGGTAAAATGATTTCACTTCTTTATTCATAGGTTTGACAACATATCAACTCTAGATCTCTTGATGAGATAATATGATATTATGCCATATATTTTAATTTGGAAATTTTACCTTGGAAAGTTATTTGTGTTGTATCTCATGTGTTCCTTACTTGGATTTATTCATTTGGGCAAGTGTTTGAAATGGCTAGGTTGCCCCCAATTTCATAGGGCAAAGCAAAATAGTCATTCTAAAAAAACTTAAGGTATCCATTGATGATAATATTTATTACATCTCAAGCATATTTACCCCACAAATGTGTTTGGGGAAAGGGATTTAACTTGGATTTTTTGCCATTATTTCTTGATTTGAATATGATGCTTGATTTGCCAGTTATTTATAAGTTTTTTGAAAGAACTAATAGAAATCACCAATCATTTTATACTAGGGTGGTGATTTTGCCAAATATTTGCCAATAGAATTATACCTGAACTCTAAGATTAGCTATGATTTTATAATAAGTTTTTAGGGGTCTATTCTTAAAAAAATCCCTGATCCATGGCAACATAGTCTTTTCTCATCCTCTTGGGCTCTTTATGTCTTTTTTCCATCATCGCCATGCTTCCTTTCCTCAGCTTCTTGGGCTCTTCATTCTTTAGGTTAATAATGTAATGGTCCCAAGCTTTCGAGGTTTAACATCTCTATGCCCCTAAGGTTTTGGGCTCCTAAAAAGTTGCCACATGGCATCTTCTCAGGGCCTCAGGACCATATGTCGATTAACTTTGGCTTAATGCTTCAATTCCTCTAAGCTCCAAGCTACTAGGTTTTTGAGTTTTAATGGCTTAATGCCTCTGAGGCTCTGTGTCATTGGGATAGAGTGACATGGTACGATCTTAGGCCTAAAAGTTTTAAAAGACTTATCCATTTTTAAAAATATTTTACCTCTGAAGTTGCTCAATGCCAATATTTTGATACATGGAAAAACCTACAGAAAAACATGAAAATGGCTAAGTAAATATTTTAAAATAAACAACTACAAAAATTCAAACTAAAAATGGTTAAGCCCAAATCCAAAAAATGACTAAGTATAAGATTAAAACTATGAAATGACTTAGTCATTTTATTTGATCCAAAGCCAATTTAGTCAATTTTTTGAAAAGTGACTAAGTAAAGAATTAAAAACCTATGAACATTTAACTATTTTTTATCAAAATGTAATAGAAATGGACTCAATTTCTTAGGAAAAGAAGCTATACAACTTGTAGTAGTTAGATAATTTATGTAAAACTAAGACAAAATGACCTAAGTAAGAAGCTTTAAATATGTTTAAAAACACAAGTACGAAGATAAAACATGACTTAATAGGATTATGTAAATTTTGATATTTAAATAAATACATTCCTAGATGAAAGCTTGGATTGAACTAAATAAATGTAAATACATTTAAAGGAGCAGGTTCAATCACTTGTAACTAATAATCTAGTGGACTGCCAATCAAATAGAGCTCAGTTAGATAAACTTCTATAATTTACTGCAAGTCAAGCATGTTACTAAGACAAAAATGACTATATTGTAAAGCAAAAAGAGGGCCTTGATTTTACTTTAAAATTAGGGCATGTTGTACAAGCAACAACAAATAGTGACTCTTGCTGGAAAATACTCTCAAGTATTTTGAGAATCTATAATCTCTATTTTCATAAGAATAAAAAACATTAGCTTTCATCAATCACTTAGAACAAACTAGAATTCAAGGCACTAAAGTTTATAGGAATAATTGACATATTAAGCTAAGATTCTAACTAAAGACCATCTAAGTATGTGAACAAGTGGTTAATTTATTTTGTTTGCATTCACACACAGTAATTAAAATTTATATAAGCCCATAACTATTGAGGGAGAAAAATATTTTAAAATTTAGCTTAGGAGGGAAGTGGTGTGGGCATTACTCTATTGCTAGTCAGACATTTATAGCTCCAAGAAAGATACCTCTGGTTTAATCTAAAGGCCTTGCTCCACTACCAACTAGGTTAGAACGTCTATGGTGGAGGTTGCTAAGAACACCCTTTTAAGGATAATTTTTAGATCTCGCATTTAAGATTCTTTTGAAGGAATAGTTTTTATTATCATCTATAAAGGGTTGGGGATCAAGCCATGGGTAAAAATAAATCAGAAAGTTCATGAAAATTCAAGACAAATTAAAATTGAAGTAGTGCTACATTTTCATTAGATATTTCATTAAATGTATTAGATGATCTAAGACAAAATAACAAATTTTATAAATTTACAAGCTTTGCTACGAATCATTTACCTTTAAAATTCAAGAAATGAACAAACAATCACAACATTTTATACAAGATTTTCAAGCAAAATTATAATTAGGTTCATGGAGTGCCACCTATGCTACTTTTAACATATCCCTTCATTCCATTTCTTTTAATAATAGGGGAACCATAGGGAAAAACTAGAAGGACTAGACAAAACAAAATAAAAAAGGGAAACTAAACTAACAATGGGCAGTGAGTCAAAAGTAGAATGCAAACAAACAAACAATAAAGAGAAAGAAAAAAAGTGTTTATAGGAAGAGTTCAAGTAAATACATGCCTAAAACTAGTCAGACACCTAATTGTTTTTAAGATTTTGAGAAGTGTAAAGGAAACATCTACTTGCATCTATGTTGTCCTTTATGATTAAAAAAACTATCCCATAAAGATTTATCAATGTTCTTTTTGGGTGATTTAAGCAAATTAAAATTATGCAATTTAGTAATGTGTTTACATTTAATTTGTAGAAAACACTTGGGACAAGGTGAAAAAAATACCTCAGCCCATACATCGTATTGTGGTGAGGGATAGAGTTGCACATTCATACATATGAGACAGATTGGGAGATCTAACTTGAAAGTCACATGGTATTGATTAAAACCATTGAATGAATCTATTGGTGGGTTTTCTTTGATGCGAATAGATGCTTGCACAACATCCCCTTTGTTATCTTCATCATTTGGAAGGCATGGGAGTGGGTTAGATTATTCCCATATCAAAAGTATTATGAATTGTTCATCAATTATTGAATTATGTGGAGAGCTACGTTGAATTATATTGTCCCCATATTGCATCTCCAATGACATGACTTCTTCATTCAGACCACTATGATTATGATCTTCTAATTGTATCTTGGCCATATCTATTGCCTTGAACATGGAACATATTGGCATTGGGAAATTAGGGATGGTTATGGCATCATCAAAGGAACTCATGATCTCCTTCTCTTCCTTCGAATCAAGCTCAGGAAAGAACTTTTATGCATTCGGGCCTAAGTGTTTTTAACATCCCATTTCAAACATGACTGTTGCTACTGCTAGGAAGAAAATTTGGTTTATGACATCAAGTTGTTGGCCATCTTGAGCCCATTTTGGAAATATAAGAGCAAGAACATAGGATACAAATTCTTCATGTACATAACATGCATCTTCCTTATCCAATTGTTCCAACTCTTCTAGTTCTTCTAGCTGATTATAAGAGATGTTAGATTGTTTATTTTACGTCAAGAACTCTATTGGAAACACAATGGCTGAGAGGGGAGGTGAACTAGACTTCAAAAACTTTTACAGCTTTAGCTTATCATTCATGAACTATCAAAACAATATAGTAAACTAACAACACATTAAGAGCCATGAGCATGAGAGAAGAGCATAATACACACAACACTTATTTGAATGGAAAACCCTCAAAGAGAAGAAAACCCACTGATGATACAAATGGACTATTTTTATATAAGTCAAACATCAATATTTAGTGAAGCACCAACTTCACTTGGAGCACCAACCCCAACTAACCAAACACCAACTTGACTAAGCTTTAACAAACACCCACTTGCAAGGAGGCATTAACCCCCGAGATGACTCAATAAAAACTCATCCACCTCAAAACTTTGATCAACTTTATAATCTTTTATTTTTCATACAATAGATGATAATCTTCTTCTTCAGCTCTTCACATACTTCTGTCCTTCTCAAACTGGTCTCTAGCCTTCTTCACTTAATTAAGTCTCTTCAAGATAGATTAGGTCATTTGACCTTGATTGTCATCTAAAATACCCCTATTAGATATTCATGATTTTTTTTTCACCTTGATGATGGTCTATATGACCTCCTTTTTCTCTTTAAAAAGCTATATCTTCTGCTCCAACTCTCATTCCTTTTGACTAGCCAATTAGGCATATTAGACCTTGTTTTTATAGTAAGCACTTGATCATACATTTCTTGGTCTGCCATACACACTTGACCACTTATATTTTCAATGAAATAGGGCTTAAAATATGAAAAAATCATAAAACAAATATTACCATAGGTTTTTCATAACTTATAAGACCAAAACCCCTTTTTAGGCCTTAAGGAGACCTAATTCAATTAGTCTTTCATTAATACACATTACCCTTTAAATTTTTTGAAACAATCTCAAAATTATCACATGGTAGGAAAATATAAAATAATATTAAAATGTACCTTATCTAGCATCTATTTAGGTCCACAATGCCTTTTAGGTCCAACCATCACTTAAACCTCTTCTCAAAACACTATTCATATTAGGCATGTGCATACACAAAAAGTTTATCTTGAATAAATGAATCATAAACACATATTTTATGAAAAACCATGGAAAAAAATAAAATATTAAGAAACATCATGAACTCAGGGTCATCAAAAACTTCATCATATGCTTCAACGCAGGGTATACAAGCTCAAACTCTTCTCTGCAAGTAGCTCACTCAGAATTACCAATTAGTCTCAAAACATAGTCAAGAAAACATGAATTTTTGACAATTGATTGAACATAAACAAGTTATTTTATTTTATGAACATGATATTATAAAATAACTATATTAATATCCAATAAACACATCATAATCTCTAATGGAAACTATTGATCTTGCAAACCAATCCGTTGACCTTTTCTCTCATAATATTTATTCAACCAGATAAGCTATTTTAGATTCAATGTTTCAACCTCTAACATTGAGTTAATATATTATTAAAATAATGGATAGTTCATATATTTATCAATAAACATCATCATATTCATTAGACAATTCAATTCATAAGGCTTCAAACTCATCATTATACCTTGTTCACCAGAATTGCCAGTTTTCTTTAAAGACCAGTCATGGTGAGTTTCAATTCCAACACCTGTGTAGACACATTAAAAGAATCCTAAATCATGTGAATAATATTATGATATCATTAGGACATTATCAAAATATAAAGATAACATGGTTATAGGGCAATATTGGTCTCACAGACCAATCTCATATCCCTAAACCTTCATTGTCTCATCTGCACTAGACAAGTCAACTGATGAACACCATTTTCACTATAACCACTGACCTTCAAAGAATTTATCTGACATGAACATGTATTAAAGGTCTTGAAAAACTTATCTATACACTTTTATTATTCCCTAATCCATGATAACACATTCCTAACCAACTTCTTACTTTTGCTTGGTTTTTTTGCTATATGTACCACTAGGTCTATTAGCGACTGGTCAACTTGTATGACTAATTTAGCAAAACTAAGAGCTAGAATCTACTCAAAAACCACCATATAAATTATATAAAATTATAAATGTGCATAAAACATTATGTACATGCTTAAAATAACTTGGAAAAACTTTTTCAATTCTCACATACTCACACTTTTCTTAGAAAATAATCTTGATACCTCATCTGGCCATCATCTCTCTTTGCTCTTTAAGCCTTTGACTGGTAAGTCATAATAGGTCTTGAAGCTGACCTTCTAACCACTATCCAATCTCTTAAAAAATCATGTAAAAACTCAAAAAATCTCTCTCATGCTCAAACATTGTAAAGAATTATTTATATTCTTATCAACAGCTCATGTTGCTTTATTAGGCCAAGCAGGGTCTAGAGATGGTCTAGTTACATACTAGGTTTGTAGGTCTTACCCATGTATGCTTACCTTGATACTAACTTGAGTACTCCAAAGCCTCATAATAATGTTTAAAAAACCTCATACAACCTCTTATGCCTCTGTGCATTCATCTCACCAGGCCACCAAGCTCATAGCTTCTCACAAGGTTTCTTCATGCAATGACCAGTGTCATGACTAGACTTCTCAAGCATTTAAAGCTTGAAAAATGAACTTGAAACACTCCTTGATGCTTATATACCTTGATCACATGCATTTCATTATCTATAGACAATATCATACCTCTACACATATTGCTTCATGCTCATCATGCACATGCTCATGATATGAATATGCTTCTCAAGACACCTTGTATTCAAAGACTAGTACTTCAAAAAATGCTTACCTTGACCTAAAACTTGACATCAACGTCAAAATAATCATCAGTTTGCCTTAAAATTATCTCTTATCAAAGAGATATTATCAAATAATTTTAAACCATTACTATGAATAGTAATGTCTAAAAGAAGATATCTATAGAGAAAAATCTATATATGTACAGTAGATATCTTTGGATTTGCTTATATTAACCTATAGAGTACAACTGGGCATATTTGAAGCTTCATCAAAACATCTTCAGACCTACTTAGATGGATCTTTGGAGCTACCTAGGTGGATCTTCAGAGCTTCGATAGAACATCTTTAAATCTACTTGGCAGATCTTTAGAGTTTGACTAAAGATATTCTTAGTTCACTATATTCTATGCCAAGTCTTCATATCAAGCATACAAGCTTATACCCCACATACCATGCATTGGCATCAATGACATCAACTCAAAGCTACTTGGAATATATTTGGATCTTAACTAAATATCTTTGTATCTCATTATGTTTTATGTCGAGTCTTCATATCAAGCATACAAGCTTATACCCCACACACCATGTATCTTGACATCAATGACATCAACCTTGGCATCAATGACAATTCTCAACAACATAAACAATGCTCAACAATCTCTCCCTTTGTCATTGATGGCAAACCATACTAAACATCAATTATCCTTATCTTCCCACACTGGTCTTTCTCCCCCTTTAACATAATTGACAAAGTGATGTTTGCAATTTTTTGGATCACACTCCTAGCAACCAAACTACTCAACACATAGAACTATGAGTTTATGAGAATTAAAACAAACATGCTCCCCCTATCTCCATGTATACCTTCTTGGAATAACTCACCTATTCTTGGAGCTAATGAGCATGATTAGCTCCTCTTTGATACTAGAATTTTTCAATAATTGCTAGGGTAGAAACTATACCCAATTCATGTCTTAGGCGTTTAAAAGTTACCTTTGGAAGTGGTTTGGTCAGGATGTCTACAATCTAATCCTATGTAGAATTTTTTTCAACTTTGACACTTTATTCACTTATTCACTTATCTTTTCTTTTAAAAAATGATACTTGATGGTAATATGTTTGGTCCTTGAGTGCATGATAGGGTTCTTTCAGATGTCTATAGAACTTGTATTGTCACAATAGATAGTGTAGGACCATCATACTGCACCTTGTAGTCTTTTAGAGTCTATATCATCCATAGGAATTGAGTGAAACATGAAGCTACTGTAATATACTCAGCCTCATAAGTAAACAAGGCTATTGATAATTGCTTCTTGCTTATCCATGAAACTAGGCACCCACTTAGGAAGAAGGCTCCTCCACTGCTACTCTTATTATCATATGTACTTACTACCCAATCTGCATCTATGTAGGCTATAAAATTGAATTCTTTGATTCTTAGATACCACAATCCATACTCTATAGTTCCCTTGATATACCTAAGTATCATTTTGAATTCTTATAGATGATTCTCCTTTGGATATGCTTGAAACCTTCCCACAAGACCTACTACTTGCATGATATCAGGTATAGGGGTAGTGGTATATAACAAACTTCCAATCATTGACTTATATGACATCTAATTGACTTTTGAAGAATCATCTTCCTTACTTAGCTTACATATTATGATCATGGGTGTACTAACTGCCTTGCAATCCTCCATCTCAAACTTCTTCAACATCTCTCTTATATATTTTGCTTATGAGATGAATATAGTTTTTTTTAGATTGAGTGATTTTCAACCTAAGAACTAATGATAGTTATTATAGCATGGACATCTCAAATTATTTATTCATCACTTCTATAAAGGACTTTTTTATATTCTCATTATTTCCACCAAATATGATGTCATACACATGGACAACTATTATCAGCTAATGTTCATCTTCTATCTTGATGTATAGATTAATGTTTGAAACTCCTCTTTTGAATCCTTAATCCAAAAGATACTTGTCCAACCTAGCATACCAAGATCTAAGAGCTTTCCTTAGACCACATAGAGCCTTTTTTAGTCTGAAAACATAGTATTTTTCATCTGATAGTGAGAACCCTTTAGGTTGCTCAATGTACACTTTTTCTAGATTTTTATTCAAAAAGGCAAATTTGACATCCATCTGGTATACCTTGAATCTTTTAAATCCTACATAAGTTAGAAATAATTTGATGGCCTCTAGTATTAATATTGGTACAAAGGTCTCTTCAAAGTCTACCCCTTCAACTTGTGCATATCCCTTGCATACCAATCTAGCCTTGTTCCTAGTAAATTCTCCATCTTCATTCAACTTATTTCTAAACACCCATTTTATGCCAATGACATTTTTATCTTTAGGCCTAGGAACTAGTTACAAAGTATCATTCTTATCTATTTGATGTAACTCTTCATTCATAACACCTATCCAAAATTTGTCTTTGCTTACTTCTATAAGACTCTTAGGTTCAAATTTGTATAATAGAGAAACATTCTCTTGATTTAGATTACTTACCGATCTTCTCCTTGTTTGCATACCTGCATTCTTAATACCAATTATTTGAGATTTATGATGATCTCTTTGAATCTGTCTTGAGGGTCCTTTTGAGTCCTATCTATCTTCAATTTATTCTTCTTCCTCATCAACCTGTATACTCTCCTCATCATTCTTGAAGTCCAAATTCTTTAAAGTATTTTTTAACTGTGAGTGAGATTTCTTTGTCTCATCAATCTTCATATTGGTACTTTCCACTATCTTTTGTAGTCTCTTGTTATAACATCTATAGGTTAAGCTCATTTATGAGTATACTAAGAATATGCCTTCATCAGATCTAGAATCAAACTTACCCAAGTCTTTATTATATCTTCTCTTGATGAAACATTTGCTCCTAAATACTCTAAAGTTTTCTACATTTGTAGGTCTACCCTTCCATAGTTTATAAGGTGTATTATTGTTATTAATCATTATCTATCCTCTATTCAAAATGTAGACAATAATGCTTACTTCCTCTCTCCAATATCCATAAGATAATATAAACTCATTCAACATAGTTCTATCCATCTTTTAAACTGTTCTATTCTTCTTTTCCACTACCTCATTTTACTGAGGTGTCTTAGTTGATGAGAATTATCTTATTATTTCATGAACCTCATAGAGGTCATAAAATTCATTGGATCAAAACTCTCCTCCTCTATAAAATATTATGTACTTGATCTTCCCATTCTTCTCATTCTCAAAAAGAGCTGTAAATGCCTTGAACTTGTCGAGATCTTTTGATTTCTCTTTTAGGAATGCAACCCAAGTCATTCTTGTGTAATCATCAATGAGTAACATGAAGTAGGTATCTCCTTGAATGTTTTGAATTATTATAGGCCAACAAAAATTAGTGTGGATTTATTTCAAGGGGTTTGTGGTAGAGTACTCCTTTGAATTAAACCTTCTTCTAGTTTACTTACCATGTTGACATGCCTTGCAAAGTATGTTTGTAGGTTTGATGATCTTAGGCATGTTCTTCATAAAATTCTTAGTGTTAATTTTGACTATATTGTCAAATTTTAGGTGACCTAGCCTTCTGTACCATAGCCAATTTTCATCTATTTTTCTCATGAAACATTATTCTTGATCTTATTTAATACATATAGGTTGTTCTCAGTCCTTTTGGCATTGACAATTAACCTCCCTGATTTGGCTCTCTTTATCTCACACCCTCTATTATGAAAGGTTAGTGTATGTCATTGATTGCACATTTGAATTAAACTGAGTATGTTATGTTTCAAACCTTCCACATGCAATACATTTTGGGTCTTGGTTTTTTATATTATCTAAATTCAAGACACCCTTGCCAACTATATTGGTAGTTGTGTTGTCTCCAAACCTCACTATTCTTGTAGCATTCTTATTTAATGAGATGAACTTATTTCTATCTCCTATCATGTGGCCTGAGAAACCACTATCCATATACCATTTCATGCCTTCATCTTGAATGTGAAAGGCAGTCTGAGCTAGCATAAAATTCTCTTTAGTCTTCTATTCCTCCTTGGTAAATAGTCCATCTTGCCTCTTGAGCTTAATATGATCCATCTTAACTTGTTTTGGATTTCATACTAATGTTTGACCCTTTTTGTGCATTCTAGGAGCTTCATATGTCTTTTTGAATCTTGTACGCCTTCCAAATTTATTAGAGTACAATCTTGCAATGTGTCCTATGTTGTGATAGATATAACAAGTAAAATTTTTGTACTTCCCATGGTTCCAAGATGACTTATCCTTTATTGCATTGGGTTGCCTGATTGATTTTTTATGTTGATATTCTTGATGTGTTCTAACTTCTCATGCTCTCTCTCAAACTTGTTCATTTTTTTTATTAGCTACACATGCTCAACCTTCAACTAGTCATAATCAAATTCCTTTATCTTGAACCTTGTGTTGACATCTTCTAACTAACTATTAAGATCATTTATAGTCTTCTTTTGATGTTTCAAATTATCAAGGGCTCTTATGATCTCAGATTCAAGGTCTATTTCAGCTTCTCTTTCTTCACTATCATAGTATACTTTTTCATCATACATGCTATCTTCTCCTTGTTGATCATAAGACATCTTGTGCTTCTTAAGATCACTTTAGAGCTATTAGACTTGTCACAAAGGACCAAAATATAATACCAATTATTGGAAACACAATAATTAAGAGTGGGGTGAATCAGTCTTCAATTTTTTTTACAACTTTAGCTTATCATTCATGAACTATCAAAACAATATAGTAAACTAGTAGCATATTAAGAACCATGAGCATGAGAGAAGAGCATAACACATATAACACTTATTTTAGTGGAAAAACCTCAAAGAAATAAAAACCACTGATGATACAAATGGATTATTGTCCTATATATCAAACATCAAGATGTAGTGAAGCACCAACTTCACTTAGAGCACAACCTCAACTAGACAAACACCATCTTGACTAAAATTTAGCAAGCATATATTTGCAAGGAGGCACCAATCCCATAGATAAGTCAAAAGTGACTCATCCAACTCAAACCTTTGATCACCTTAATAATAATTTATTTTTCATATAATAGATGATGATTTTTTAGCTTTTCACACACTTCTATCCTTTTCAAACAGGTCTCTAGCCTCCTTCACTCAATTAGATCTCTTCAAGACAGATTAGGCCATTTGACATTGATTTTAATCTAAAATACCCCTATTAGATCTTCATGATTTTATCTACACCCTGATGATGGTCTATATGACCTCTTTTTGCTCTTTAAAAAGCTATATCTTTCACTCCAACTCTCATTCCTTCTGACTAGCCAATTAGGCCTTGTTCTTATACTAAGCTCTTGATCATACACCTCTTGGTCAGCCATAAACAATTAATACTTATATTTTCAATGAAATAGGCCTTATAATATGAAACAAACATGAAACAAACATTAAAATAGGTTGGTTATAACATATAGGACCAAAACCCCTTTTTAGGCCTTAAAGAGACCTAATTTTAATTAGGCCTTCATTAACACATGTTACCCTTTGAACTCTTTGGAACTGTTATCACAAAATCTTGCAACCTATAATATGGTATTCAAGCCTCTTCCAAATTTGGGTAACATGGGAACACTTCCAAGTATGTGGGTTTATCTATAGTGGAAGTGAGCCTCTAGATTTAAGGGGCTAGCTCCCTGAATGTATCTTGAAGTGATTTCACCTATGTTAATGCTTGATTGTGGGGAAAGAGTTAGAATTTTCATGAATTTAACTTATTCTAATGGGGTGATAGACTAATATATTATCCACATGACCATCACATTTCATTCACCAAAAAATAAAGCATACAGACTAGTCTCAAAGTCCTAAAGGATTATAATATGAGTGTTTTAATATAGAGGTAATATGTATGAAGTAACACAAGGAAAATGAACTATAGGGAAATTTTCACACTCTAAGGACACTCATACACTTGAAAAGAGCTTAACACACTTGAATACACTATATTTGACATGTTAGAATGAGAGTTTCTTGTAGAAGACATGAAAAGACAAGGAAAAGCAAAGGATGGAATCACTAAACTTAATTAATTATCAATTTACACACTCAAACAAGATATTATTGAACTCAAAACTAGATCAATTGAATTATTCTAAGGCAAAATATGACATAAAACTATCAGGGCTTTGCCATACTAGGTGTGGTCTTTTTTACAAAGGCCAAAATGGGAGCTACTTATAGCATTTCAGAGAGAGGAGAAAGAATAAAGTTCAAAGGTCACTAGAACACATGTCCAATCAACAACTAGTTACATTTTATGGGACTGAAGTATGAAATAGACCATGAATGATTCTCAAGACAAATTTCAATATAAACCATGAAAAACTCTTCAAAATGGTGTAAAGACTCTCTAGCTAACCTTTGTGAAACTGCCTTCATCATGGTTCATCTCTCAAGCATTTGAAATTGAATTGGAGAGAGTTGAGACATATGTACTATCTGAAGGAGATTGAAACATGCTATGACAATCATAATATATGCTCCTAACTACTAGCTATCTTATAGACACCTGTACTCATCATTTGTAGTCATTCATTGCTTTCTTGGACTTTGTTCTTCACATTTGTTAGTCATTACTCATCTCAGGTCTTTGACTGAGCTTTTATGATGGTATATGAGTTTGAAGAGCTTGATTTTATACAAAATCCTTGATCTTACATAGTTGCCCATGTGGCATTCCCTTTCTATGTTACTCATTTCATTATAAACTATGCCTTTTATTGTTTAGACATGTAGCCTCATCTTGTCCATTTGGAACCCAACCAAATTTTCTCTATCGATATCATTTGGAGTCTCTTTACTTCGACCTTCAAGGTTAGCCATTGATTATTGATCATGGGTCCTGAGATTATGAAATTTGGTAGCATTATACTCAATCTAAGCTCCTTTACCTTTGACTCTCATTCACACTATTGATCTACTTGGTATGATTGAATGCATACCATTGATTTTTTCTAGACCTACTAACTCTATCTGATTATCCTCACACTGTCAGATCTAGATGTATGTTCGAATGCCAACCATTAGATATGCCCCTATTTGAATTAAAATGGTTATTTTATGAGACTTTATTTTGACATCTATGTGGCTGTCATTGATGTTCATATGGCCATCATTGACATCTGCACGCCTGTCACAATTTGAATCTCAATGGTTAATTACTAAGCTTTATTTTGACATCTGCATGACCATCATTGTCTACTTGTTTAACTTTAAAGATTTATATATCAAGATGGAGAGATTGTCAAGACACCGTATTTTTAGGGGATGTTCTTGGCACTAGGGGCATTGATCACATGTGATCTTATAGTCATGTGAGACTTTTTGAGTACATTTATATTATGCACAAGTGAGCTGACCCATTTATTTCTACCTAACATCCCATGATGGTCTAGTCTAGTTAAAGCTGTGTTATGAGATTTTGCTTAATCTTATATAGCTCTAATAAGTTCTTGAGGTATATGCAAACTTTTCCCATGACTCTGAATTGCCAGATACCATGAAAACCTACTACTTGCATATAAGACCCTAAAATGACCCTTGAGTGACTCATATTGACATAAAAATTAATTAGACTATGACCAAGGCTAAAATGACATTAAATTACATCAAATAAACTACAAACCACCCTATGACACTATGTTATACCCCTATATAAATTTTTGACTATAGGGGGATTGACCTATTTTGACTTGTGGTCAAAATGATCAACATCTTTGGCTATTTCTTAAGGGTGGTATGCTTGATATGCCATGAATAGTCACCCAATATTGTCCATTTGGATATAGAGTCACATGTACACTATTTGACACACAAATTGCCTTTGACAACACACCAAACAACATAAAATAACAAGAACAAGACACAAGACAAAAAACATACATGTGATCAACTAGAACACTTAGGGAACACAAAACACATAACTAAAACAAAACACACACCTATTTATAAAACCTCATCTTGAGGTGAAATATTTGATCACACCTCAACTAGGGTAAAAAATGGTTCCTTTGGCATCTTCATCACTCCATGAGGGTAGCCTATCATGAGGACCATGCTCATCACCAATCACTTGCATATGTAGGTGATCAAAAAGCCTATCACCTTTGAATCTTCTTAGGTATGCAAGTGAACTATCTAGGACCTTCATGAATGATATTTATTTCTCTTTAAGAGCCTTGTTTGGAGGTAAAACTATTTTGATCTCCATCATATCCATTAGATTTTCTCCAAAAAAATATAGACTAGAGTGTATGTCAGTCTTTTCAACCTTGTCTTCTTCGAGGACAAAAAGTGCTTGATGTTTGAAAGCATCAAGATCCTCTTCTTCATGATCCAATACCTTGGGATCTATATCAACATTAGGTGGGTATCTTGACTATTCTTGGGGCTCAACAACTTCTACCTTAACCTCATTATCCAGGTCTACAACTTCTTGCACACAAGCATTATCACATTACTTCATGACAACATATTCTTGAGCAGTAAAATGACCATCTTTATGCTTGGTAGAAATTTTTTTAACATGATAATTAGTCTCATTATCAACCTTGACATTAGATATAGAATCTCTTGGAAAAAAGGGAGAATTACCCAACTTGTCAAACTCCTTGTATATGACATTGAGCTTTTGCCATAGTTCTTCTTCATTCACAACATGAGACTCTTATTCATGCTCATTGAGATAATAAAAATCATGTTTATTAGAGGAATTAGCCAAATCAGATGTATACTTATTGAGAGGAGGAGTAACATTACCAAGTTGATCGAACTTATGACATATGACATCAAACCTTTGCCACAAATCATTCTCACCACCTCATGAGTGTCATCACCCAAAGCATCCTCATCAATGGTAGGGATAAAGACATAATTTTTCCTAGTATGGTGCTTAATTATATTCATCAATCTATGATCATCATGTTCATGAATCGTATAGTTACCTTCAACAACATGATAATGTTTGACACACACCTTAGCTCCTTTAAATGGCTCTTCATGCATGACATAAGTCCCAAGGTTAGTTTTTTCAAAGTTTACATAAGGATCATGTACATATGCATCTAAAACATACTCATCCAAGAATAAATCAGATATTACTTCAAGTTTATAAGCTCCATCATCCATATTAGACTCCTCCTTTTCATGAACAACATAATTCAAGTTAGAGCTTATTTCAATGTATGGCTCAATATGAAACCTTGCAAGAGGCTGAGATCTAATGGTCACTTTGGTTCCATATATTGTCTTAAAGGCCAAGAAGGACCATTTATCTGAGAGATAGCTACCTATCTTAGCTGTAAAGTCTCTTGATAGGCAAATTACAAATTGAGTTCAAAGGTCGACAATAGCTATATCTTAAAGGATAGGAAAACTAAGACAATCATGAAAGAAGACCCTAAATTTTTTTATTAGACCTATAGTATTAGTAGGTGTACCATCTATATGGAACACTCCTTTACTATGAGGCTCATATTGTAGGCCTAGCTTATCAACTACAACTTTGGGCATGACTGAGGTCGAGGCTCTATTATTAACTATGCAATTATGAACCAATTTGTCACCCACTATGAGAGTGAGGTAAAATGGTGGAAGTTTTTCAGTCTGAGTAGATGTTTCAAAAATATTATTAGGAGAATTTTTAAGGACAACATGACTATTAATTTGATTCAAAGATGAAGGACTAGTAGGAATAGTGGATAATTGCATTTGTAATAAGTCTTTTTAGATAGGCATATGAAGGATATCCCATAAGGAGATAGATACTTTGACACTTTTCAAGGAATCCACTATGTTTAAAACACTATTAATCACCTTTTATTAAGTCTTTGGAGGTAAATAATTGCTTAAAACATGAGGAATGGAGGCACCTTGATCAAACTTTGTCACATTTTGACTGGATGGGGGTGTAGGAGCTTTTAGAATTGTCAAACTTACAACCATGTCTTAATGCCTTTTAGGAGGATTGGATGAGCCTATGGGCATGCTATTAACACATCCTAGATATTTCCTCTTGTATATGGTATTGTCTATAATAGAGGCTCTTTGATTGAGTACAAAAGTGTCTTTCACTTAGAAATTGGTGAAGCTTTCACCTTCAGGTTACCAACCCTCATTAACTTGCATTATCACTTCATCTTCAGCTGATAGGAGGGGAGTAAATCTTCATTGAGAAACAAGAGCTTGCTCTCTACCTTAATTAGCATCCATGAATTGAATTTATTTCCAATCTTCTCCTTGTATTAAATTACTATGAATTGGTACCATCTCTCTTGCATTAGTGGTAGAGTTAAGATTGAATGCATTAGTAGGCCTATCGGGGTTAGGTTGCCATTGACCTCTTCCCCTTCCATACTTTGGCAAAATTTTTGCTAGTAAGGGTATGAATTTTGATGATCAACTAGTTTCATATATACTCGCTTACGATGAGCTCTTAACATTTGATTTTTTGCATATGGATCCATGACATTTTCTGCCTTATTAGGTGTAACTTTAGGTTTGGTATTAACGTTGGGAACTGAGGATGTATCTAAAGTACTAGAAAAAGTATGATATAAAGGAGGCATAGACACCTTAGGAGGCAATATTATAGCTTGGACGAGACCATTATCAGCTTTGATAGCAATTTTATATGCTTCAAGGAGAGTGGAACCTCCCATATATTGAAGCATGACAATAATTTTAGTACCAATGGTGTCAAGCAAGTAGGAAACACAAAACTAGGAGGTCTCATAGGAGGAGGTAATCTACTCCAAGTCTTTTGAAACCTCTCAGTAAATTCATACATCATTTATTTGGATCCTATTTTAATCTCATTGAGCTGATGTATGAGAGAGGTATGATTACTTTAATTTCCAAATCTTGAGGTCAGTAATACTCCAAAATCATCTCATAATGTAATGCATACACATTATAGAGTCCTACACCAATCAAGAGCTTTACCTTTAAGGGACATGACAAGGAGTCTAATATAAATGTTCTCTTGAGTTATATTATGGAAGCTATAAAAATTGGAGACATCCCTAATATGCTCACTAGGTGTAACATGACTCTCACCATTGAATATGGGCACACCTTTTGTGTCATTAGGAGGAATAACATCATATGATTGAAGGTGAATTGGATTTTTAGTGTTGAATGTAGGGAAAGCATGAGGTCTAGTCATATCTTCTTCAAACTCCTTAAAGTATTTAATTTATTCAATTTTTTCAACCTATTCCTCTCTAGCAAAATCTATTGGTTCTTTAAATGGCATATTAGGTTGAGGATATTGAACTTCAAGGGGAAGTTCAGATTGAATAGGTGGATTAATGGGGTTGAGCACTCTACTATAGGATGACCTAGTGAGAACCATTAATTATGAGAGAAATTTTATAATAGGAAAATGGTCTTAAACCAAATCTTACCTTGATGGAGTCATCAAATGCTGAGTATCACACGAATTTACAACTGATGTTGTCAAGACCATCAATCACCTTCACAAGTTGTCTTGAAGACAATGTTACCATTGGGCATGCCAGAACTATTGTCACCAAATATTGCATCCTAGAAGAGGGTGTTCAAGACTTTTATAGATTTGGGAAACATGGGAACACTTCCAAGTATGTGAGTGTACCTATAGTGGACGTGTGCCTATAAATTTAAGGGACTAACTCCCTAAATGTATTTTGAAGTGCTTTCACCTATACTAATGTTTGCTTATGGGAAAATGAGTTATAATTTGCATGAATTTAACCTATTCTAATGGGGTGATACACCAAGATGTTTTCCATATGACCATCACATTTCATTCACTAAGAAATATAACATACAAACTAGTCTCAAGTCCTAATGGATTCTAACATGAGTATTTCAATATAGAGATGAGATGTATGAAGCAACCTAAGGTAAATGAACCAGATGGAAAATTTCATAGTCTAATAACAATCATAAAATTTAAATGATACTAATAAACTTGAATACACTCTATATGACCTACTAGAATGAGAGTTTCTTGCATAAGACATGAAAGACAAGGAAAAGCAAAGGATAGAATCACTGAACTTAGCTAATCATCTCTTTGCACAATCAAACAAGATATTATTGAACTTAAAAATAGATTGATTAAATTATTATAAGGAGAAATGTGACATCAAACTAGTAGGGCTTCACCATACCAGGCCAAAATAGCAACTACTTATAGAATTTCAAAGAGAGGAAAAAGAATGAAGTTCAAAGGTCACTAGAACACATGTCCAATCGATAACCAGTTACATTGAAGGGGACTAGAGTATGAAATAGAAAATGAATTATTTACAAGATAAATTTACATATAAACAATAAAAAAATCTCCAAAATGGTACAAAGACTCTCTAGCTAACCTTTATGAAACTGCCTTCATCATAGATCATCTCTCGAGCATTTGAAACTAAATTGGAGAGAGTTGACATGCCTGTACTATTTGAGGGAGGCTGAATCATGCTACGATATTCATAATATATGATTATAACTATTATTTATCTTATAGACACCTGTATTCATCATCTATAGTCATTCATTGCTTTCATAGACTTCGTTCTTTACATTTGGCAATCACTATTCATCTCAGGTCTTCCATTGAGCTTTCATAGAAATATATGAGTCTAAAGAGCTTGATTTGATATATAATACTATATCCTTCATAGTTTCCCATGTGGCATTCCCTTTACACATTGATCATTCCATTATAAATTATACTTGTTGTCATTTAGACACGTAGCCTCATCTTGTCCATCTAGAACTCGATCAAATTTGTTCTATTGATCTCATTTGGAATCTCTTTACTTCAAACTTTAACACTAGCCATTTATCATTGATCTAAGGTCCTAAGATTATAACATTTGGTAGCATTATGATCAATCTGAGCTCCTTAACCTTTGATTCTCATTCACACCATCGATCTACTTAGTATAATTGAAAGCATACCATTGATTTTGCTTGGACCCACTAACTCTATGAGGTTGTCCTTGCACCATTAGATCTAGATGTATGTTCAAATTATAACCATTAGATCTGACCCATTTGAATTAAAATTAATATTTTATGAGACTTTATTTTGATGTTTGTGTGCCCATCATTAACGTTCACATGACTATCATTGAGGTCCACATGCCCACCAAATTTAAACCCCAATATTTAATTGTCAAACTTTATTTTGATTTTCATGTGACCATCACTATCAAATTGTTCAACTTTAAAGATTTATATCTTGATATGAAAATCTCATCAAGACACCATATTTACAGGGGATGTTATTAACACTAAAGGTATTGATCGTATGTGATCTTTTGGCCATGTGAGGCTTTCTAAGCACATTTATAATATGTACAAGTGAGATGACCCATATATTTTTTATTGACATCCCATGATGTTATGGTATAGTTATAGTTGTGTTATGATCTTTTTATTAATCCTATATAGCTCCAATAAGTTCCCGAGGCATATGCAAACTTCACCCATGACTCTGAACTGCTCAGACACCATGAAAACCTAGTACTTACATATAAGACCCCAAAATGACCCCTAAGTGACTCATATTGACATAAAAATTAATTATAATATGAAAAAGGATAAAGTGGCATTAAATTATATCAAATTAACTACAACACACCCTATGACACTATGTTAGACCCCTATATAAGTTTTTAACTATAGGGTGGTTGACCCATTTTGAATTGTGGTCAAAATGGTCAATAAAAACATTCTAAAAATTATCACACAATAGAAACATATAAAATATTAATAAAATATACCTTATCTAACTTAACTTAAGGTCCACAACACCTGTTAGGTCCAACCATCACTTGAACCTCTTCTCAAAATATTATTCATACTAGGATTGTGCATACACAGAAAGTTTGCCTTAAATAACTAAATCATAAACCCAACTTTGATAAAAAACAATGGAAATAAATCACATATTAAGAAACATAATGAAATCATGGTCATCAAAAACTTTATCATATGCTTCAACTCAAATTATATATGCCCAAACTCTTCTCTGCAAGTAGCCCACTTAGAATTACCAACTAGCCTCAAAATAAAGTCAAGGAAACATGAACTTATGACACTTGATTGAACATAATCAAGGGATTAAAATGTATTAAAATTATATTATAACATAATTAAATTAATATCCAATAAAAAAATAATAATATCTAATGGAAACTATTGGTCTTGAACCCCAATCTATTGACCTTTTCTCTCACAATCTTTATTTAGCCAGACAAGCCATTTTGGATTCAATGTTTTAACATCTTACATTTAATTTCAAGATTATAAAAAGAATTTATAGGTAATATATGTCTGAATTAACTTCACCATATTAATTAGACACTTCAATTTAGAAGATAAGGCATCAAAATCATCACTATAATACGTTCACTCAGAACTGTTAGTTTTCTTCAAAGACCAGTTATGGTGACTTTGAATTCCAACACCTATGTAGACACATTAAAATACTAATAAATAATGTGAATGATATTATGAGATAATTAGGAAATTATAAAAATAAAAATATAATATTGTCATAAGGAAATATTGGTTTTTCAGACCAATCTCATATCCTTACACCTTTACTATCTCATCTGCACTAGATAGGTCAATTGATGAACAACATTTTCACTATAACCACTAACCTTAAAATTATATATATATATATATATATATATATATATATATATATATATATATATATATATATATATATATATATATATATATATATATATATATATATATATAATTTAAATGTATTATAGGTATTTTAAAAATTATCTATGAACTTGGATTCATCCCTAATCTATGATAACACATCCCTAACAATCTTCTCACTTCTACCTGGTTTTCTCACTATCTGCATCACTAGGTCTGTTAGCGACTGGTCAACTTGCATGACTGGTTTAGCACACCTAAGAGTTATAATATACTCAAAAACCACTATGGACATAAGATAAAAGTACCAATATTAAAAATTCATCTAATTAGTAACTTTAACTTGGTCAACTCTTCCTGCTACATCAAATCTCTGAGAAATAAGACCTTTCTTGTAGGGTCCACTCACTTTCTTGACAAAAAAATTACACCTAGAGATGGTTAAGAGTGTTGAATTCATGATACAATAGATAAAATATATAAAAAATCTATTATGATTAATTTAGAATAATTTATTTCACATTGGGTCACTATTAGGGTTCTTTGAGTGTTTAAACCGTCTTACAGTCTTAATGATCATTCATAAAACTCAACCCCTTATTCCATAAACTAGTGCTTAGAAATTTGATCTAGGACCCTTCCAAATATATTATTAACAACTTCTTTCCTCTTGTATATGTTTTATGTGCCAAACAACACTTGAAAAAAAAAACCTTCTTAGGTAGACAACTCTTCATCTTGTGCACTCGAGAGACCTTAAGACACTTTTTCTTTCTTTAACCTTCAATTTTTGACCTAAAAATTCATGCACATGCTTAAAACAACTTGAATCACCTTTATAATTCTCACATACTCAAAATTACCTTGGAAACTGATCTTTATAGTCCATCTGGCCACCATCTCTCTCTTTGCTCTCTAAGCCTTTGACCTACAAGTCATAATAGGTCTTAAAGTTGACCTTCTAACCATTGTACAATCTCTCAACACCTCATGTACAAACTCAAAAAACCTATCTAATTCTCAATTTTTTAAAATAGTTCTTCATATGTCTTATCAACATCTCATGTTGCTTCATTAGGCCAAGCAAGGTGTAGAGGTGGTCTAGTTGCATACTAGGTCTGTAGGTATTACCCATGTATGCTTATATTGAGACTCACTTGAGTACTCTAAAACATCATAAGCATTTTCAAACAACATCATACAACCTATTATGTCTCTATTCATTCACATCACTAGGAGACCAAGCTCATACCTTCTCATAAGGTTTCTTCATGCAATGACCAATGTCATGACTAGACTTCTCAAGCACTTGAAGCTTGATAACTAACCTTGAAACACTCCTTGATGCTTATACACCTTGCTCACATACTTTTCATGATCCTTAGACAATATAATACCTATACACATAATGCTTCATGCTTATCATGCACCTACTCATGATATGACTATACTTCTCAAGACACCTTGTATTCAAAGTCTAGTACTTCAAGACATGCTTACTTTGACCTAAAACTTGATATCAACCTCAGAAGAATCATCAGGTTACCTTCACATTATATATCAATAGAGATACATTATGAGATCATTTTAGAGTATTACTATGAATATTAATGTATAAAAGAATATATCTAAAGATTAAAATCTATATATGTATAGTAGATATCTTTGGAGTTGCTATATTAACCTGCATAATACAACTAAGTATCTTTGGAGCTTCATCAGAACATCTTTGGAGTTGCCTGGGTGGATCTTTTGAGCTTCAATGGAACATCTTTAGATCTACCTGGTATATCTTTGGATCTTGACTAAGGATCTTCATAGCTTACTATGTTCTATGCTGAGTCTTCATATCAGGCATACAAACTTATACCCCACACATCATGCATCTTTACATCAATGACATAAACTCGAAATTACCTAGAAGATCTTTAGAGCTCAACTACGGATCTTCATAACTCACTATGTTTTATATTGAGTCTTCATATTAGGCATATAAGCTTATACCTCACACACCATGCATCTTGAAATCAATGACATCAACCTTGACATCAAATGATATCAACCTTGACATTAATGACAACATTTTTCAATAATAAAATTAATGCTCAACAAACTCTATTAATTTACCTTTTGGCTACTAGGTCACCTTATACAATGACTACCTCCTTGTCTTTGGAGTCATCATCACCACTATTATAGACTTCAAATAATAGACCAGGTTTGTATATAGGATGTCCTCGACTTGCATGACCAGCTCAACATTAGTAGCATAACTAGGTTCATAGACTCCCAATGGTGTATCTGGGTGTGCGGCTTCATAGCTTGGATTGTGCATTGCCTCCTAATTGTCTCCTATAATAAATGGTATTTGATTAGTTATAACATCCATAAATACTAAATCACTAAGATAATATGAAGCACCCTACTCATTATACACATAATTAACTGACTTATATGCATTGAAAGAGTAAGCAAGGCTCTCATTTATCACATGGAGGTTTGGTTGGATCAAGACTTGGGGTAATGCTTTGGTTTGAATCACATATTGATCCATGGGTTCACTTATAGACAAGAAACTCAAAGGATTTTAGGTATAAATGCCTTGAGTTATTGACTGCTACTTAACATTGATAGCCTCTTGGTAGATCGATGCTAATGAGGTAAGAGTAGATGGGTTCTTCTTAATGAAAATGGTAGTTAAATGATTCAATGCATCAAGATATAATCCCATTGCTACATATTCCATTTGTAGGAAAGGATCCTTCAACCTATTGTATATATGATGGAATCTGTGGTTGAATACACTAATTGACTCATTAGGTTACTTACAAACCATGATAAACTGGTAAAACAAGATAAAAGTGTCAATGGGCACACTAAAATGGTTAAGGAATAAACTCTCAAATATGGCCCATGTCATGATGAACCCTTATAGTAAACTAAGGTACCAATAATAAGCAGTTTGATATAGAAAATGGGGGAATAAATCCACATCCTTATGGTGAATCTTTTTTCTAATAATGGCTTCTTTACAACCCTAGATGTGTTCCTTAACAATCTTGACCCCACCATAAATATACTTTGCACAAAATTTGTGAGTTTTTTTGGGCAAGTCATGGGAAGTTCATGGAATGTTGACAGGACAACTATGTCCTCCTAACCATGGAAGGGCCATTATATAACTAAGATAACTAGGTTTTCTAGTCTAAGAACCTAGAAAACAACTAGGCAACTTCTTAAAAATATATAATAAGTCTAAAATAATCCAATTCAGCCCTCCTTCTAGCACTAATCTATTGATGAGGTGTTTGACATAGACACATAAACTTAGGCTGTTGGGAGTTGTTAATCCCCAACCTCTTCTAAAAGGAGGGATTTATTCATGAGAAGAAGGGCTTTCCTAAGGTATCAGTTATTAGGTCTTGGTACGTAGAGTAATGCAGTTAGCTCATTGTTACCATACCATATCAAGGGCATTAAATGAATATTTTAGACACTATATGCATCCTAAATACATATCTTGTGTCTATAGAACTAATATAAAATTAATATAACTATAAATAAACAATTGATTCAAAGAAACACATCTATTGTATGGATTCAACAGTGCATAAACAATAATAAGAAAAATAGCATGAAATCAAGACAAAAGTTAAATTCAAATTATAACTTAGAGACTAAAATAATCTAATCTAATAGTCTGATAAAAAAATAAAGAGAGATAATGGTAGATAACAAAGATAAAAAGAGCCCACTTTCTAATGTAGGTCAACCTGTATTTTATTAAGTAGAAAATTCCCTGGATAAACTAGTCTTTAGTTGAGCCAAACCTAGTCCAAATCCAACTAAGGATGGTGTAAGAGTCTGTAGATTGAAATGAGGAAAACATGGTCACCTTATACATGCACAGAACAAATCTATCAATGACAAGACTTTTAGATAAAGATATTTTGATTAAAAGGATAGATTGAGATTCATTAGATACTCATATGAGCTACAAACCTAGATTTTAAAAAGTCTCAACTCAAAAAATTAACTAACAAAGTAAAAAAGGTGTATGAAAACAAATGAATGATCCACTTAACTAGGGAGAACCAACCGGTCTGATAATCTACACTATTCTA
This sequence comes from Torreya grandis, assembly GCA_037957365.1. NCBI lineage: Eukaryota > Viridiplantae > Streptophyta > Pinopsida > Cupressales > Taxaceae > Torreya > Torreya grandis. The sequence continues at coordinate 1,947,372 of JARHVA010000202.1, read as the reverse complement.
AGGGATCTAGCCCTTGTTACAGTGTAAGAGCTAATCTTATATAGACATAATTTCAAGTGAGCTCCTTCTCAAAATTTCAATTATCACTAACGAGATAGTTACAAGCAATCATCAATATGATTGGAATATGTAGTTGAAAAAATGGCTCTATGTTTATGACAAATTGGAGGCATTCATAATTAACATTATGCTTCTTAAATGTTGGCATTTGAAAGCAATTTTAGGGTTACGATCCATCCATATCCTACGTAACTAATATCACACCTCTTCAAATCAATATTTTGTCTTTTATGCTTTATGTTTGATCTTGATGCACATGCCATATCATTATTAATTACACTACCCAACCTTGCATTGAAGTTCATCATTTTTGATCATTTATCAGTGGGGAAATTAATCTACAACGTTATTTTATAAATCAAATTAGATACATAGTTGAATCTCATCTTTTGATGGTTTTGATAGTCAAATAAATCATCAAATTGAAACTAGTGATTTGATAACCATCATTTCCACCTGGCTCTTTCTTGGCTTTTCCTTACCTTTCCTTCTCTGTGCTATTGGATTTACTTCTATAGATCCCATTTTTCCACTTGGTAGTTTACCAACATTCTTGGGATTTGATTTGTTTTTTTATATTATTATATCCACCACCACATGGCCTTTTATCATTCTCATGGGCTTTTTATGTCTTGGATTCCATCATTACCACATGCTCTTTCCTCAGCTTCTAGGGCTCTTCATTATTTAGGATAATAGTGTAATGGTCTTGACCTTTTGAGGTTTAATGGCTTTATGCCCCCAAGGTTTTGGGCTCCCAATAAGCTGGCATGTGGCATCTGCTTAGGGCCTTTGGACCATATGTCGATTAAATTTGGTTTAATACTTCAATTCCTATGATCTTCTGAGACTTTGGGCTACTAGGGTTCCAAGTTATAATGGCTTAATACCTTTAAGGCTTCAGATTATTAGGATTATGCCATGTGGTATGATCTTGAAGCTCGAAAGATTTAAAAGAATTAGCTATTTTTCTAAAATATGTTATCTCCAAAGCTACTTAGCATCAAGATTTTAACATGTGTAAAAACATATGAGAAAATATGAAAATTATTAAGTAAATATTTTAAAATAAATAAATACAAAAATTAAAAATAAATATGATTAATCCCAAACCGAAAAAATGACTAAGTATAAGATTAAAATATGAAATAATTTAGTCATTTTTTCTGATCTAAAACCAGTTTAGTCCATTTTTAGAAAATTGACTAAGTAAAGAATTAAAAACATATGATATTTAATCAAATTTAATCAAAATGAAACATAAATAGACTCAATTCCTCAAGAAAAGAATCTATAAACTCTGCAACGGTTAGATAATTTGCATAAAATTAAAGCAAAATGACCTAAGCAAGAAGTTTTAAATGTGTTTAAAAATACAAGCATGAAGATAAAACAAAATTTAATAGGATTATGTAAATTTAGATATTTAAATAAATGTATTCCTAGCTGAAAGTTTAGACCGAACCAAAGAAATGTAAAGACATTAAAATAAGTAGGTTTAGTCACTTGAAACTAATCAAGTAGTGGATTGCTAATCAAGTAGAACTCAGTCAAATAAATATCTATAATTGACTTCAAGCCAAACATGTTAGTGAGAAAAAATATCTAGAATCCAGAACAAAAAGAGGGTCCTTATTTTCAATTTGAAAATAGGGCATGTTGTTCAAGGAACAATAGAAGGGAAGATAACTTGTCTTTTGAGAAGTATTAGATACAGAGTAGGATTATTTTAACCTAGATATGATTTATATAATGTGATCCTTACAAATATATAAAAACTTCATGAAAATAACCATTGACCAAGGAAGAGATTGAGACTTGACAGGTTCACCCAAAATTAAGTATCCCAAACTTTTGTTATTTCATTTTATAGACAGATATTGCACAAAGTAATACATTTTGAATGTATAACTCCTTGTTTAGATTACCTCTATACTTAAACTTAGTATAGCTATAGGATATTATTTGATTTTGATATTCCACATTAAGTGATCTATGCCTCCATTTATCTACCATGATCTTTTGATTATTTGTTTGTATTAAATCATCTCCATTTATGCTACAAACTTTGGTGAGTACTAGATTAGTTTCATTTTCTATATTAGAAAACCTAGCTAGGGTTATTGCATAGTGTTATTTGACTTGAGACTTTAGATACCTCTCCTTTAGTGTTGGGTGATAAGATATCCCTTGGTTAGGTTTAGCAGATCCAATTTAGTCATGTCCCTAATGTAAAAAAGCATAGAAATAGTTGTTAGTTGATTTTCTTCTTCGAGCTAGGATTTACTAAGTAGGATAAGTTGTAGATCTATTTTAATCTATTACATAGATTCTTGTGAAATTGATGTGAATATAATATTTTTATTTAAAATTTTTCATTTACAATCAAGTAGGTCATGTTGATCAAACCGGTCTTATTCTCTGTGCATAGATTCTAGATCTATAGTTAACTAAGTTGTGTTGGTCGACCCATTTTTGTTCTCTATTAGTAGGTCTTCATCTACAAAAAATAAGGTCATTTTGGTTAAACCTATTTATTTATGTAATTTTAAGACTTTAAATAGGTCATGTTTGTCAACTCTATTCATTTTTTATAATTTTAATCTTTCAACTAGGTCGTACTAGTCGACCCTATTCATTTTTATAATTTTTGGTATTTAACGAGGTCATGATGGTTGACCCTTTTTTCCTACAATTTTTAGATTTCATACTCAACAAACTAAACTTGTCATCTTAGTTGACCTTGTTCATATACCCTCTAACCAAATTAATACTTAATTTTTTTTGAATATCTCAATTTTGTATTTTTATTTTTAGTAAAATTACTTGGTATTTTAAATTTCTACTTTATTTTTACAAGTTTTTTAGTTCTATAAAACTGTCTTACATAGTCAACTAAGTCGACCTAGTTGACTTTGTTCTATATCTATTTTCTCTATCAATAAATTAAGTCAATTTGACCGACTTAGTAGAATTTATAATTACTATTTTTTCTTAAAAAATTCAACTAGGTCGACTTGGCCAACCTTGTAGGTCCTGACTAGCTTAGTATAAATTTTAATTACTTTTTTCCTTTCAAAATTTAACTAGGTTAACCTGACCAACCTTATAGGTTTTAATCGACCTAGTAGAATTTTTGATTACTATTTTTCCTTCTAGAATTCAACTAGTTTAACTTGACTGACCTTATAGGTCTTAACCGACCTAGTATAATTTTAGACTACTATTTTTTCCTTCCTAAAACTAACTAGACTGACCTGGGTAACCCTGTAGGACCTGACTAACTTAATAGTATTTCAAATTACTAACCTAGTAGTTGGCCGACCTAGTTTGTTTTAACCTATTTTTGACATAGTTTAATGGTAGATGACTTAATTTAGTAAGTGTCTGGCTAAGTTTATTTTGACCTATTTTTTATTGAATTAGTAAGTGGATGACATAGTTCAATAGGTGGCTATCTTAGTTTAGTAGGTGTCTGACTAAGTTTATTTTGGCTTATTTTTTTTAGTTCATTAGGTGGCTGATCTAGTACAAATAACCTAATAATTTTATAATTGTCTTAGTTTCAGCTTTCAATTAGTCAAAAACACTACATAACTAAAGATTTAGATCATATCCTCACTTATATTATCACTTTATTAAACTATTAAATTAATTCATATCTTCCTATTTACAAACTAGCTACTATATGTAACCTAAATTTTACATCATCAAAGTAACCACAATGTAATACAATTGAAATTACTCACCCTAGACCTCCTCCTACTACAAAATTTGGAAATTATCCTCCACCCAACAATATGACTCCTCCTATTAATACTACTAGAATCCTTGATCAAATACTTCAACAAATAACCAATAATCAAATCACTCATAATCAAATGATGTGAATGCAATCTCATGTATTATAAATAGCTAGTCAACCATCTCAAGTCATTATGACTCAAACAAATCATAATTTTATCCTTCCTCCTCTTATAGATGCCAATGGTCATATCACCCCTCAACATCTCATGCAAAACTAAATTCTTCAACATATTTAAAATGAAACTTTGGATCCATTCATTATATCCATAGATATTAGAAACATTTCTCTAACTATTGCATATGATGAAACTAATGACCCCACTATCTTTCTTAAATATTTTGATAATCTGTTGAAGGAATGGGTCAAAATTAACACTTTTTTTACTACTAAATTTCTTGTCAAAACATTCATGGGAGATGTTTTAGAATAGTATAATCAACTCCTTGAACATTTCATCTTAAGACTAGAGGATTTAGTCAATGATCTAGTTAAATAATTTAAATACAATGATATTATTGAAAAGAATCTTAGCCACTTCATCAATGCTAAATTTTATTTTAATGAATATGCTCACCCTTTCATCAAATGATGAAAGTCTCTAGCTCACAAAATAGACCATAACATGAGTAATGATAATATTTTAAAACTATTTGTTACTAATCTTAAAACTACTCTTCAATACAAAGTTTGTATGTTTTACCCTAAAACTTTAGAAGAAGCCTTAGACCAAGAAAAAATGCAAGACTTTTTTATGCATCAATTTTGATCACCTCAAACAACTATTAAGGAATATTTCCAATTAGTTTCTCATAACATTGATTCATCTAAGCCTCCCTAACCACAAAATGGAGCATCTAGTTCAACCAATTTTAACCTAGTCCACCCTCCCTTGAGTCTAGATGCACTTAAGAATAAATTACCACCCTCTAAACCCATGAGATTTGATCCTTCCAAACCTCTTTTAAAATGATACAATCCCAATAAGTTTTGTTAGTTGCATACTATGATATGTCATTCTCATGAGACATGTCATGATATTCACCAATTTATTCTTACCTTCTTGCTTGGTCCATATTTAAATCTTGATCTTCTTACACAACAACATTATCAATACTATCTTTAAGCCTCACAATCCCAATCTAAATAATCATAATCACATCAACATCATCTACCTAATGATCAACCAAAAATTACTCCATACCTCCACCTCATCCACTAATGTTGTCCAAACCATAGTTTATCTTTATTCCTACACTAATAAGGAAATGATATCTAACATTAAAAAATTAAAATGGGTGGTTTGATTCATCAAACCTCAACCTCTTAGGTCACATGAACCCAAAGAACACCTAATTCAAATACCTACTCCAAAGTGAAACATAAATGGTCCTCATTTACCTTATAGACCTATTCATACCTCTCCTACAAGTTATATGTTAATATCAACATCCTCAAAATATAACATATTAGCACATTTACCTATTTCTAATTGCACCTGCCTTCCAAATGTGGTTCATTCTAATAGTTCAACTTCACCTCACCCCACATCATATGTTATGACATCTTTTGATGCCCATCCACATATCACTTCAGACTTTGGGGCATCTTGAGATGAACATCCTAACATTATATTACTCGTTGGGGCATCATATGATGCCCACTCTTCTTCTAAATTAAATAATAAAAACAAATTCAACTTTAAGAAACCTTCTTAGACACAAAAACTTTTATTTTACATTCTCATCTTTGATATAGATGTTAGCATAGATTTTTATAATTATTTTTGTTTCCTGTTTCTTTATTTTTTTACATTTTATTTTATTTATTTTAATTTTATTTACACCATTGTTTTATTTTTAGTTATTTAGTATTTTATTTTTTTGCACCATTGTTTCCTTTTTGGTTCATTGGTTTTATTTCAATTGGCCTTTGTTTCCTTTGTGGTTCCTAGATAACACCTTTAAATTTTACATAGATTTTCATTTTATCACATTATGTCATTATTTCTCTTAGTTTCTTTACAATTATTTAGTCCTTATTTAATTTCTTCCTCTTTTGGTATGACTATTTACTTTTGCCCTCTTTTAGGATGATTACTACTTTCATTGGTGCTTGTGTTATATCCCTTGTAGGTTAGTATGGATTTTATAGTGATGTGATTCTCATAGCATACCCCCATCCCTTTCATAACACTATTTTACCTCCTTGTGATCAACTATGAGCATACTCATTTTTGTATCACTTTTTATATGGATGGATCTCTCACAATCCCCATATTTCTGTTATTTCTTTTCATTTAAGGCACACATGGGTCAGTTTTGAGATTACACACTTACTTTTGGGCAAGTCTAGGAATATTTAGACACCAATGGTATTTAGGTCCTTTTCTCTAGTGATAAAATGTAAAATCTCTTTTGTTTTTCACTTATTTCATTCATGATTGGTTCTATGAATCTGTATGGAAGAGGAATACAAAAATCTAAAATAGTTAAAATTTAAATCATAAAAGAAACAAGGAAACTATAATCTTAAAAGTTAGATCACAATAAAATATATGATCTTTGGAATATATTTTATCTTAATCTAATCTCAAATTCCATAGTTGGCCTCATGATAGAACCGAGATCCATTGGGATGCAATAAGCCAGTAGACTGGGGTAACAGGTTCATTATATCATATACTTATAGTGCCACCTACTTTCTCACATAATTACCCAATCTTCATAGTAGACCAATGACTCTATAAGGGGTCTTAAAGAGCTGAAAACATGTTGTGGGAAGGTAGAAATTTTTATTTTCATGTATATAGTCTTTACATGATCTATGTACTTTACTTGTTAGCTTAAGTTTTGTGTTTAATAGTTAGAGTGTCCTAGGTCCTCGATGCTAATAGTATATATCCTTTCTCACTTACCTAGTGTGTCTCATTATTACTAAGGATGATCACATCACATATGTGTTGCCTCACATTCCTTATTTACATCACATTATTCCCACTATCCCCTTGTTGGATATTGTTTTTAGTTGATTACATCCTTGATCACATATACCTACTTAAGCCTCTTGATTTATAATTTGTAAGTTGCATTATAATACCTTAGATATGACTAGGGTTTCCTCACAAACATACATTCACATTTGTTCACCACACCATCTTATTATCATATTAGTCATGTCATTAGGTGGTTATAATTTCTTACATCATATCTTAGAATAAACACTAAGTTTGAGTTATCATTCTTTAGATCTTTTGAATTTTCATCTATCCATTATGTTCTTGTTTGATTTTTGTGGACTTCGCTTATTTTACATAGGATATTTTACATGCTTACATGTTTTTCTTTATGTTTGAATTGACATGCTTGTCTTACATCTTGACTTGAATTTAATTTTTAATTATTTTTGTTTTATTCTTGCTTAAATTGAAATGTTTGTATTACATTTTGATTAACATTCTTGTTTTCAGTAATTTATGTTTTATTTGTCTAGATTTGACATACGTATCTTACACGATCTTACATTAATTTACTTCCTTATCTTCATTTACTTACATATATTTATCACATTGGTATTTCACGTACTTAAAATGTTATACATGTTTTTTCACATGATTTAGTATGTTATACATTCATTTGTCATTACATGCTTTGTCTTTCAGTTTTTAGCCTAGCCTTAACAATCCCATATTGCTAATTTCTAAGTAATTTAATGAGATTTGATATTTTTTTTGTTACTTTAATTGTCCTACACATGCACACATTGTTTATATTTTTATTCTTGTATCGTTAAGGTTTATCAAATGTAGTTACTGCACCCTTCACGATTGCGACTATGATATTTGTATACAATCGTTCAACAAAAAGGTAAGTCAAAGTATGTATATGATATTTTTAATTATTTTCAATCACTTTTAACATTTATTTCCATAATTTAGTTGAATTATCTTAATTTTTTATGTTATTCTATTCTTTTTCAAAGTAATATTTCATGTTACACTAGTGTGACACGTGATGAACATCGAGTGAGACATATGTATACATAAAATATTTTTAAACTTTATCATTTACTGATATTTTTTTGGCAAAAACCTATCAAGTTTCAATCTCTTTGAGTGCAAAACTTAAAAGGTACACTATAAAATATATGGGTAGACCATTGACACTTTGAAATATTATTGGTCAACTCTATCATTACCTAAACCCACCACAAATCATGCTTATCCAACTCCCCAATCAAACAAACTCTGTTTATCCATTTACATAAACAATTCTCCCTTTAAATATTGCCTAACTAAGCAAACACCCTATTTTCCTAATAAGCCTTCCTTACTGACCTTGTTATGAAATTTAAAATGCACATTAAAGAAATAAGTCAGTCTGATTGATCTAGTTCGAGGCTTAACAATATTAAAAAAAAAAATTGGGTCGTGTTAGTTGACCTTGTTAGTTAAAATTTAGAAGGGTTGGGAGCTATCTATTAGTATAAATAAAACCTCCACTTCAATCCAATAAAGAGGAACATTCATTTTCACATTATTACAACTTGAAATTATGCTAGATCTACATTTGAAGGAGACATTACTTAGGGTTTACCTTGGAGTAAAGATAGCTTGTCTTATATGAAGTCTTGGATGAAAAGTAGTAGTATTTTAGCCTAGAGCTGATTTTTATACTGTGATCCTTACAAATTCACAACAACCTGCTTGAAAACACAATTGGACAAGGAAGATATTGAGACTCGATAGGTTCCCTAAAGGTACCTTTAAAATTCGTATTTCATTTAATAGATAGATATTACACAAAGTAATAGGTTTTGAATGTATAACTCCTTACTTATATTACCTCTATACTTAAACTTAGTATAACTATAGGGTCTTATTTGCTTTCCATATTTAATCTTAGGTGATCTAGGCCCTCATTTGCATACCATAATCCCTTAATTATTTATTTGTATTAAACCATCTCCCTTTGTGCCACAAGCTTTATTGAGCACTATATTAGTTTCATTTATATATTAGAATACCTATCTAGGGTAATTGCATAGTGTTATTTGAATAGAGGCTTTGGAACCCTATCCTTTAATTTTGTGTGATAAGAGATCCTTTGGTTAAGTTTAGTGGATCAAATTTGGTCATGCCTCTGATATAAAAAGTATTGCTATAGATGTTAGTTGGTTACCTTCTCCAAGCTTGGATATACTAGGTAGGATATGTTGTATATCTATCTTAATATGTTGTATACAATTTATAGAATCAATCTCCATGCAAAACTATGAAACTATTCTATCTTGCACAACTAGACTACATAATAACTTGTGCAACCAAGAGCTTACACAAAACACACAATGCACAACACCAATCGTGTTCATCTTTGCAGTTATGTAGATGCATGAAAGGTTGAGATATTTTTGAACATTTTTTAGTTAGGCAATCACATGGTTATTTTTATTTCCTCTTTTTTGTACATGGGTATTATATACATTGAAAATGAATAGTTTTTATTGCATAATTGACTTCTAAAATTCATGCTAAAATGACTGAAGAAAGTGATGAACTTAGTGAAAACTCATGGTCTAGATAATTTTTTTGAGCTCGCTGAACAAGATGAACTAGTTAGTTTAACTAAACTACTCTAGTAGGATAATGGGCTGTTTGTCTCAAGGGATGATCCTGTCTATACAAATTTAATTAAATCACTTTATATACTAGTTTAAGATATAAATTTTAGTATAAATAAGATCTAAAAAATAGAATTATTCTAAAAGAACCAAATAATATAGTTTTTGGTTTATGTTGCTTTCCTTTACTGGGTTGAAGTTGGACTGAATCACTCTTAGTATTTGATTGATTATATCAAGATGGGTTTATCCAAATAATGTCATCCATAAAGTGATTAAAATTGGACGAGGCTAGACTCGAGGATGAATAATTAAATCACATTTGAAGGTTCTTGGATTAGCAAGCTAATAGGTGAATCTGCTAGGATAGTTGGGATTCATATACCCTTAATTTTTCATCTAAGGCATTTAATTCATTGATGATTAAGTTTGGAAATGGTGTTAAGCAAAAAAATTGTATCTAGACCTCAAATTTTATGTCATTTTAAATGTTTTACTAGGATATGGGTAGTTATTCATGGAAACACTCATACTTGGTGTAGATGTGCTTGTTCAAGAAACGTCACCCAAGGGCAAGGAAATGTTTGGTTGATGTTTGTAATAGATTATTTTGATAATAAATATAACACATAGTTTTATATTAGGATGGTTAAGTTTGATATAGTTTTATTTCCTTTACCAAATTCCATAGATTGACTATGAAGCTTAATTAAGCTTATGGTTTCTACTTGGTTATTCTAGCTATGCTTAATTTCCTACATTATAGCAGCAATTAAGCTACTTATACGGCTCACATTCTATTATAATTTAATGACTTAAGGATTTCATTGAATTATCATATGATCTTAGATCTAATGGTTTTTAGATCCTAGAAACAAGCCTATTAGGGATGAGATCTTATTAGGGAGGAAGCATGGTGAATAAATGCACCTAATGAAGATATTATTAAAAAAATACACTAGTAGAAGGATCTTCCAATAAGGATGTAATGGCGTAATTTTCCAAGAAGGAGGTACTAGTGTGGTATTCCAATAAGGATGTACTTATGTGGCATTAAAAGAAGGACATTGTTTATTGTAAATTTGGGCATCATTTTGAAGTCCTTGTAAGACATTTTGTTGTGCTAAGATGTATTTGATGCTCTAGGACACTTTTTTGTTTGGTTGAAGATTTTTTTAATTTGTTTGATGTATTTTGATACTTTTTTAGGCATTTTAATGAGTAGAAGCTCATTAATTTCCATTGGAAGTTTAGATGAGAATGTTGAGTAACAACATAAGGCACATTTATTGGTAATTATGTATAATTTCATTTGATTTTTGAAAAAATCATGCTAAAATCAAATTCCAAAAAACATATATAATATAATTCAATTATGTGAGTGAACACACCATTGTATTTGGCATACTGGTAAGAGCAGGGGCATATTAAGAAAGGAGAAGCGTGGCAATGTTCTCTTTTTTAAGATCAAATTCTATTTTTGTTTAGTTGGTCAGCATTCTAAACTGACCAAGGGCATTTTAGGGGAGAATGTGTATCAAAATGATCTTTTTTATGTTCAAATCTAATTTGAATCAACTCCAAACATAACCAAAACTTCATTCAAAGAGGTGCCATGATCATAAATACAATGCCATACCTTGCAACTACATAGGCTGATTTATATTAGGTAATAAAATATTAAATTATTTTAAACTAAGTTTTTCAAGTGTTATACATTTTAGGGAAAAATGATTATTTTTAAAGTTTATTAAATTTAAGCTTGACAAAATTTCAAAAACTTGACTTAAACACTTTTCTAGAAGACGATTAATTTTGCATCTGGGAAACCTTGAAGAATAGAAGCCTGAAAGTTTAATGCATTGTTTAGTTAAGTTATCTAAACCATATGAAAAATAATTTTGGTCATACTATTTTTAAAACTTTAAATTTAATTATTATGTCTTTTTAGGTAATTTTACAAAAGATAATTAATTTAAATTTTCATAAACAGTAAAGAGTTTGTTTTTAAAAAATGGTAGAGTTATCAAATTTTAGTGTAGGATCAACATGACAAATATTTTTTTGTAAAATCCTTTCTATTTTTTTGAATAATTGTTTTACTAAAAACTAGGTCAAAATGGCTAGTTTACAACCCATGTTACCAGATCCTAAAAATTTGATATGAAATAAATTAGTTTATGGAGTCACAAGATACTTACCACATGTGAGTATTAAAATAATGATCAAATTATACTTGATATAAAATCTATGCCAGATGATGAAATTGACAACTATGATGTCATAGAGAAGCTTTGATGTTGTTAAAACTTTCAATATCTAACAATTTAATATGAGAAGTTAGGAATGCCACTATTGCTTCTAATTAATGAAAATACATTATAGCAAAATATCAGTGTTTTAAAGTCAAAAGGATATTGTATTTAAAAAATTTGTTGTTTTTGACTAACACCCAGTACGGTGGTTTTATTTATGAAATCTTATTATATTTAAAGAAAATTTGTAATCAAATGAAAGTACTTGGTAAGCTTGTAGATGAGTAAGACCTGATTACTTTGGTAACATAAAAATTATCATTTTCATATGACTCATTTTTTGAGTCACTTCACAATACTGTGGAGACATAGACCGTTGATTTTGAGAAGTTATCTACACTTGTCATGCAAAAAAAAAGGAGGAAAGAACATTTAGTTTCTTCAACATCAGTTTATATAGAAAATGCATTCACAACACAATCAAAGGGAAAGGGAAAATAGTGGAATATAAATAACTCTTCAAAATACACCTCTAAAAGCAATGTAAGTACTTCTAATAACTCTAAATGGAAATGATTTTATTGTAAGGAACCAGGTCATTTCAAAAATGATTATCTTAAGCGACCAAAAGATATGAGTAATGCACAAAAAAAGCCTAGGTATGTTCATATTGTAGAAGAAGCTGAAGAAAAAGCATGCAATGAATTTATATTTGTATCATCATATAACCAATCCATCGAATCATGAATTTGGTACTTAAACTCAGACACATCTTGACACTACACATCACAAAGATTGGAATGGGAATTTCATTAAGTATAATAGTAGTAAAGAATTTGTTTCCTTAGGTGATGGGTAGAATCATTTTTTTATAAGTAGTATGGATGTTCATATCACTTTAAATAATATTTTTAGATATACATTTTTTACTGTTAGATATATACTTGATATGAACAAGAATCTCCAGTCTATAAGTGAGATAACCAAAAACAAGTTTTGTTGTAAATTTTGAAGGAAATAAATGTATAGTAAGTATACTTAATGATAAGATAATTTTTATGGGTATTAGGGAAAGAGGTTTATAAAAACCTATAGATCTTGAAATAACAAAAAAACATGCATTAGCATCAATTAAGAATGCTAGTACTCTTTAGCATGCAAGATATGATCACCTTAGTTACCAACATTTGAATTTATTAAGTGAGAGTAAAATAGTGCATGGACTTAGATCCATTAAAGAAAGTCAAAATGTTTTCATAGGGTGTTAATTAGGTAAATAGATTAGACATCATTTTCCTACTGATAAAACATGGAAGGTAGAAAGCATATTAGAATTGGTTCATGCAGATTTACATGGTCTAATAAAAACTTGTATGATATCTAGACCACTATATTTTTTATTGATTGTTGATGATTTTTCTAGAAAAATATGGGTATTATTTGAATGTTTATTTTTGATTTACCAATGAAATGCAATAAAACACTAAATAATTGAAATACTAATTTAGATTATAGAATTTACAGAACATAAATGTAAAATAAAAAAATGAAATGAGTTATAAATAGTAATTTTCAACGAAATGATAAAACCTAGTTTGGATATGATTTATATTGATTGTGCGGGTGGATTACTGATATATAATTGATTAGGAGGACAAGTGAACCATGTCATCATTAAAAACATAATTATGTGATATATTGGGATAATGCTCATTAGGATGGATAGGGGTGCACTACATCTACATTTATGTTGACTGTGTGATTGATTTTTTTGTTTGAGTACCTATGGTTGTCTGAGAGGGTCTATTGATAAGTTGTGGGTGTCAATTTGATGTACAAAAGTTCCTATAATAACAAACCCTAGTTCTTGTACATAAACCAAATAGATATCAAATACAAAAGGGGGAATTAGGCAAGGGGAATAACATAACTATCCTTAAAAAACCTTGTGTAATATGAGTGTTACTTACATAACCTAAAAAGGCCTTAGACCAATGTAATTATCCCTCATAGAGTGCATGTGTGAATATTGATAATTTTTATATGGATGCAAATAGTAAATTAACTAAATGTTTGAAAATGAGTGCCCTTGACTTGTAATAAAATAATTTCAAATTTGGCCTATGATTTTTAAAGTAAATCAATATGGAAATCTCATTTCCCTTATGTTCAGTGTATAATAGAATATCAAAGTGATTATTAGATGTGTTTTGAATGACCTTAATGAGCTCATATAGAGGATTATTTTGAATATTTTTTATTAACTGACATTGCTAAAAGTGTAAAAGAGTCAATATAAAACTTATCAAATTCAAAAACTTACTGTTGGAGTGTGGGAAACAAGGGCACACTAGAAGACAAGGCCAAACTATGACCCTATTTGACTTAGTGCGGTCTTATCCTAGAAGGCTGGAGATTGTTAAAATTTGGATGATAAGAGTTTATAAGTAAAAAATGGATGTATAAATGATGTTTTATGTATTTACAAAGTAGTGTATAGAGTAGTGAAGGATCACATAGAGATTGTAAGTTAATAAAATGAAAAATATGTCAAAAAAGGTAAGAATGTCAAGATTAAATATTGTAAAACTCTTAATGATTACATTTAAGTGTCTATAATTCCCCCCTTATTGTAGTGATGCAATAAAATTAAATTATTAGAGTAAAGGATATGTGAATATAACTTTGTATACATTTTGATGTGAATTTTAATTATGTAATAGGTCTCAATGCAATATTGATGCAGGAGAATCTTGGAATGCTCACATAAGGTCTAGAATGTGTCTTAAGTATGTTCAAATTTGAATTTGAGTTCAAAATGGTTTTCCCACCAAAAGGGAATTAAAAATTTTCAAAATGTTTTTAGTGGGTCTAAAATAATTTTGAAGATATGTAATGAATGAAAAATATTGTAATAGACCTTGTATGGTATTATAAAGGTCCTAAGATGAAAACAAATACATTTGTCAAGCTAGTGTGAGGTGGCAGTCCACCACCCCATGTTGGACTAGGAAGTCGATAGAAAATATTAGAATCAGTTATGGTTTTGTTGTTAGGAGTTTTGATATATATAATAATTATATTAGGTGAGAGAGTAATGTTCTTATGAGGTGGTAACCTCTCATCCCATTAGAGGATGATAGAGTATGAATATTGGAAGTAAAAACCTATAAAGAAAATAATGTTTTGAACGCAAGGATTTTGCATGTAATGAATTTGCATGGTGGACAAAATATATTTGTGTTTGAAAGATAATAATGGTGAGTGAATTTTTGATTGATTTTTGATCTTGTTGTGTTCATATAATGTGCTTGAGAGAATACAAATTGAATTGATAGAAGTCATTGCTTTGGGAGTCAGTCTAATCTGCTGACAGAGAATGCATTTCTCACAGTCTATTTAAAGAATAGCCAGAACATTTGAGCCTTGTTAATTTGAGTCCTATGGGAAATTGAGGTGAAACACATGTGTGATTAGTAGGAATTATTTTATTTCATTACATAGTTTCTTAAGGATTGATATGGTTCCATACTTCTGTTAACTCCTGTTCTTTGATGTCAAACAATCCATAAAGCTCAAATTTTTATGTGTTATCTTCTTTGTATGGTAACTAGTTTTGAATGTATAGGAGATTGAAATGAAATTATAATAGTCATAAGAGGTGGTGGAAAATATTTAGTGAGTTTTAGAGTCCAATGATGTTTAAAGAGATAACAAAACCCTGTGTATCCTATTGGCAAAGGGTAGAATATAGTATAAGGACTGAGTTATATTGTAATGAATCTTATTTTGAATTCCAATGAGATTTTAAAGGGTTTGGTGTGATCATTTAAGGTAGATAGAACCTTGTTTTAGTGTGTAAATACTTTACAAGATGAAATAACAATGAAACTTAGAATGCCCTATTTTTTATCAATAGAACATAGTCAAGGACAACTAAGATTTATCATTAGTACTTGATCTGAGGGTTAAGGGAAGATGACTATTGAATGGAAAAGTTAAAATGTCATTATATAGAACTTTAGGAAGTGGTTAGACCTCTTAAAACCATGTGAAACATTCATAGTGGATTTTTATGCAGTCTCAGCCTATGACAAGGTATGAGAAACCCTAGATTAGGGTTTGAGCTTTTAGGGGAGTTTTCACTGGCCAAAAAAGACAAAACTTGGTTAATATATATATTTTATCCATGTATAAGAGATTAATATGGTTTCAAGTTGGTACCCTAACTATTTCATATTGAAATGAGGCTGTATGCAAGTGATAGGCTTAGAAAAGGGCTAAAGGAGTAAGGGTGATATAGGAAAGGTGAATTTGTCCAAAGAAGGAGGTCTAAAAATGATTGATTCTATTAAAGGATCCAAATGGGTATCTAAAAATTTCAATATATTGTATAGACAATCCTTACATAGTTTAGTCTAAGGAGGCTTTCTCATATGGAGGGTGATCCAGGCAACATTTTGGGTGACCACTTGGGTGACAGAAATGATCCGAGAAACAATTTGGGTGACCATTAAGGTGATAGTTAATTCCTTGAATTTTGTATTGTTTTCATTCTTGGAAGTCACATTGTTGATGACAGTTATTTCCTCGAGCCACTCAATCTTAAATCGTGACCCATTAATTCCTTGAGCCACTCAATCCCCTGATGTTTTCAAAATATGTATAAATGCATTGTAACCCAAAAAGGGAAGGCAGACATCTCTTCCCAGAGATAAGCCTATATTTATATTGCGACTTTAAGCAATACGACTTCTCTTCTTAGAGAATTCATTATTATTGTGTTATTTCTATGTGATTGAAATATTTGTCAACCAAAACTTTTGAGTTTTAGATCAGTGGTATCAAATCAGTTTGTCTTGAGAGTGTATGATCCTGAAGACGAGGTCAGGATACAGGAAACTTGGGTGGGAAGTGACTAAGCTTCAAAATGCTCCACCTGTGTGCCCCAAATGACTTCAAATGGCAGATGACACCAAGAAATCTGATCCTTTCAAGGAAATGGTGAATGAAGCCCTCTAGCAGTAACAAGCGTAGATGCTCCAATAATTTGCTCAAATTCTTCAAACACTTTCGATGGGAAATTCTGACTCTGTTGCTACACATCCTGGCTCCTCATCGAGGGAACTTCCTTTCAGTGCCCCAACACCCTTCAAGGTTCAAGTAAATTTTGATATTCCCACATTTGAAGGCAAAATCAATGCTAATGTAGTGGAAAATTGGTTGGATCAACTGTCTTCCTACTTCTCTATAAATAAGTTCACCAATGGAGAAAAGATCACTTTTGCTCTTTTGAAATCATCATTGCCCGTAAAAACTAGTGGGAAGTGTACAAAAAGAGGTTCAGTACGGATATCATTGGCCTTGGGGTGGAAACCACTTGGGATGATTTTATGGAAGAAATAAAAGAAGAATACTATCCCATTAAAGCATATGATGATCTGTACATACAGTGGCAACAACTTCGCCAAGGCAAGGACCAATCTGTTCAAGATTACATAGACACTTTTCATTCTTTGTCTGCAAGACTAGGCATTCAATAAAGTGAGAAACATAAAACTCTTAAATATCATGGTGGACTACAATGGTACGTATGGGGGGAAATGGAACTCTTCAATTTGGAAACCCTCGGTGAGGCATATAAATTTGTAGTGAAGATTGAACAAAAGAATGGTAGGAAGAAAACGAAGAGTCAACCTTCAAAATGGAAAAGTGATAAGGAAGGTCAAACACAAGGCCAAAATTGGAAGCAGAAGAAGTTTCAAGATAAGAAATCCCAGAAGGGGAAGGATAGAAAATGGTGTGATTACCACAAAATTGGAACTCACTCCAAAGAAGAATGTCGAGCCATCAAGTCACTACTGTCTGAGTCACAATACTCGATGTCTACTACTCTGCCTCATACACAAGCTACAGTTGAAGAGGATGAAGAAGAAATTATAGATGCTGAGCCTAACACCATCATCACTTCATCACATACCCATGAGGAAAGACCAAATGAAAAAGAAAGATTGTTTCACTCCAAATTATGGGTAAAAGGTAAGCCTCTACATTTCATTCTTGATAGTGGGAGTCAAAAGAATTTAATCTCTACTAAGGTTGTGAAAAGTCTAGATCTATCCATGAAGCCTCATCCAAAGCCCTATAGTATTGGGTGGTTGAGCCCAGGGAGAGACCTTTGTGTCACCCATCAGTGTCTTCTTTCATATGCTATAAAACAATTCCAAGATGAAGTCTTGTGTGATGTGGTCAATCTACATGTTTGTGATTTACTCCTTGGTTAGCCATTCATGTATGAGCGACATGGCATCTATGAATACCAAACCCGAAGGATCACCCTCACTCTTGGAACATGGTGCTATAGGGTACCAAAAGTACCACCTCCCATATATGTCTCCCTGATCAGTGCTAAGCAATATAAGAGATTTGTGGAGAAGACAAAGCAATTTGTTCTCATGGTGGTCAAACCACAGAAATCCAAGGAGGCTAATGTTGTAGTCTTAATTACACAATCAACACAAAAACAAAAGCAAATAGGACAAATCACAAGAGAATATGATGACTTATTCAAGTCACCCATAGGAGTTCCACTGCATTGCCAAGTAAAACATTCTATTGATTTAATCACAGGATCACCTTTGCCTAACAGTCTTATGTATCGCAGATTAGTTTTGGAGAATGATGAGATAAAAAGACAAATTCAAGAATTGATCCAAAGGGGTCACATCAGGCCAAGCTCTTTACCTTGTGGTAGCCCAACCATCTTGGCACCAAAGAAAGATGGAACATGGAGGCTTTGCATTGATTATCGAGCCCTGAATAAAATCTCTGTGAGGAATCGCTACCCTCTCCCCATAATCGATGACTTGCTGGATTAGCTCTGTGGTGAAAATTATTCACCAAAATTGATCTCAAAATTGGTTATCACCAAATTTCCATTGATCCCACTGATGTCTGGAAAATTGCATTAAAATCTAAAGAGGGCCTCTTTGAATGGTTGGTTATGCCTTTTCGCCTAACTAATGCACCTAAAACCTTCATGAGGATGATGGATGACATCCTACGACCCTTCAAAAACTCATTCATGGTTGTCTACTTAGATGACATACTCATCTATAGCAAAACATGGGAAGAACATTTACAACATGTCCGTAAGGTGCTTCAAACTCTTTGGGAGGACAAGTTGTATGCAAATCTTGACAAGTGCACATTTAGAATGAAAATAATTCAGTACCTCAGGTATGTTGTGAATGAGGAAGGGGTCCATGTTGATCCAAAAAATATTTGGGTTATTTGAGAATGGCCCACACCAAGGACCCTCACAGAGCTTCGCAGCTTTTTGGGCCTTGCAAATTTCTACCACAGGTTTGTTCTTGGATTTCACATGTTGCTTGGTCACTAACCCAAGTGACTAAAGGAAGATCTAAAGCTACATTTTAGTGGGGTGAAATATAACAAAGGGAATTTGAGAATTTGAAGAATAGACTCTGCTCAGCCCCTGTTCTTGCCTTGCCAGATTTACATCAACCATTTGAGTTGATGACAGATGCATCTGAATATGCCATGGGAGTTGTCATCATGCAACATGGCCATCCTATTGCATACCATAGTGAAAATTTCACTAATATAGTCAGGAAATATCCAACATATGATAAGGAGCTCTATGCCATTATACAAGCTTGCAAACATTGGAAACACTACATCTTGGGGAAAGAGATAGTCATCCACACTGACCACAAACCATTGGAATTCATCTAAATGCAAAGAAAACTATGAAATGAGAGGCACCAAAAGTGGGCCACGTATCTTCAATAATTCCACCTGATAATCAAACACAAAAAGGGGAGCTCAAATACAGATACAAATTGTTTGAGCCACTCACCAATTACTACACTCACAATAGTTCTTGACCTGTGCAGACATGAGACTGCCACTTGGGGTGCTCTGTATGAAGCAAATCCTACCTTTGTTGACACATATCAAGTGCTCCAAAAAGGTGAACATGTTTCTGACTTCTATTTGCAAGATAATGTCCTCTACCATATGGGGCACATATGTGTTCTTGTTACAGAGCAACAAAAGATGATATGGGAAGCACACTTCAGTAGGACAGCTGGACACTTTGGTATCAAAAAAACATTAGAAGTTCTTCAAAAACACTTCTATTGGTGCCATATGCAGAAAGATGTGGAAATATATCTCAAATATTTCACCCCATGTGTAATAGCCAAGCTAACAAATAAGAAGCAAGGATTGTACATGCCATTGCCAGAACCAACCAAGCCTTGGGAATCCATCTCAATGGATTTTCTCTTAGGTTTTCCCACTTCCAAACATGGTAAGGACTATATTTTTGTGGTAGTTGATCATTTTTCAAAAATGGCTATCATGCTTGCTTGTAATAAAAATATATCTATTGAGGAAATTGCTCAACTATATTTTAGTCATGTATGGCTTCATTTTGGTCTCCCCAAGTCCATTGTCTCAGATTGAGATAGCAGGTTCCTAAGCATCTTCTGGTCCACTCTATGGAAGATGATGGATACTAATCTGATGAAGTCCACAGCCTTCCATCCACAGACTGATGGTCAGACAGAGGTGGTAAACCACTTTATTTTTCACATGATTCAAATGTATCACTCCAAACATCCACACACATGGGACGAGGGACTTCCTTTCATACAACATGGATATAATTAGGTGCTGCACAGCTCGACCAAGCATAGTCCATTCCAAGTATATTTTAGGTTCCAACCCATTGCACCAATTGATATAGCTGTTCCATTTTCCACCATGGAATACACACCTCATGGAAGATCTGAGGTAGCAAAAGCAACACAGTTTATTGAACAAATGCAACATATCCAACAATAAGTTCATGACATCTTGGAGAAGATGAATCAGAAGTATAAGCAATGCCATGACAAACATAGGATTGCACACCATTTTGTTGTGGGTGACAAGGTTTGGTTACGACTTTAGAAGGAACAACTTGCAGGGCCACATAAAAAGATTCAACATTTGTGATATGGTCCATACACCATCACCATAAAAGTTGCAAAAAATGCTTTTTAGTTGAACCTACCAGCCTATCTTGGTCTGCATCCAATATTCAATGTGGAGCTCCTCAAACCATATCACCCACCTCTATTGGACACTTCAGTTGTGGCAGAACAACTAGACATTGATGAGATTGATCCATAGAGTTTTGCTCCAGTAGAAGAGGATCAGATTGTGGATACTTGGATGAAGACAACAAGAGGATGCTCTATTCTTCTGTATCAAGTGGTTAGAAGAGGCCAACTTAGCCACCAAGGTGAGTGGCTCAGAGAGAATCAAATCAAGACACAACTACCCCACTTGACGGGGAATATTGACGCAATGGGGACCATTGCTTTTCAAGGAGGGAGGAATGATTTGGGCAACAATTTGGGTGACCACTCGAGTGATAGAAATGATCCAAGTAATAATTTGGGTGACCATTCAAGTGACAGTTAATTCCTCAAATTTTGTATTATTTTCATTCTTGGAAGTCACATTGTTGGTGACAGTTATTTCTTCGAGCCATTATGTCATCGAGCGCTATACTATTTTAATTCTGTTATTTCTCTCAAGCCACTCAATCTTAAATCGTGACCCATTAATTCCTCGAGCCACTCAATCCCCTGATGTTTTCAACATATGTATAAATGCATTGTAACTTGAAAAGGGAAGGCAGACATCTCTTCCCAGAGATAAGCCTATATTTGTATTGTGACTTTTAAGTAATATGACGTCTCTTCTCAGAGAATTCATTGTTATTGTGTTATTTCTATGTGATTGAAATATTTTTCAACCAGAACTTTTGAGTTTTGGATCAAAGGGCTAATTGAGGAAAGACTTAAAGAAGCAAGTACATGTTGCCTTGAGAATTGTGCCAAAAGGTTAAGGTGAGAGTTGTATGACACAAAAATGTCCTTAAATATTTAATTATTTTTTGGTTAAATTTTATCAAATGCTCCCCACAAGGAGCTTTACCCATAAATAGGGTTAGTAGGAGACAAAATCAAGAAAGGTGCTTGTGAAGAGAAAGTGAACAAAGGGATTAAGCTAGTGGAATGAGCAGGGTTGTAAAGAGTGTTATGAGAAAGAGGGAGTTTAAATATTATTGAAATATTCATATATTTTTTGATGAACCATTGAAATTTAATATTGGCATTGACCATTGGAGAGTGCACCATGGAGGTAAAAGTGTGTATATGAACAAAGATTGTTTCAATTTAATATTGAATGGTTTGATAACTATGTAAAGTGCATTTAAAAACTTGTAAATCATGATCTTATGAATCATTTTTCATGATAATTATATCCATTATTTCATATTTACCCAAAAAGACTATGGGAAATGAGTTTTTAATGATTGAATGACAACAAGAGAATTCTTGAGTGAAAGCTAAGGCAGAGTTTGGTAAAGAAGTAAATTTTGTTCTGCATCAAATACCTACAATAATGACAATGAAATTAGTTACTATACATATTTCAAAATTGAAAATATGAAACTTAAAATTTTAAATTTTAAAAGAGAGCAGGAAAGAGTATGTAATATATTGACTTGTAATTTGAAAATATAGAAGTGTGTGCCCCCTTGTTGATAAATTTGGAGAAATTTTGAACCTATGGTGAATAGAGAATGATCAATTCTCAATTTAAAAACTAGTGAAATCCCTTGAGTTAAAAATATTGTCTAATCCCATTCTCATATGAATATGTAGATTACTCTAGTAGAATACTTAAATGGATGAACCCATTAAATGTGGTTCGCTATGATGTAATCATATACATTGAATGTCACTAGACTCAAACATGGCAGGAGAAGGGGTGGAACATACCAAATGTGTCCCACTAAATTACAACCATAGATGTTGAGTGTTACTAAATTTTAACATGACCCACACGAAAAAAATAAGATGAATCACACTGTTGTAATTGGATCTAGATTCTATTTGAAACTTTTCACATTTAAAAATTTTAAATGTTGAAAAAATGAAATTTAAAATTGTCCTGTAGATACATGGAATGAATGAATATCATGCCCCCTGTATCTATATTGATATTAAATGTCAATTGAATTTATAATTATTTTAAACTTGTAATTATTTTTGCACATGCCCATGCATATGTATCAAGTATATGTGAATATGTATTAAAATAATTATTGTAATGAGTGCACATGTATGTCACATGGCCCCATAATTATAAAATTCTAAACCATACTGTATTATGTCATACATATTAATTTGTTTATTAAAGGACTTAATGTCCCTCTTTTGAGATGAGAGGCATATCTTGCAAGTCACTAATCTCAAAATAAAACTATATAATATGTGAAAGATGTAATCATGTAGTATCATATGAACATTTGACTTGTATTGAATCATAATATTAAATATAATATTGAATTGCATTTAAAACATGTGTTAGACACACACACACACACACACACACACTTTAAATCACATAAGTAACATGTGCATGATATGTATCATGACACAAGAATAAAAGTATAAAATAGAAGTAATATGTGATATAAATCATGGCACCATAGTAAAAAACAATGAACATATAAATAATGCCACATAATGTCATGCAATTTGCATAGAATACCACACATAAGGAGCAAAGGATATATACAAGGGACATTTCAATTTTGACAAACAAACAAGGCTAAGAGCCACACTCAAATGACAAGATGATTCTATACAAGCAAGAACATGTATATGTTGCACACACAAGGCCAATGGCCATAAATAATTAGCAAACAATTACTAACTTATTATGAAGTAAATTTAGAATTTAAAAATAAGCATAGATAATATGAGACTAGTCTACATCAATCATATATATCCATATCATTATTAGAAAATAACATATCCATGTTACGCAATGTAAAGTATGCATGATTATCAATTTTTTTGTATTGTATATAATTCAACATGATAAAGAGGTTGTGGATAGATAAAACCTATTTAAGTGTTCATGGAGAACTAAGAGATGCTTCCAATTTAGAAAGGCTATTTGGTAAAAGAAAAGGCCGCATAAAAAAACCATGTAATAATATGTTCTATATCACAATTGTATACCTAGTGAACAAAATTATGTATTGAAAACTGAAATATGATATCTTCTTAATGTGAAATAAATAACATAATAAAATAAGTAGACTAGAAACATTTTAAAATGTTTGTAAGTCCTAATTTTTAAATTTTTGAAAATATTTTGATTTTCTTTCTATTTGAGACATATATGATTTTTTTGGAAAAATTTGTAATTTTTTTAATTCTTTGAATTTTTTTAAATTTAAAAGATTTGAAAAGCATCAAGATGCAAGGATTTTAAAATAGAATAAATGAGAGGGATTCAAATTATCCTCAACAAGGTGCTAAATCATAGTGTGGTAAGAAGGAAAATAATCAATGTATAGCTAATGTATGTGTAAAATGTTCATATCAATGTAAGTGCAAATGAATCCATAACATGATAGATATTTCATAGTAAGAAAGTGGATTGTCATAAAAATTATGCCTTAAAAAAATTATAGGATAGTTATTTTGGATTGTTTGAATTGATTTTGAAAACCAAGAGGGTAAGTGCCCATATTAGATAGAGGAATGCTCAGATGAGGTATACAATAAGTATCAACAAAAGAAAAACAAAACAACTATGCACAAAGGAAAAATATAAATAGCTAACCAATTATGTTTGTAATGGGAGGCATGTATGCATAACCCATAGTGTGATATGGAGTAACTTATTATGAAGAGGAAGGGCCAACTGTATATGCCCCTAAATTTGAATATGAATCATATAATGTAATATGACCATTTGAATCACTACTCATATACCCATGTAAACATGTATCCTAATATGTAATAGGAGAAGATGTAACTACTTGTACCTATGGTGAAACATTATAAATAACCTGTGGTGATTTAAAAGATAAATATCTATTTTTACATGCCACTCTCTATTTAGGATAATGTACCATGCTCTTTGGAAGTAACTAATTATGCTCATATTTAACTATATCATGTTCATAAATAGATGAAGAAAATGATTATATAATATGTTCAAGTGTAATTGGATCATGCTTAAAAGTAGATGGAAAAATTAATTTTGTGATATTCTCAAGTGTACCTGGATCATACTCATAAGTAGATGGAGAAATTAATTTTATAGTATTGTTTTAAATATTTAGATCATGCTCTTGAATAGTTTTGTAGACTATTTTATTACCATGTTTCTCAATGCATGTGCCAACTAACTGTTCTATAGGAAGAGTAAATATCATTGCTTCCAAATGATATACATATTTGATTCCTAAAATTTTGACCACTTGATTTCCATGAATATATTTAATACACTTATGTACTATATAAACTACTCTAATTTCTATCCAAGAGCATCCTAATAACCTATCAAATACCCATATGCTTAGTATAACTAAGAATAGAGTGGGAACTATGAGAGGTCCCAATTGTAAAGTCAATAGTATATGCTCAAGAGTATCTTGTGTGTGACCATGAAATGCTTTGAAAACTCGAAAAGTATCATGTAAATCTTTTCTTGTATAATTGAGAGAGTAGAAGAGTGTTAAGGTGCATGCATTTTTGATTGATCTATTATCTATCATAACACCATGTATGGATTTTTTTCAACAATAATTGAGTAAATAGTTCACGTTTATCAAAATCATCATCAACAAATTCACTATCATAAAATGTAATCATAGGAGGTGATGCTTGTTTGCTTGTAACTATACTAATGATGATATCAAGTGGATGCTTACATATAGATAGATGAGGATGAGAATTATATTATAATGTACTTCATAATTATCCTTATTATTTTTTATTTCATGATTTAGAAAAGAATATTTATACAATTTTATCTTTGAATTATCGTTTGCTTGTAGATTAGCCTCTTGAGTAGGTGTGACAATGTCAATAATCTCATCTATGAGATCTTTATTATTTTTACTTGATCTTGAAACATCTATTTGTGGAATACCTAATACATCAATAGTAGTCACAATATTCATTGTTATCAAAACTTTTAGATTGTGGTTTTGACATGTCTACTTTCATTAATGTAGGAAGAGAGATGAAATTAAATTCAAGTAGCTTTTGCAATAATACATGAAGAGGTGATGGTAACCTTGAGAATTTTATCTTTAGTAGAACTTGTAATTGAAGCTTTTATGTTGGTTGTGAGATAACATTAACTGTAATATTAGCTTCATTCTTACTTTCATTAGATTTGCTTTTATAATTTGGCTTGTTTTAAAACTTTGTAATACCCCGTACATTAAAATCGATGTTCTTCTTGATCTTGACATGATTTATTATGCAGGACATTGTTTGCATCTAGTGTACTTATGTTTAACATATGTTTCATTGATCAATGTCATCAACAAACCATTTTCATATTCTGTAAATGGTGGGAGTAATTGTGAATAACCATCTTACCTAGTATTTAGCTTAGATCTCTTTTGAAGCTAAAATGAAATACATATGCCTATTATTATTATTATTTATAAAAAGTAAGAAATGGGATATTCATAAGTGCATGTTAAGATTGGGTTATATTAAATATCTATTATTGCTAGATGGAGGGATTTTAGTGATTTTGGATTTTAATATGGTGGGTGGAGACATAAATGGCATGGGACCAAGTCTTGATTGAAATAAAGTCATAAGTATAATTATATTATTATTTTTTGATAAATATTAATGAGGTACAAGCCTATAAAGTGTTATGAATAAGCATAATATTTTGCTTTAGCAAGCTAGTGGTGTTAAAATGTTATTATGATACTTAATTTATTGTTACCAGTATTAGTTATAATAATGCTTTCAATAAGATCAAATGTAGTAAGATAGTTGGTCAAGTTGGTAATATGAATTAATGGTTGGAAAATAATTAGAAGGCTTTAATGCTAGTAAGTGAGTCTATTATGGGATGTAGATAGGCTTAGATGGCACCCATACCTTTTCATCTTGACATTCAATGAGGGGACAAAATCATCCCTTCCTAATAGGGAATGCAGTGCAGAGATGTTTAAATGCAGTAGTTGCAATTTGAATTAAGTTAATGCTGACAGATGGACATTTTTTATTTTTTAATACATCATTATAAAATAGGTAAGGAGGAGGGAGGAAGATACTTTGTGGGAGATGAGTAGCATGAGGAATAATTCATTAGTACATAATATATGAAGGTGGAGTTATCTTAATAAAACCAATTAAAAATTTAACCTATGATATTTTATTTTGTTACTCTAATGTCAATTTAATCTGGTGTGTGGTCATTGATCTGATTAAGCCAACAAAAGATTAAAATTTAGTGTATGTAAATTATGGCACTTCTTTGGCTTTTATTATCTATTTTAGCTTTTAAAACTCCTAATCTTTAGCCTTTTTAACTAAATAATTTAAATATATTATATGAATTTGTCTATTGTAGAATAATTTTGTTGGGTCTATCCTTGATGCAAAAAAATCACCAAAATTGTTGTTAACAACTATAATAAATTTGACCCTAGGGGTTTTTTGTGCTTGATCAAGTGATTTTACAAGACAAACATTTGATCTTGTTTGATTTCATGAAATCTACCTAACTGTAGTGTAAGATATGTTCAATATTTTAGCCATATGGATGCCCCTTAAATTGGGTTTGTTATTTTTTTACATACCTCTGGTGATTTGAATGATGCTAGCATAGACAAACAACTATTAAGAGTATTATATTTATATGATGAGATGCCTTGTTGATCTCTAGCTATACCTATGTTGTACAACACTTTAGATGGGTTGTAACAAGTGTTGTACATTCATCTCTATTTTTTTATTGTATTGTCATGGTATAGACTTATATGGTGGCACCACCTTGGTATAGTAGATGTTATGTTGTAAAAAATCTGCATTTTGGTGGGGCATGGGAGTTTGACATAGGTAGTAGAGTGGTAGAAAGATTTGAAAATAGCTATAGCATTGTCTTTATCTTAAAGGGATAAATGTTGAAGGCAGATAGTTGTAATATTTTTATTTTATACACATCTGATTGAAATAAAAAAAAACTTCATTAAAATGGTAGATGTCAGTTCAAATATTATGCTTCACTGTTTATTTTATTGGAGCTTAGCCATGGAAAAAAGTTGGGTTAAAGGCCCAATAACCAGATACAACTTCTCATTCACTAAGCAAAATGACAAAATTAAATCTTAATATTTATCCATTATTTATAAAGTTGTTTGTCTCTCATAAGATAATGCTAGTGAGCCTAGGTCATGGCACCAAGACTAAAGATAAAACTTTCAAATGTTGAATCTTAAAAAACACACACACACACACACACACAATTGCAATTAGTGGTAGGGTTGATTGAATAAATGATTATAAATTAATTTGGATCAAGTAGAGTTCTTTTTTAATTAAGTTTCTTGTTAAGTCATGTTATTACAAGATTGATGTGATACAAGAATTTTCTTGTCCCTGATATGTAACTAGTATGTAATTCCTCTCATATATTTGGTTTCTATTCCCCCTTAGTTTTATTTATATTTCTTGTATGGTCATTATAGTGATCAAAATGCGGAGTAGTTGATGTATAATTAATTCTTTTTAATTAGGTTAATGTTTGAATAATAAAATGAGATGTAATAGGTTATTCTTGATCAACGTAATGTTGACCTTATTTCACTGTTGTTATTTTAGTGCAGGATTGACTAGAAGTTTGGTCATCTATATATGAAAATAATAGAGTTTTACTTGTGACTATTGTAGATAAAAGAGATATATTTATATTTGACTTCTCTAAATATAAACATCCCATAAAGTATTATTATTATATATATAAATATACTTATTTGAATGAGTTTGTAATGGAGTAAAATAAATAAATAAATAAATAAAATGTATTTATTCTTTCTAATGTACATATGTGTTCTTGATTTTTTTTTTTTTGTGAAATTATTACTAGCTGTAATTTGAGTTGTAATAGATTTATAATCCATCACCTAAAAATATAATTTCTCAAATCAAGTATTAACGAGGTGTACCTTTTAGTCTTAAAATTTATCTCAAAATAATTGACCTAATGTGAATTTATTAATATTGTGGTTGGAGTTGTCATTAGTCAAAGAATTAGTTGGTGGCTTGGTTATAGCCATTCAAATTAGTTCAATGAAAAAAATAAAAAAAATGATATGAGATAATTATCACACATGAAACAGGTAAAATATAGTTGAGCGGAGTAGTCACCTTTGTTCTTAAATAGATATTTTTACAATTGTTATATAAACATCCTGTGCAAACAATATTAAAGGTTTGTGTTGTAAACCAATGGGTGAGTCATTTGTTTAGATCCCTTCAACTTTGGATTTGTTGAAAATTATCTTAGTGGTCCTTGCACTCTTTTGGGTTGACTGTTCTAGTTTTTGATCTTTCTATTAAGAAGCGGGTAGTGGGGAAATAGTCAATTGTTACCATGTTTTAGTGGAAGTTTATACTAATTATGTATGAGCAATTTTATAGGTTGGTAATGAATTTAGTAAAGCTGATAAAATGTATTTAGGTAACCCCTTGAGTCCTTACGTGCCTAAATAAAAGTATGATCCTATCTTATGAATGTAGACTTAGTGTCATTATTAAATTGAATGATTTATTTTGGAAGATGAAGATTGTACTTGGCATAACTATCACTCCTTTTGACTATTGAATTTTTCCCTTTTCAATATAATTTATCTAATCTCTCACAACATGGTTTGTATATTTGAAATTAGTGAAGGAGTATTATTAGGGTGATATAATGAGATTATTCACTAATACACACATAACTGAATAATTAAACTTTGAGATTATAATCATTCATATTAGAATCAATGGTTGCCTACAGATCATCCTTGTCCTTATTACCCTACAATAAAGTCTCTTATTTGGTTACTTTCAAAACAAATTAGGTTCTAGATTGAACCTTGATGAGGAGTTATTACCAAATAGTGCTTTGAATACTTGTTTAATTTGTTGTAAGAGTTAATAGTCAATTATAAAATAAAAATATGGGTAGGTATAAGTTTAAATATTGATATCATTCTTAAGTTACTACTTTATAGGTGGAAAATTGTGTGATGAAAAAAAAATATTACTATCTTTTCATGTGAGAAGTATTTTTCATGTTTAACCAAGTTTAAGTGGTCTCAAATGAATGTTGAATAGACATTCATGTTGGAATATAAATTTTAGGGTAAATCAAATTTCCCCTTTCCTTTTAGATGAAATACTAATTTCTTAATACATACCCACTAGTTTTACCTATGATGCATACTTGGAATGGACTGGTTTTGTGGAGCTATGATGGGCCTAACGGTTCATCATTTCTATCTAACCATTCATTTGTGGATGGAAGGCTATGAACTTCCTTAGCTTGGTATCTATTTGATTTTTTTGTTGTGTTGTTTGTGTAGTCAAGGCTACAACATCAACCCTTTTGGATTTCTATGGCTTGACCACCATG
Organism: Torreya grandis; assembly: GCA_037957365.1. NCBI lineage: Eukaryota > Viridiplantae > Streptophyta > Pinopsida > Cupressales > Taxaceae > Torreya > Torreya grandis. The sequence goes on along the minus strand of JARHVA010000202.1, from coordinate 1,917,084 downwards.
AGAACAAATTTCTTGGCACTAATCAGGGAGACAAATGTAGAAAGTGGTACCTATGGTACCCTTTAGCACCGTGTTCCAAGAGTGAGGGTGATCCTTTGAGTTCTTGATTCATAGATGCCATGTTGATAATACATGAATGGATAATCAAGGAGTACATCACAAACATCCATATTAACCATATCACACAAGACTTCATCTTGAAAAGGTTTTATTGCATATGAGAGAAGACATTGGTGGGTGATACAAAGGTTTCTCCCTAGACTCAACCATCCAATACTATATAGATTTCAGTGAGGCTTCATGGATAGATTTAGGCTTTTCACAATATTAGCAGAGATTAAATTCTTTTGACTCCCACTATCAAGAATGAAATGCAGAGGCTTACCTTTCACCCATAACTTAGAGTGAAACAACCTTTCCTTATCATCTGACCTCTCCTCATGGGTCTATGATGAAGCAACAATGGCATCAGGCTCAACATCTACAATCTCTTCTTCATCTTCTTTGACTGTAGGGTGTGTATGAGGTAGAGCAGTAGATGTTGAGGATTGTGACTCAAAAATCAAGGACTTGATCACTTGTTATTGTTGTAGCATCTATGCTTGCTACTGTTGGAGGGATTCATTCACCATTTCCTTGAAAGGATTGGATGTCTCGATGTTGTCCACCATTTGAGGTCATTTGGAATGAACAGGTGGATAGTTTGTTGGTTCTATTGTCCACCCAAGCTTCTTGTAATCTGATCTCATCTTTAGGATCATACACTCTAAATACAAACCACTCTGATACCATTGATCCAAAACTCAAAATATTTAGTTGAAAAATAATTCAATAAATAAGAATAACATAATTGTAATAATGCTATCTCTGATAAGAGATGTTTTATTGATCAAATTTATAGATCCAAACATATGCCTATCTCTGAGAAGAGATGTCCTCTTTATTTATTGGGTTACATATTAATTTATATATATTTTGAAGGTAGGAAGAGGATGTGGAAGGTCACCAATATTTAGGGACATTAATTGATTTAACTTCCATGATTCACAACAATATAGAAATTACTATTTTTAGAAACTTACTATTTTTAGACTACACTACTAAAATTGAAAATTGGGGCACTTCTATTTGGTTTTTAGGGATCAAAACTCAGTGAGTAGAGATAATTCCATCTCATGACATTCCCCTCATTCTTATCTTTTCAATAGTTCAAACGGGGAGTCAAATGGAGCTATGGTGCAAAAGTTATGGCTCCCAAAAGTTCTGCCACCAATCAGGGTAGAACCATCGCATGAATTATCACCTGAAATGTTGCTCAGATCACCCTTTAAATTTTATTCCTTCAAAATCTAACTTACCTTATAAAACTCACACTACTTTTTATTATAAATCCCATTATAACTTTCTTGAAGGACTTAACTCCATGCCTTATAAGATTCCACTTATGGAGTTAGTTTGTACTTCCCCTTATCATCACAAGTTCCTTATGCAACAATTACAAGAAATTGAAGATCCATCTCCTATGGATGAAGAACCATCCTCTATTGAACCTCAACCTACCAATGTACATACTATTAAAACTGTGTGTCCTTCCAAACCATCCATTGAATTTCTTGAAGAGGACATGATTAATGATGAGATCCTTTTTAATGTTGATGATCTACCACTATCCATTAAAATAGCCATTAATACTACCCTTATCTATAAAGTCTTAGTTGATGAAATATTTGGTATTAATGTGACATCTTTATGGCTTATCCAATAGCTTGGATATAATAAGGATCATCTCAAGCAAACACACCTTGTCATGAATTTTATATAATTAATCAAAAGGCACTTGGTTGTATTTAGATTCCCCTAACAATCAGACCTAAGACTGTTTAAACTAAACCTATGGTCCTTGATTTGGCCTTATCTTATAACATACTCCTCTATCACCCTTGGACTCATAGAATAAGGGCTATCGCCTCTTCTAGTAGCCAATACATCAAATTATTACATAAAGGCAAATGATAAGTACATGAGGTTGATCCCAAACCTTTGAGTATTCAACTTCCAAATCCAAAATATCAATATCGCATCCCTACCATTCTTACCATTAATAATGCTCACTTACCTAATTTCATCAACATCAATCCAGACTTATAAGTCACTCTTACTGATTCAGATGATGATGAACCTAATGACTTGCAACATACTTGTAACATTACTAAGCTACCTCCTTATATATAAGAGTGGTTTCCTCTCTCTTTATTACCTCATGATCACACTATTCCTCTCATTGATGAGATCACTAATTTTCCTCCATGTAATGCTCAAGAACCTTCAAACCCAGAATATGCCTTCACATACAATGACTATGGAGGGGCTAAATTATTCCAATAAACTTTAATCATGTTTCCACATAAATTCAATAATATATGATTTATTCTTCTAAAAATCCCCCTGAATCTCAAGCATGTACCTTTTCTTCAACCTATGATGATAAATACATTATGGCCCAATCTCAATCTTGAGACTTGGATGTTCAACATTGTCAGAAGACTTTAGCTCAAATACATGCTTTCAATTGGGATGTTTAAACTATTTCCATGGATCATGATTTAGATCTTGAAGGTCATGCACCTCCTATTAATTCTCCACTTATTGATATTTCTTAGGTGGTAGAACAACTCCTACCTTTTTAACCTTTAAAAATTCTTTCATCTTCTCTACCACCTACATATCCCATTGCTATATTTGATTCTTCCCTCATCAAAGAAACTAATGACATACCAATCCCTTTTGATCCATCTACTCTTCCTACTCCTAATATTACATTAGATTCCAAGGCCATAGATGTCCATCAGATACATTATGCATATGATTGCCATGGTAATCAAAATATTGATCTCAAAGTAGGTGTTGAGTATTATAGTCCTCTTCCCACTTTGCCTAATGATGAATCTATTCTTAAAATACTTCATTTCCTATAACCTCAACTTCCTCAACAACATCACAAACTTGGGAATTTAAAAAATAATTCACCTTGTTTCAACAACTTCATCGCTAACATCAACCATAAAACTAATCCAATTTCTTATTTACCTAATTCACCATACCTTTTCCAAGATGGCAATGTTCTGCTTATCGAATAAACTACTTGCATTGAATATGGTACTCCATCATGCCCTCAACCAATTATAGTTTATCATGAACTCTCACTATTGAACATGATAAATTTAGTTTATTTTTTAATAAATATCATGAGATATTTGCTTGGTGTTATGAATACATGCCTAGTATTAACCCTAGCATTGTGGTGCATAATATCGTCACTTATCTCGATGCCAAACCTATGCATCAAAAGCAATGGAAATTTCCACCCAAAGTTTCCACCTTATGTCACAAAGAAATTATCAAACTTCTCAATGGTAAGTTTATCAAACCAATAGATTATTCTATATGGGTTTCTAACTTAGTTCCCATTTGAAAAAAAATTACCATGGTCATTTACATCTATATTAATTTACGTAATCTTAATCTTGATTGTCCCAAAGACAATTTACCTCTACCTTCAATAGATGCCATTATTGATTCCACAATTGGTTATGAAATGTTATCTATTATGGATGGCTTCTTATTCTATAACCAAATTCACATTGTCTTCAAAGACCAACATAAGACAAATTTCACCATAGAAAGGGGCACCTATTGCTATGTTAAAATGCCCTTCAGAATAAAAAATGCTAGAATGATTTATCAATGAGTAATGACTCATATCTTTAATGGTTTTATCCATAAAATTGTATAAATCTATGTGGATGACATCATTGCTAACTCTAAAAGTTAAAAGACTCATCTGTTTGATTTTGCCATCATCTTCAACCATCTCCTCAAATATAGAATTATACTAAATCCTTACAAATGTGTATTTGGTGTTACATTAGACAAACTATTAATATTCTTAGTCTCTTTCCACATCATCGATGTTGAACCTGCTAAGGTTAATGTTATCATCAACATACCTAGCCCTCATTCCATTCTAGACATTCGCACTTATCTCGATAAACTTGAGGAAATTAGATTATTCATCCCTAAAATGGCTTACCACATCCACTCCATCAATTCTCTTCTTAAGAAAGGTAATGCTTTAGAATGGATGGATCCTTGTCAAATATCATTTGATAACATGAAAGAATCATTGATTTACCCACCTATGCTTTGTCCCCTTCTAATGATCGACCTTTAATCTTCTATAATTATTCCACACCCATATCAATTGGGGTAATGCTTTCCCAAAAAGATGATACTAGATGAGAGTATGCCATCTACTACTTTAGTTAAGGCCTCATTGATTATGAGAAATGTTACACAAAATTTGAATGTGATTGCCTCACCATATATTTTATAGCTAAAAAACTTTGACATTATATGCTTTATTAGACCACTTATGTCATCATTCATTCTGATCCCCTTCGTCACTTCTTATTCAAATCCTTTCTTCATGGATATAGAATTAGCAAGTAGATGGTATTTCTCATGGAATTTGATCTCTGAATTATTACTCAAAAAGTTTTCAAAGGATAAATTATTTCTAATTAACTTATCATAGATCCTATACCCACTACCAATCACCTTCAAGATAATCTTCCCAATGACAATATTCCCTATATTAAAGGTCTCAACCAAGCCATATCTATTAAAAATTAGTTTTATAACTTCATTGTTAATCTTCAAGCAAGTAATCGTGATGAATATGCTATCCTCCCCAATACTACTAAACCAAAAGTAGTCATTGAAGAACTTCTTGAAATTAATGTTAATTTACACAAGGATACTTGGACCCTTCATTTTCATGGTGCTAAATGATTTCAAGGAGTTGGCACAGGTTGTATTCTTACTATTCCTCTTGTAAATATCATCTTTTTCACTTTTTACTTAACATTTTATGTCACTAACAACATGACAGAGTATGAAGCTTTAATCTTAGGCATGAGAGATGCTCTTGATTTAGATATCTGATACCTACATGCTTTAGGTGATGCCTAGCTCATTTGTTACCAAGCCACTAGTTATTACCAGTGAAAAATCTAAAATCTCATTTATTATCATCAAATTTCCACTACTCTTACCAAAGATTACATTTCTTTCACTATTGAGCTTATCCCTTGAGATTAAAATTATATTGTTTATTCCCTTGCTTCTTCAACATCTATTTTTTATCCACACTACGTACTTTATAATACCACTTTTCTTATCCAAATAATAAAATCTCTATCATCTACTCAATCACATGATTCACTTATCTGCCATATTGAGGCTATCACCATTTGACAAAGCCCATGGTACAAATACATCATTCAATTCATGGAACAACACACTTATCCTCCCAACTTAGATTATTGAGAAAAGACTCATATTCGTAAATAAGATTTTAAGTATGTATTTTGATATAACATATTATATTATCACAATTCTAAAGGTATTTTACTCCACTGTATGCAAGATAAGGTCCCTCCTCTTCTTGAATAAACACATGGGGGAATTTGTGATGGCCAATATAGTGGACATGTTATAGCCTAAAAATACCTATGTATGGGATACTTTTGGCCCACTCTTGAAAAGTATGGCATCAAATTTGCTAATAAATGTACTCCTTGCCAACTTCATAATGATTTAATTCATTCACCTCTAGCCAAGTTTCAAACTATATAATCTCCCTGGCCATTCTTCATGTGGGGATTAGATCTCATAGGCAAACTCCATTGATTTCAAGATGGGCATGTCTTTATAATCATATCCATGGAATAATTTACCAAATGGGTCAAGGCTATGCCATTTATAAATATCACTAATACCATCATCTCCAAATTTTTATTTAATCAAATCATTTACCATTTTTTTGTCCCTCATAATATCATCTCAAATAATGGTGTTAATTTCAAAAATGAAGATGCCAAACAACTCTATGCTAAATTTAAAATCAAACACAAATTTTCCACTCCCTATCATCTATAATGTAATCGCCAAGTTGAGGCCATCAACAATTTTTTTAATAAAATTCTCCAAAATACAATTCATTAAATATGCACAGATTGGCATCTTCATCTCTATCCTACTCATTGGGCCTATCACACTAGCTTTTGTACTACCATTGGGGAAATGCCACTCTTTAGTCTATGGTTCTAAATCGGTCCTTCCATTAGAATTTTATCTTCTCTCTATATATATCTCTTCATGGTATCATAATTAATAAAGAATTATGTGAATCTTATCTTCATGCTCTCGATCTTCTTGATGAACACCATCTTTCTAATTTACAACACAATCACTAATATAAGGCCTATATTGCTAAATAACATAACAAATGATTTCAAGTTTACACATTTAATGTTGGTGATATTGTACTTAAATCAAACTACACTCATGATAAATAAGGTAAATATGACCAAAAATGGTGGGACCCCTATTTAGTCAAAGATATTATTGGTCTAAGTACCTATTGCATTCAAATTAATGAAGGCCATGTGTTCAAAGAGCCCACTAATGCACAATTCCTCAAGAAGTATTTTGCCTAATCCTTCCCTTATTTTCATGCTTTATATATGTTATATATCTAACACTTTTTTTAGGTTACTTACATGGGTCTCACCCTCTACAATAATTCTTTCTTGTTACAAACCTTCATCCTTCCTTTTGATCTCTTGATTTCCCTTTTTCTCATGATTTGCATTGTAAAACCATAGATAGGACCCAATCTTCCTCATGATGTAATTTTATCCTCTTTATTTTCATAATTTTACACACTTTTTGGCACCCCTTAGGTTTTCCCTTTGTGATTTTCAATGTAAGACCATGTATAGACCTAACCTTCCTCACAAATACCATCTTTTTATTATCCCATTTATTTTTCTAATGCTTTTGGCACCCTCGTGGGTTTATCTTTTATGAGTTACAGTGTAAGACCATGGATAGGACTTGACATTCCTCATAAAATTACCATTTTGTCATTACTTTTTTAGAATATGTTTTACAATGGTTACAAGTTCTTGATCTTTTTTCTCAGCTTTAGCTTTTTGGTTCTTTTGATAGATGAAATTTGCACAACAATCTATGTTAGCATTTTTTCCTACATATCCCTCATTATTATGATAAGGAATCACACTTTTCTATAATTTTATATTTATTTTCACCATTTGTCATGTTTTTTGTGATTTGAAGTAATTCAAATCATTTCATGTTTCATTCCTATTGGTTTCCTTTCCTTTCACTCCATATTGGATAAAACAAGGTCGAAGTCAAGATAGTAATTTTATTTCACCTAATTTTATGAGACTCTTAGACACCATGCTCTCTGAGTTCTCTCTCTTAGCAACCAAGTCCTAAGTATTCAAGTGAAAGTCATCTGTAGAACCCATATTTGGTTTATTTGAATCTGTATGAAGAAGGAATAGAAAAAACCATCAAAAAAGTTAAAAGCCAAATGATTTGAAATAAAATGTATTGATATACAAAAGGCAAAATACAAATCTCAAAAGTAAAAAATCATGCCAAAAGATGTGATTACAAGTACACCTCCTATATCCAATTGAAGCTCAAAATCCAAAGTTGGCCTCACACTAGAGCCGAGGTCTATTGGGGTATGGTAGGCTAGTAGATTGGAATAGGATAATTCATCAAACTCTATGGTGCTACATACTTTCTCACACAAGTACCCAATCTTCACAGTAGACCAACAACTCTATAAGGGGTCTCAAAGAATGGAGAACATATTGTGGGAAGGTAGGTCTTTTTTAATTTTCATGCATATAGCCTCCATGGGATGATATACATAATTAATTTATTGACTTAATACTTATGTGGCTACGAGAAGTTATTTAGAGTCTTTAATGTCGATAGTCCTCTTATTTTGTCAAACCTAATTTGAGTGTCTTGACTTCGATAAAGAGTTATCTCTACCTTGGTTTTTCCTTCATTCTCCCCTCCACCCATTTCATTTTCTCCCTTGATAGATAACTTGTGATTCTAAATCTCTTTTCTCTCTTGTATAATTCCTTATTCACATATTAACAACATGCTAGCACTAATTTCTTTCAATTTTATTTATCCTTAGAATAAAATAACATGTTTGAGAAACTATGGATTTATTTATTTTACACCATGGCTTTACATTTCTAGATGGGCCTTAATCTCCTTTTACCATTTGTCATTGTTATACTACTCTTTTTTTGGACACTTGAGTCTGTGTCTACTTTAATGTACTCTTTTCATTGTTAAGTGAGGTTGGCTTGTTTCTTCTCACTCATTAATGTTTTTTTATCTTTTATGCATCTTTTTAATTGCTGATTGAATAAAGATTGTTACTTCTCACTCATCAATGTTGTTTTACCAATTTTACTTGCCCATACTTATTTAAGTAAGGATTGTTACTACTTTCACATTGATGTTTGATTACCATCCTTTTTGACATGTATCCTTGGTTTGACTTGGTGAGTTTGCCTTTCTTACTTAAGGTTTACTTGTTTGAATTTTTAGTCTTTAGTAGCCTTGGTTTTTTGGTTACCCAATTTTATCTAAATTTTGACTTCGTTATTTGGTCTAACATAGCACTTGTCACCTCAACTTGCCAAATTTCCAAGTACACCCCATCCACATAGCACCAATTATCTCAACTTTCCTACATTTATTTATTTTTGATCTTTAGTTTGTATCCTTGGGTTTATCATAAGTAGTCTCTGCACCCTCCATGATCAAAACTACAAACATAATAGAAAACCATCTAGAGATAAAGGTAATTCAAGGTATGCATACATTTACTTTTCAGTTATTTCCCTTTCAATCCTTTAATTTTAGTTTTTTTCACTTTAAAATACTACACTTTTTTTAGCCTCAACATTGTGTGTTATTATGTTCTTTCTCAAATAACCATCCCCTATTGCACCTGAGTGATAGTGATGAGCTTCGAGTGGGGCATATATATACACATAATATTTTCACACTTTTATTAAATACTGATGCTTTCTATCTTGTAAGAACCCATCAAGTATTAATAACTCTAAGTGCATGTCCTAAGGGGTGTACCAAGAAAGGGGTGGGTAGACCATTAATGCTTCACAAAATTATTGTCCCATATTACAACTTGTTACCAATATAACCAGCTCCTACAAACATTCCCCTAATCTATAAATCCTCTTTTATACACTCCTTTAGTCTTTTACCACCTTCTGTACCCATTTTCTTAACCTAAAACCCATTTTGATAGTTTACATGACTAGGTCAACTAGGTCAACCTTGTACTCTTATTGGTAAAAGTCATTTAGGGTCTAGGCCATCTCATGGTTGACCTAGCTCGTCACCTAGTGAGTTTTTATCAATAACGATACTAGGTTAATGGGGTTGACCATGTTGACTGTAACTTTTAGAAGAGTTTAGGGTTATATCTACCTAAATATACACATCCATTTTGTCATTATTAGAGAAACATCAAGAGTTATTATTTATTTGCACTTCTTTACAATCTGCTCTTTCACCATTCTACTTGAGGAGCCTCAGTTTAGGGTTTTTACTTTGAGAAGAATCTAGTTTTATGGGGAATTCTTGGATGATTTAGACTTTCTTATTGATACTTATAAACCATAACAACCTCTTTTGAAGCAAATTTTTCCAAGAGAAATATTGAGTCTTGATAGGTTTATCTTTCAGGTAATCATCTCTAACTTTGCTCCTCTCTTTAGCAGATATAAGTAGCATAAGTAATGTCTTTCAAATAATATTACTATTCTTCTCCATGCATTAGGGTCTTACCTATACATAGTTTAATTAGGATTCTTTTGTGCATTTTTACTTTTTTTTGTTTAACATAGTTTAATTAGGATTCTTTTATGCATTTTAACTTTTTTTGTTTAACCCACTTTGTGCCACAAGCTTTGGTGAGCACTAAATTAAATTTCTTTTCTTTACTTGTTATTAGTATAGTGAATATGAAAACATAGGACTTAGTTAGGGTTATTGCATAGTTTCATTTGATTGAAAGATTTAGAACCCTCCCTAGTGATCTTATTATGGTAAGAGATCCTCTAATTGGGTCTAGTGAATCTACATATTGTTCATGTTCTTGATTATCTAATGTATCCCTAGTCAGATGTGTAAGTAGGATCTATCTTCTCTGAGCTAGGATTGATTTGTATATGTGATACATTGTTGATTTCATACACTATTCTTTCTATTTTTCACTACTTAATTCAACCAATCAAGATTTTATGTATTATGTGACTATTACACAGGTGTTGAATCCATTGAGCTTAAGTATCAGGAGGAGGAGGTGGAGTTGTCAAGACCCAAGAGACTGTGAAAGAAACATCTCCTAGATAAATTTTGGGTGATTCAAATGTGACTTTGGGAGTGGAAATGGGAGTTAAATCAACATATTTGGATGATGACAAAGATAGTGGAATATTGACCTCAAGAAACAACATAGTAGTGAAGCTATGAATTATTATGTAGTGTTCATAACCAAGCTTTGAGAATGGGAAATATTTGAAGGAAAAGTATCAAGTGCTGTAGAGATCCCAAAATTACCTAAAGATCCTTCTCCTAGACTTTTGATTTTGAGTTTAGGCACTTTTCAAACTTGGGGGACTTCAGGACTTGTATCATCTTTTTCATGTTGTCTTTCAATAATGATTTCACCAGCTTCTCTAGTAGAAGAGGGACCTGAATCTGATTGTTGTTGGTGAAAACTCCCTTTATCAATGTATTTAATCAGTGGAGATAAACCTACATTTTACACATTAACTTCTTTAATTTTTATTTATGCAAATTTTATAGCCAACACTAATTTAGTTATACCTTCCAAGAATGTGGATTCTGCTCTATTCTAATCAATTTGTGGAAGATGCCTTGATTGAATATCTTGTTATTCATACATGGGATCTAAAAATTGTCATCATATTCAAACTTATTTAAAATATTTATTATATTGAATTCAATAACTTGATCCAAAGTGAAGTGGGAATATTCACGAACCCTGACTTATGCCTCATCATCACAATCCATCTAAAAGTATTAAAAATGGGGTACATACTGGTATGTGGAGCTGATAATGTTTTCAACTAGACCTCTAACATCAAATGAAGGTATATTATGAAATGATTGAAGAGTGACTCGAGTAATTTCACCATCAATATCCTTTTCCTTGGCTAGTGAATCACATGTGTACTTTCATATGGAAATTGGAAAATGTAATATAGTATTGTGTTTACTAGACAAATAATTATGAATTTTAATTAGTTATATGACCAATTCCATAAATCTAATTTGTCATCTACATACTTTGGAATCATGTATGGGCCCATTTCACACTTACATATTCTAAGGTATGAGAGTCAAAATTTGTATGAACCAATATCCCCATCTTACAATTTTAGTAGAAGCTTCAACCGATATTCTGACATTATTAGGATTAGAGTCAAACACCTAAATGACATATTTCATGAATACATTATTGAAACTATAAAATGATGTGATTTCACCTTAAAAGTAACTTGGGGATAAAATTCATAGATTTTGAAAGAGGCCATATCACCTAGTGTATAAAACTTCAATGTTGTAGTTACCTTTGTCAGTTGTTTATGTATGGAATCACTAATCAATTCACACCAACTAATTTATTGATAATTTTGATGAATGATCCAGATTTACTTATACATCTATGTTTGAAATTATCTAGCAATGGGGTTGTCATAAAATCTTTTCAGGAGTGTTATGATGTCATTGACTTCATTTATGAAATCAAATCTTGAAATGTTTTTTAGAAATCTTGTTTCTATTTTTTTTTGGTTTTATAAGCCATTGATTGTTAACCATATTAGAACAAGAGCTTGTGTTAGATTCCCATAGCTATTGAACATAATTTAGAGAAAGGTCAATGTATGATTCATGATCAAGCAATCTGAGCATGATATCTATGTTCTCTATTCAAAGGCAAAGTATATACTCTCATTTTTAATTCTTGACTTTTATTCTTTCTTTATCATAATACTTTTACATAGTCAACACCAACTCTGGATATTTTACTAGCATTAAAAAATTTGTAGCTTGAGCCAAACCACTGTCATGGCTGTTTTGACCTTCATCTATTTTGTAAACTGCATTGATTCTTTAGAAAACAATTATGATATCTAAGTGTCCCAAGTCTATATATGTGATCTTTTCTATGTTATATTTAAAATTTGAAGAGGAAACAACTCTTTGGACTTGATACTTCATGTTTGTATTCTTTTTGTTTATTGGAATCTCTAATACAAACATATGATGATATGATCCTCTTTGAAATAAGAATGAATATGTAAGTCTTGTTCAATAAGAAGGCAAAATTTTGGATATGTCTAAACAAGGCTCAGATCTTATGGATGTGCTTAAAAAAACTTGGAAATTCATGGAATGTGGAATAGGCCTTGAAAGCCTAACATATGTTGTAAAGTTTTTAGGATTCTAAAGTATGTTCAATAGGGCTCAATATTTTGATGAGTGCATAATAAATCTCAAAAGTTTAAGAGGTGTCTATCAGGTGGTGGAATTATATTATGTGTTGATCAACGGGTATAACTTTGAGACTTGTTTGACATGGGTTCAAAATCCAAAAATTTCCTAGTAAGGGTTTGGATCAAAACTCAAAACCAAATGAGTGAAATCATGATGAAGAAGCTTCCATATTACAAGGTAGTAACTAGAAACCTGAGTAGGTGTTGTGCCTATGTTTTCCACACAAGCCAATGGGTTATGATCTAAATCAAAATCTTACTAAGATGACTAAAATCTAAGAAAATTTTGAGAATAAAAGCTAAATATCTATTGATAGTAAGTCATGATCAACTCAAATAAGTTTCCTACAAGAAAGAGGTTGAAAATCAAGGTTAGGGTTTGAGGGGTAATATGTGGAGTGTGGCAATGAAGGTGAGGTGGGAAGAAATGAGTACGGGAGGAAGTTACCTAAAAAATATGAGATATCCATATGCATGGATAACTATCTAGTTAATGACTAAAATTTTAGGGTGTGTGGGCATGTTGTAAAGTCTTAAGGGGTGTTGAGCAGTGAGTCAAGATCCACAAAGGGTGTGTGTAAGTCATTGAAGTTATGAATAGTGATAATAAGGTTTTTAAACTATGAGGCACGTTAGGTAGGTATCATAATTTTGACACATGTCTGACAAGTGTTATAGACCTAATGTGTGTTGAGCAAAGTGTTAGATTCCTAGTGATGGATGAAAAGGCTTGAGATTCTGACACATGTTTGATAGATATATAAAAACTACCATAGTACAAAAGAGTTAGATGTTTTCAACTTATTATGACTTTCAGACATTTAAGAAAGAATTTTCAAAATACACACTTAAGATTTTGATCACATTTTTTCACAACTAACTAGATTAAAATTGATCAATTACTATCAATTTGACTTGGGGGACTAAAATTTCACACATTTTCAATTTTGAGTATATGGGACTCTGACCTGTGAGACACAAAGAAATAATTCCAAACTCTATTTTCACAAACAAGTGCCTTATACATTGGGCAATAAAGTCATTTTAGGATAGATAAAGACTTGATAAAACATAAAGAGGATGAAATAAGCCAAAAAAAGAAGGAAATATAAATAAGATGAGATGACATATCCAAAAGAGAGGCAAATGACAAGAAACACAACCAAACCTTATATTCACCTATTTACATGTAGGGAACAACTTGCATTCACTTAAAATAGTGTTTCAGATATTAAACACTATAGTGAAAAGGGATATGTGTACCATCTTGATACACCATATAAAAAGTATTACCTTTATAGAAATTATTAATTCTAAATGGGCCCATCCAAAGAGAAACAAATTTACTATGACTTCTCTTTGGTTCTCTTCACTTATTCCATAGGAGTACAAGATCTCCTACTTGAAAATATATTTGTTTTGAATTTTTATTTAAGATAATTTTAACTTAATCCTATTATTATACAATCCCATAAAAAACATGTGTATTTTCTTCTTCAAGTTTTTATATATATAAAATATACTTATCTAGTGGAATTTTAAAATTTTGATTTTTGTTTATTCTTACTAGCTGCAATGTAGGGAATTTAAGTGTCATATAAATTATCACATCAATTTCATACAATAATTTAAAAGGATACATTCAAATAACTTTATTAGGAGTGATACAATTTTCCCATAATGTGTCAAAATTTTTCATAAACTAGTTTCTTTCATTTCCATCCACTAGCTTATGGATGATAGTAACAATATTATTATTATTGTATTCTACTTGAGCATTTACTTGTGGGTAATAATCAAAATAATATGACAAATAAATTTAATATCCATAAAAAAATCCAACCAATTTAGTTGAAGAAAAATTGGATGCATTGTTTGTTACAATTTTCTATGAAACACCATATCTTACAAAAATATTTTATTTGATGAAGTTACATACTAATTATGAAGTTGTTTATTTGATTGGAATTGTCTTCACCAATTTGGTAAAGTAATGTGTAGCTATAATAACATGAGTATGACTAAAACTTAAATGATAATTCACTATCTCAATGAAATGTAATACCCATTGCCAAAAAGGTTCTTCTAAACTACTAGTTTGAGAGGAAAAGCTACAAGTTTTAGTTGTCTAACAAATTATTGACAAGCTTCAAACTTTTTTACCCATTCATAAGAATATGTAAATAGTGATGGCCAATATTGGTGAGATCTCAATATTTTTTATGTTATTACTTGGGTAGAAACATTTTCACCAAAAAATACTGAATATAAAAAACTTCTAAAAGTTTTTATGTTATTCTTTGTCTACACATCTGAAAAAGAAATCATCAATGTTTTTCTTAAATGAAGTACCATCCCAAATTATATTCAATTTGAATGTTCTATGTTGATTAACATCTAGATGTGGTGGGAATTCACCATATGTCAAGAAAAATGTGATGTCTAAAAGCCATTCTTCTAAAGAAACTACAAGTAGACATAAAGGTGATCCTTATTTTTTCTTATCATATTCACCTATTGAATTAGGAACATTTAGAGTATTAATTTATTCAAACATGAGTTGGCACAAACCTTTACCTAAAATAAATTTGGTAGGTTTAATATCAATATCATACCCTAAACTTTAGTGATCAATTACATATTTTTAACTTGGTTCGATATTTTATTGATGTATTAGGCACCATCATAACATAATGTGAATGAAGAATATATTACCTAAACTTTTTGATGACCTTTAAAATAACACAAGCATGTTTTTTATTCTAGAGAATATTTTCTCTCATAATCTTTAAAACCATAACTCTTGAAGGTAATTGGTGACTTGATCCCTTCACTGTTATTTTGAATCATAATAGATAAAAGAGTATGATTTAAAGAATAATAATAGATTATGAAATCTTTTTTGAAATCTGGAAGACTATAGTAGGTGCATGTGCAATGGAAGCCTTTATATTTTCAAAAATTTATTTTCGTCTATTTAACCCTAAAATCTAGATTAAGGGGGATATATGGTTAAAGGAGTGGAGATAACTTAGAGCACAAGGATGGTAGACTATCTCTAAATCAGGCCAATTATTTGTGAAACTAAGATAAAATATAAATTGAATTATTATAATAAGATGATAAATATATAAAGTACAAAATGTTATATATTTCAATAATAAATAAAAAAATATACCTATCTAGTTTTGATCTTAATATAGATATGGATCTAGAATAGGTTGAAAGTGGATTAGATCTAGATTCTAAAATAGTTGCCTGATTCTATAAGTTTTAACTTTGTAGCTATGGACACTTGTGTCTACCAGGGATAGTTGTGCCGATGTTATTGTCTAACTTAGATGAAAGTGCATAGTATGAAATACTTGATGAAAATGGATGTGACCACTTGAATGATTTTGCATTATGTGTCACCTTTGCTTTGATGAATTCAGATCTGGGTCATGGATTGTCTCTCATTGTAAAATAATAAAACCTTATTCTTCATCTTCATATCAGTTGTGGGAAAAATGGGTTAGTGGGCATACATTATTAATCTACCCCAAAGACCCCTCTATTAATGAGCACTACCTAAATATCCAATAATCTGAATAGGGCCTCAGACTTATGGAGTTATCTGTTATGTGTTGGCTTGTGTGTGAATCATAAAATATGTGATAAATAAGTAAAACTATGACCTAGCTTGTAACTTAGAAAATATGGTTCATGGAATGTTCCTTCAGTACTTCAGACCTAAAAGTATGTTTTCTTTATGACTAATATAAAAATTAAAAAAATAGGGAAGCTTGGCTCACTTGAGTTCTTGATAGAATGATTTTGATAAGTTTCTTTATGAATTACTAGTTCTGTACTAGGTGAGGAATGAAAGAGGGTAGATATTGTATCTATACCAATCCATTTATAAAATATTTCTCATTAAATCACTTATCTTGACCATATAAAAAGATTTAGTTTGTATATTAGATTAATCTAGGGTACTGGACACTTGCATCAACATAGGCATCTAATTAGGATGCAAGTGTCTAGGCAGTTGGAAAATAGGTGCATGTTTATAACTTGTAGAGATAGAAGATAAAAATGTTTACAAAATTTTGGGCAAGGTAGAAGGTCTGAGTCATTATAATAACATTGATCAGACTAAGAGATAATAAATTAGGTATATAATTATAATGCATGTGAGTCTTTTAGAAGTGGGAAAGGTATATAAGCTAAAACTACATCCATGATATGTATTTTCCAAGTGTTCAAGACTAAGATGATCTATAATTTATAAATAGTGTATATATTTCCCTCCCTTTTAATCTACCAATGAAATTATTAGTTTAAAAGAGAATAAATGCGTATTTGGGTGTGTATAAAACACCTTGTATTTACTTGAGTTCAACTTAAGTTCCTTGTTAGTGAATGACCTACAACCAAGAGAATGTTACAATATAGAATTAATGCATATAATCTAAAATTGAAAGCATTAAAAGCATTTAAATTGAAAGAGATCAAGTCTTATGAGTACACATGTATATTGATGCAACTGTCTTACCTTTTAGCAATTTGATTTGAAATATGTGTCATTATAAATCAATGAAACTGGGATTAAGATAAATATAAATTTGTAAAGTGTATATATATAAAAGGATAAAGAGAGATATTGGAGGAGACATGCCCCCAATATTAGAGAAAAGGTGAGTTACCACTTGATAGTTAAGATTATCTCACCTGTACAACCCATCATATTTATAATCTAGTGAGTGTGAGTGGACCAAGTTAACTCACACTATAAAATTTGTGAGGTTGGATGATGAAATCAAATCCAACCTATAAAATTTGTAATATTGAGTAATTTAAACACCTCAACCATACCAAAAAGTGAACCAACTATTGAAATAGATTGGATTAATATAGTGTATAACAATCTAGCCTAGTGGGTGGTGATAGTCCTTGAAAGTATTTAGAATCTAAAAATGATTTGATTTGTAATATTAGGAACACATTGCATAAAATATGCACCTTAGATATGTTTTGCATTGAAATTATGTATAAAAATGGTACCAATATATATAATTGTACCACAAATGTGTATCTAAATCATATAATTATGCAATTTAGCCAATTTTAAATTTTGTGTGGATAATATATTTCTAAAACATACCCCCACTATAATATGCAAATTAATATAAGTGTTAATGTGGAGACATGTTTCTAAAACATGTCCCCACTATAATATGGGTATGTTAAATACTAAATAAGTATGGAGAACATGTTTCCAAAACATGATCTCACTAAATCTAAAATTGTGAAGAACATGTTTCCAAAACATGCCTTCATTGTAATCTGAATCTATGAAGCAATGTTTATGTCATGCCCCCATTTTAAGGTGAGGGGAAGTAACAACTAGTAATTAACATACCTCAAAAGGATAAGATAAGCATGTAAATTGTGAATTTACTATGTAGCATATAGATGTAACATGTCTATGTAGATACATTATTAAATCACAAAGAATATGATCACACCAAGGCCTAGGATACAATGTAGAGATGGAAATGTTTAGATAGTAATAGTATAACATCAACAAACAATCAAGCACACACACAAGAGTACTCTAAAGCAAAACAAAAGACAATGGTCAAAGGAGACCTCAAACAAGGGGCATATTCAAATGCCACATAATTTAAGGAACATAACTTAGTCAAATATTTTATAAATCAAGAATGACATATTCAAATGTCAACATATAACAAACAATGACAATATTCAAATGTTAAAGAGGCAAATAAAGGCAAGGGAGCATAACAAATGGAGCATATTCAAATGATCAATAATCAAGACAATATCAAGCTAAGGCATTCAATTAAGTACATAAATGAAAGCATAAGTAACAAACATAAACATATAATACTAATCCTTGGATATATGTGTTAGAAAAAAATGTAAAGTACATAACATATCAAGTACACTGTGAAAGATGTAAGCATGGATAAAGGCATGTGTAAGTACATAAATGAGATAAAACATGATAATGTAAAGTGATCATAGAATGATTTAACCTATATATCATGTTGATAAAGGTGGATGACCCTAATACCCTAGTGATGTGAATAGAGGGAAATCCCAACATCCAAAAGTGCATAGATCATGTATATGTGTATGCATATATCATGCTCAAAAGGCATGTGAAGCAAATGTGTATATAAAAATATTTATATTCCATATACCAACATGGAACCGATAACATGTATGCCAAGGAGATAATAAGATATATAAATATTGAAAATGTTTTTGGATTTTTGAAGTTTTATGATTTTATTGGTATTTTTGAAATATATGGGACCTTGCAACCTTAAGTTAGATCCTTTAAATTGTTTTAATCATGGTTGGATAAGTGTAAATGGTACATAACTTGTAACTTATAATTTTTTACATGTGCATTAGAAGAACCAATGCTGTCATTTGGAATATGGATCAATTTTCCTTCATGATAAAATAAATACCTTGCTGATTTTGTTCAATTTTAATTTCTATTTGATATAACTGAAGTGCCCAATATAAATGCCTATGGAAATGTTTATGGCATAATCCAAACCCAAGTTTGAATCACTTTAGGACCAAAATCAAATGGTAATGTTATGTGTCCTAGAGAGTCTTTCCAACCTCCTTTTCTTTGTAAATATTTTAGGTCAAAATCAAGATATTGTAAGCATCTTATATTGCAAGTAGTTTTTGTTTGTGTAGGATAAATATGGTTATGTTAAAAGTAAAGACAACCCATGATAATGTGATTGTTAAATCTTGTTGATGTGGATTATTTTTTAATTGTTTAACTTAGGGTGTTTGCATAGTATGTGGACCTTGGATTGATCCTATATTAAGTAAACCTTTTAGATATCCCATATAAAGATTAGAAACTCTATATTTTTATTCATAATGTTAATTTGGTAATTCATCTTCCTCTATGTGAGGAATAAAACTTTGGTACTTATAAGGGGATATGTTAAGCTCATTTGTATGATTAAGGATGAATGAAGCATATATATGCACATCCACATATAAATGGGTATACAACTCATATTGTTTTTGTAATGCTCTTTATTTAGATGGAGAAAGAAGACCTATACTAAAAATTAATTATAAATCCAAATCTAAAGGTCTCAATGCTAGCTCATATGATGTAATTTTGAATTGAATGATATAATCTTGAAGGGATTCATCATCATGTTGTTTGAAATTGTGTAAATATTCTAATGTATGTTTTGGCACCTTATGGATATTGAAATCCATGAAGTATGCATCTTATAATTGTGCAATAGTGGTTAAGGAAATTTTTTGGTAGGCTATAGAACCAATTAGGAGCCTCATAAAAAATAATCATATGGAATACTTTTAGAAATATTTTGTCATCTTTTGCCCATTGACCAAAATAATGTACACAGTTAATCATGTGGTCGAATGGGTCCTTACAACCTAAAAAAAGAGGTAAATATGGTATTTTAAAATCTTGTGGATAAGGATATATAAGTATACATTATGTAAGAGGTTGATTTTTGAATGAGCTAACATTTGCATTAGTATTATGGATATCCATTTGCATTTGAAGTATATAACCTTCTTTTGAAGATCCCTAATAGTTTTCATCATAGAAATAATATACTCCATAAGAATGGTGGTGCTTAGAATATGTGTTATTATTTATTCTAATTTACCACCTCTCTTGAATCTAGGCATATAAGTATCATCATCCTCATGGATAACAAGTGAAATTTTTGAATCATTAAATTTAGGATACTTTGGTAATGGTGTTGGATCTCTGAATTTTGGTACCCTTAGTATATCATTTGAAGAGTTTGGTTCATTCAAATTTGGTAGAGATATATAAATTGGTATTGGAGGGAGCTTTTATAAAGGTACCTATTTCAGTATGGTATAAACATTTTGCATGAATGAATCTTTTGAGAGATAAATATCCCTAGGTTTAAAGTCCTTGCTTGCAAGATTTAGAACATTAGGATTCTTTGGCACTTTAGGTTTGCAATGCTTCCTTATTTTTGGTGCCTTAAATATACTTGGTAAAGATGTTAGGATGTCTTGGTTAACCTTTTGAAAAATTTCAATGTCAAATGAAGGGAAAAGAGAATCATAACCCTTGATAAGGGGGATATTATTTGGAAATTTTGGAATTATGGGAGTTAGAATTAACCTTATAATAAATTTGTAAATAATTCCTAATTTCCTTATGTATTTGTTGGAATGTTTGGAGACATGTAAAGGAACATCTTGGTCATATGTATCCATTTTTTGGTAGAATGTGCATGAAGGGCATGATTATATGACTTGCCTCATCGTGATTCATGGATTTTTTTAAAAATCTGAAGCCTTGCCTAGTTGTATTATTTTTAAGAGATATAGAGTGGGTTATATCTCATTTATTTTTTCCCAATCGTTGGCTTTTGTTTCCATATTTTAGAAAATATCCAAGGCTAAAATCATATAATGGTGGTGTAAGAAGTAGAGATAAAGTCTCTTTATCTTCCTTAAGATGGATCAACTCACCTCCTGAAATGGTGAGAGCATGTGCTTGATTAGAGGGATGATAACTACCACCACTCAAATATATTTGATATTTTAGCATTTGGAATATAAGAGTAATTAAATTTTACCCCTTACTTGATCGAAAGTTGGAGAGTTTTGTAATCATAATCATTAAAGCAATCAATATCATCCATGATAATAAAGATAAAGAGCATGAAGATTAGGATACATTAGGTAAGAAACATCCTAAATGGTATGATTAGGAAAGAATGATGTTTAAAGATCAAGTTAACCAATATTTAAACCTAAAATCTAGATTAAGGGGATCTAGGGTTAAAGGGGTAGAGATAGCCTAGTGCACAAGGATGGTAGACTATCTCTAAAGTAGGCCAATTATTTATTAAACTTAGATAAAACATATACTAAATTTATTATATTAATATGCTAAAGATATAAAGTACAACTATGATAGATATTACAATGATAAAGGAAATATGATACTTAGTTAGTTCTAATGCTAATGAATATATGGATATGGAACAAGTAAAAAATGGACTAGATCTTGATTCTAGAACAATTACTTGATATTTTGAATTTGACTTCTATAGCTGCAGATACTTCAATCGACCTAGGATAGTTATGTCGATGCTACCATCTGATTTGGATGCAGGTTTCAAATACATAACACCTACTAAAATTAGATGTGACCACTTGGAGACTTATAGGTTTTGTGTCACCTTAACTCTGGTACATTCATATATGGGTCACGGTTTATCACTCTTTATCAAATAATAAGACCCTAATTCTTCATATTCATATTGATTGTGGGAAAAATGTGTTAGTGGTCACATGGTGTTGAGCTACCCCAAAGTTCCTTTTGTCAATGAGTGTTACCTACATAGCCAATACTCTTAAGAGGGCCTCAAAGTTATGTAGTTCTCCCCTAAGTTATGGTTTGTGTGTGAATTATGTAATGTGTGATAATAAAGTACAACATTGATCTAGATTATAACTTGGAAATGTGGCTCATGGAATGATCCTTAAATAATTTAGACCTATAGATATGCCATCTCTATGATTGATATGGAAATAAGATAAAATAGGGAAAATTTTCTCACTTGAGTGCTTGATATAATGCTTTTGGTAAGTTACCTTGTGGGTTGATAGGTTCATGCTAGGTGATGAATGAATGAGGCTTGATATTGTATTTATACCAATTATTTTGGAGAATATAACACATTAAATACTTTAAGCCAATCATAGGAATACATTACATTTTTAAATTGGATGATTTTAGGGCACTAGACACTTACGTTGGAAAATGACACATCAATGTAGACGTTTGATTGAGATGCAAGTGTCTTGGCAGTTGGAAAATAATTGTAGGTCTAAAAATTTTAGAGATAGAAGATAAGTAGGTTTACAACATTCTAAGTAAGGTATAAAGTTTGAGTCATCATAATAACATTGGTCAGACTAAGATTAATAATTAGTCACAAAGAGAGTGTATGCAAGCCTTTTGACTGTGGGAAAGGTATACAAGCTGAAGGTACATACATGATATGTATTTTCTAAGTGTACAAGATTAAGGTGCTATATAATTTAGAAATAATGTATACACCTTCACTATTCTATTTGAAGAGGGGTTTCCTTTCATCATTTCAACAATATGCCTCATGAGTTCCATAAAATCAGGGACAAATCTTCTTAAAAAAATTAATTTTCCAAAAAATGAATGTACTCCACATTTTTTGATTTTAAAAGAAAATTTATAAATTACTTCAACTATTTTAGGATTAATTTTGATTCCTTATTTTGAGATGATATGTCCAAGAAGTTTTCCTTTAGTTACTCCAAAGATATATTTTTTAAGGTTGAGATAAGTACCATGAATATGAAATTTATATAACACTATTTCTAAATGTTCACAATGGTATTCTCTTTTATTTGAAAACATTGATAGGCCATCCAGATTAACCATAATTATTTTGTTTTTTTAGAATAATGAATGTGAGATTCATGGATTTTTGAAAATTTTCTCTTGCATTAATTAGAGTGAATGACATTCTTAGATATGCGAATGTATCCCAAAGAGTGGTGAAATCAATTTTATGTTGATATTTTAAAGATACCTCTATATATACTCTAAAAATCTATCCAACATAGAAAGCATATCTGACCCTTTAACCTATTGAAGTTTCTGCTCGATAATGGGTAATGGATAGTTATCTTTGAAAGAAGCTTGATTCATATTGAAAAAATTAATGCATATTCTAATTCTCTAATTTTATTGATAATTGGTATTATATTTTCAACCCATGTCAAATGATGGATAGGGAAAATGATTCGTACATTCAACATTTTTTGAACTTCCTCGAAAATATTTTTAACTATCTTCATGTTATATTATTTTTATTTTTTATTGAAAGGCCTTGAATTATATTTGAGGGGAATTGTATGTTACATATATTAAGCCCAAAAAATGTTAGATATCAACATATTATTATACAATAATATCAATGTATTTTTGAATAAGTGTGATGAACTTTATTCATTCCTCAAGTGAACAATAATTTCTAATATTTACTAGCCTTGGTTGCTATTCAGATATGATATTTACTTTTTTATAATTCTCTGAGTTAGGAGAGTTTTTTTGCATATTGTTTTTGATAAACTTGTCATGTTTATCAAATACTTATTTAAGAGAGACCAAACCTTCAACAATTTTGTTAGTTTTGAGTTTAATTACTCCCTCTTTATTTTTTTTCAATAATTCCTTCTTTCTTAGTTTGCATTGAAAACTCCCTAAATGCAATTCACTTCTTTCAAACTATAGATTTATGAAAATATCAAAATTTTCAAGAAAAGTGATGATTTGTTGATCATTTTTGAAAAAAATCTAGTTTTTAAATTGTTTGGTACACTATGCCTACACACCAATTCAATATTGTATTTATCTTTTCTAATGTTTGAGTGGAGAATTTGTAGAGAAATGGATACAAAAAGTGTGTATGTTTTTAAATTACTTTTTCTTGGGATTTCATTATAGAAAAATCCTCAAAAAGTTATATACTATTCCATACTTTGTTTAGATAATGCTTTAGATGATCATTCTTTACCTGATATTGACCTTTGATATATTTCACAACTAATTCTACATCTCTTAGAAATTTTAGATTTTATATTTCCATTTCTTAGACAACTTGCAAGTCGAGGAATAATACTTCATATTTGGTAGTTTTTTTAGTGCACTCAAACTATAATCTGTATGAAAAAGAGAAGATTTCCTTGTTTGGATATATGAAGATGATTTATGTACCTTCACCAATTTATGAGAAATTACCATCAAATACGAGTGTCCAAATCTCATTAAGATCACTTTCTGTTACTTTAGGCATATCCAAATCTTCTTTTGTCATGAGCATGTAGTTTCCTATTCTTGTGTCTTCATATAAAATGTCTACTCTTGGGTTATCCACTTTTTGCACTATGTATTTATTTTTTACCCCAAGTTCTAAGTGTTGCTTAACTCCTTTGATTGGAATCATACAATGAGATAAATATAATTGGATTTCACCACCTAATTCTTTTCAAAAATTTATTCTTAGTAGAATGTTATATGCAACTAGGATATTTGTTACTAGGATGGTCATTTTGATTATATTTTTGGTAAAAGAAGCCAATGTTACCTGAGCATGTTTGATCTGACTAATAAAGGGAACCTATTTTTCTTCCATATAATAACATCCACCAAAAGTTTTAGTGCATGTCAAACCTAGAGCATGGATAACCTTAGCAGGAATTATAGTATCAAAATTTCTAGCATAGATAATACAATTACTCACTTTGTATCTTTGAGAAAAAGGATATGTAAAAGCGTTCAACTTTACTAAATTTAGAAGTAACAATAGCCATATAATTAATAGGATTTGAAGAGGATGGAGTTTTAAGTATCCATTTTGAATTTGTATTTTTTTCTAGGATTTTTACCTTTGATAAATTATACTAACCTATCTAATTGATTAAGGTTTGATCTTAAATACTCATCTTGAGACATTTTAATTTTGGTTTTATTAACATGCTTAATTACGTCAAAAGCTAGAAAACTAGTAGGGGAAGTATTTTCAATAAATTTGGATGTATTTGCATCATTATTAGTAGAAGATTTAACTTTTGGATAATTAGTAGTAGAGGTTTGGGGACAAAAAATTACCTTTGTCATGGTTTGTTTCCATTCACTTGCCTAAGTGATGTAGTTCCTCTTGGAAGAATGACTTTTGGAGTTTCTTCTTATTTTTTAGCGTACTATTTTTTTGGATTTTGGGTTCTAGTGAAGATTACAAATAATTGGCTATTCATATCTCTTATGGTATCATCATAAGCATCTTCCCATGAATCATATTTCAATTATGTTTTAGTGAAATCACCACCTAATTCTTCTATCTCAAATTCATGAAGATCCAATTTATTTTTTTTAATTTCTTTTTCTATTTATTCATACCCAAAAATTTCCTCTATTTCCATAACAAAGTTTATAGGAGCATTTGTATTTGAATTTGGAGGAGCGTTTGCTGAGGATATTGTAATCATGGATGGTTCCCTTGGAACTGCACATAGTTTCAACTTGGGATGTGTTGTTTCTTACATAATATGTCTTAATTCTTCCAAAAATCATGGAACCTCTTTTTTTGCATTTTTTTATGCTTCCAATTACACTCATGACTCATTTTTCTCAACACCCATCAATTGCCTTCATTGTTTATCTCAATTTACAAGATGAACTGAAACCTAAAACCATCACCATTTGAAAGACTATGCTTGTGTGATAAAGTTTTATATAAACACTTAATGTAAAAGTGGATTTTTTAACATCTCAATTTAAATTTGAAGATTAGATCTCTTAGCTCTCCCAACTCTCTTAACTTGCTTCAGGATGTCATTTAAATTTATGTGCCCTTTGGGCTCTTGAAACCTATCTCATTATGATGACCAAATCCAAATGGAAAAGTTTCATATATAACACGTGGTCCCAAAATGGAGTCTTGTTGCACTTACATTAGTGTGGCATTCTTTCATGCCTACTCTCTTAACTCCCTATAGATATTTTAGGAGGTCACTTTGATTTATATGCCTATTATACCTATGGAACCTATCCCATCCTATCAACCAAGTTCATGCAGATAAGTTTCATGTTTTACTCTTTGAGTAAAAATGCATTTTTGAGACACTTATCCCATTTGCCAAGTCTCTAGACCAATTGTTCTCTTACTTGCTTAGGTTTTTGATTTTACCTTAATG
Organism: Torreya grandis; assembly: GCA_037957365.1. Lineage (NCBI taxonomy): Eukaryota > Viridiplantae > Streptophyta > Pinopsida > Cupressales > Taxaceae > Torreya > Torreya grandis. The sequence goes on along the minus strand of JARHVA010000202.1, from coordinate 1,890,739 downwards.
GGTTATTTTAGTTTCTATGCCATTTTGGCATCTAGAACCTACTCCATCATGTTCACTAGGCTCATTTGATCAAGTTTCATGTTTTTACCTTCTCTCTAAAATGATTTCTAGATTCTCGTATCGTATTTACAAAATATTATTGATCTCAAGAAAAAAATTAAAAAAATCTCTGTTTAGTTCTAGTTAAAAGTGATCAAAATTTCTCTAATTCCCTATACCTAATTGGAATTTTAACCCTTGATTAGGTCTTTAGGATCTTATTTCTCTAATTCCTTTATAATCATAGTTTTTCATGAGATTAGGTTTGGTGTTTAGTAATCAAGGATTTATAATTCTAATTAGGGTTTATAACCCTAATTAGGTCTATCAGGCTTCAATGTAGGTGAGTTGAGTTATAGTCAAGATTTAAAGCTCAACTAGGTCTATTTTAGGTTAGGTGGGGGGTTTAATATTGTTCAAGATTTAAACCCTAATTAGGTTAGAAGGGTATCTTGATAACATTTAGTTATACTTGAGGATGGATCCCCAATTAGATCAAGGCCATCCCAAACTACTTTCTCAATTGTAATGGGGCCTCAAATCCGTGACTAGGTTATCGGGGATCTCATCCCACCCATCCCTTTGTATTTTAGGGATTTCCTCCTTGGAACCCTGAACAAGCCTTCATTGGGATTTTAACTCATTGTTTCCCTAAATATATCCCAACATATATTTTTATCCCCCAATCCCCAACTAAAATCCCATAGTCTATTGTGCAAAGTGAAACCCTAATTAGGTCTTCAGGCCTTTGGAATTTTTAATTTTGTTTTTTCCTACGTAATTTACATGGTCTATCCAGGGAATAAAAGATCGGTTGGGTCTATTAGCATGAAAAGAATTTACTCTAGTGCTATTTGGGTTTCCAAAGCCTGATTAACACAAACTATTAAAATTTTCAAAAAATTAACAATAAATTTAAAATAGACCTGTTTGGTCCCAAAAACCCTAATAGGTCTACCTGGGACCATTTTTGACCTCCTAGTGGTTGTTTGAGCATAAATTTTGATCTAGGTGTCAAAAAATCACACCATTTGATTTGATGGAAAGGTTACTCTATCCTAGATGAAATGATGTATTTAATTTTGATTGATTTTACATGTAGGAATACCTGTTCATGTTTTAGTATCTATTTTATTATTCATTTCTTCTAATTACTTATTTTAACTTGTGTTTTGGTGTCTTTTTAGGTAATGAACTTTGATAGTGGTGAATTTGGAGGGAGAGGGTGGAGAAATTCATAGATGGAGAGTTAATGAAGGTTGTTAGATGGTTTTAGAGGGAAAATATCCCCTATGAAAGACCCTTTGCTATATATTGGTTGGATTTTTTTCTCCACACAAAGGATTTGAAGCTAACCCATTTCAATTTTATACATTTTTGCATTATTTTCTCTCACTCAATGCATCTCATGCCATTATGTTGGAAAAATTTCAAGAAATATATTGTAAGGAGTCCCAATTATAATTGTCAAAATTATGAATATTAATAAATAAAAAGCTTGGAAGTGTTTGCTCTTCATTTTTCATGTGTAGATGGTAGTTGTGGCTACTTCTTCCTTGTTTACTCCCTCAAAATATTTCATTAGCTTTGAATTATATTGTGTATAGGTTAGTTGGATCAAAGGATGGTTTATGGATTTTGTATGATCATGATCTCAAATTTATCCTCATCATTGTAGGCTTTTATTTTCTTTCTCTCTCCCTCTTCTCTTATTATTTTTAATCAGTTGTTAGTCTAGGGTTTGAATGAATGAAATATGAATGAACATCTATCTTGATTGATATGAATGTATTTTTCATTATTTGTTATTGCATTATTAAATGATTAAATCAATGGAATGAACTTTAAAATCAGTCATATACACACTAAATGAAACCCTATACATGCTAATTTTATAATTGGGCAAGTTCTAGATGCAAGTTTGTATGTTTTATTTCCTATGATCTAATGGTTTAGTGAGTGAGTAAATGCATATATTATCATTATCAACATGACACAAAACCTATTTGAATGAAATAATAAACAAATCATAATTTACATTATTCAAGTACCCAAAACCCACTGAAACAAAGTTTGAAGTTTGGAGTAGGTGAAACAACAAAGAACCTTAGAAATGAAATGGTCACAATAAGCCACTGAGTAAATATCAATGTGCCTAGACTAGGTAGATATAAAACTTGGAGAGGTTTTCATGAATCTATTTTCAAGAGAGGAGAGTTATGAGATGGAGTGCCAAAACACACATCAACATAACTAGTATTAGGAGGGCTTGAACCTATCCACAAACATAAAATTGAAATTATAATGAAATATTATAAACTTGAACACTTAGGAGTGTTGTCCATGCCTAGGTTTCTGAAAGCTAAATTAGAAAGTAGATGGATACCCATGAGATCAAAGTCTATAGGTACTAATTTTGAGTTATTAGAAATTATTGATCATACAAGATCAAAAATAAATAAAGGAAAATTGAAAAACTAACAATTTCACTCAGCTAGTAGCTTTCTTACATATATAACTCCATTTATCAACCTATTTCTTATCCTTAAAACCCCACCAATGGTGGATAACCCACTTGGATTGGTAGAGGTGGATGTCCTGTGAATGTTCTATGTCATGCCCATGATTTACCAAAGAATCATGATAAATTATACACAAAATACATACTAAATAAGATTTAAATAGCTGGAGAGCATATTCAGGCATTTAAATATACTTTGATATGAACACAAATTTAACATGAGGATGTGGCTTGCCACCTATTTTGTTACTCCTTTGGGGAAAATTTGCTTATGCCTAGTATCTTGGGCTACCAAATGGGTCTATAACTTCCCAGAATGATCTTGAAACTATCTTTATCAATCATTTTAGGCTTCCCATTGATCTGGCTATCTTATATCATCAATTTTCTACTATGCATAGGGAGTCAATTGAGCTTATGAGTGTATTTAATTCACACTTACATAATCTCTATCAAACATTTAAATATCCATACACTCAAATGGAAGTGGATACCATACAAACATACTTGAGAGATTTATACTCAATGATTTCCATGTTCCTTAGGAGAACCCTATCATCCCTTTTATCCTTATCCTTAGCCTACAATGAGGCTATAAAAATTGAGTAATAGATGGTACCATAAGGTTACAAAGTTGGTAATTTACCTTCATTAGGTTAATCAAATAATTACAATCAAATTTTAATGATCAATCATGTTCTTAAACATAATACACCGTTATTGAGTCTAATCTTGGGTACCATATATGCAAGATCGAATCCAGTATACAATCCAATGCCTATAAAATTTATAACTAGAAATTAGTATTTCATACCTACAAATCACATTTTGATGTAGGTAAACAATTAATAACTTGTTCCTATTTCATATAACAATACTAATGCCATGTCTAACACTAGTGATTATGATGCTTCTACTAGCAACCAATAGGTGGTCCCATCATTTATAAAAAACTAGACACCTATCAAAATACTCATAACCAAGCACACCCCAATATCCATAAATTTATAAATGATAATGCACTTATGGTAAACCCATAACTATAGGTGATAAATATACAAAATGCTAGTGTGAACTTAGAAGTAGCACATTTGTAGCAAATGGTCTAGAGGTTGACTTATGATATGGCTAATTTTTGTATACAAGTGCCACAAAACACAAATAAAAATGAAAATAACCCACCACCAAATAAAAATTTCAAATTCTAGAGAACCAATAGGCAATGGAACATGATGTCAAACAATGGAGGTGTGCTTAACTCACTAAATAGTAATAATAAGAGCAATAATGATAGTGCTTCTAATGCAGTGAACTTATCTAATTTGGCATCACCCACCTATGTATAATAAACAACATGATTGACCATGTTGATATTTATTATGTGGATTTTATTTGTGCCTTAAACATATTCCAAAAGGATATAGATAATATTGAACTAGTCCCTGCACCTAATAACAACTCTAACCAAGGTAGATGATACCCTGGTATAGATCTAGTCTTGAAGACTTACGAGTTTCCATTCAAGAGTGATAATGAACCTAAGGAAAACTTAGATGAGGTCCACACATTTAAATAATTTCAAATTGGAAACAACTATGAGTTGAGGATTAAGCTTTAAAATTTGTTAATAATTTCTACTCCTCCGAACAATACTCAAGTTCCATCTAATGAAAATTCAAACAACAACCCATTTTTACTTAAAATACTCATGATTTCTTATCATCCCAATAATAACACTACTCCCCCATCAACTAGAAAACTAATAGAACCAAGTAAACATGATCTTAACATTATAGATGACTTGAAGAAAACTAAGGCCAACATCACGATGTTTGAATTGCTCCAAATTTCTAACCAAAATGACAAGTTGCTAAAAGAATTATCTGCTTTGAAAGGGAAAGAAGTCGAAAAGATAATAAGCACTCAAATTGTAATTTAAAAATAAAAATTTGATCCTCCTTTCCTCTTATTAATTCATATTTTTTATAAAAAATTACATAATTATTTGGTGGATTTAGGTGCCTCTGGAAACATCATTCCTTATGGCATCTACTAGTAGTTGGGTTTGACACCTACAAAATTAAATAATAAATTATTTCAGCTATACAAATCAAAGGTTAAGGTTATCAGTGAGTTGAATCACATTCACATGTAATTAGCTTTTGATCCAAAAGTTCATCAGTTTATTGATAGTTAGGTTATGGATATCCTTAATGCTTATGATATGCTTCGAAGTAGATATTGGTCAAGAACACTAAATGGGTACATGGAAAAAAATTATCTCATATATGGCTCTCATGATGAGGCATACCCAATCATATTAGAATTGAACATGAGTTAAAGATGACTCACATTATCATGAAGTATAACAAAACAAATGAGATCTACAAAAATTATAGCTCGGGGTGTATGCACTTGAGAAAGAAGTAGAAGCTTATGATAAGTTCTCCATTAACATGTTGTCTACAAAATAAATTGAATAAATTGAGGAGGTAGATCAGATAGTTGAGGATGATTTCTTTTATTCACCTAAGATAACCTCATTTCCTAATGTTTCCACAATGTACAAGGAGGTTAAACTAGTTGACCTAGGTATAAAACAAGGATGCCATCAATTATTGTCAATATTGGGTATGGTTGAGTTAGAAATAAACAAGTTGAAATAAAGGCATATAAATGAAAACAAAGTGTTTGTAATCCCCAGTAATGAGAAAGTAACTATTTGGGATAGCCCTATACTCACTTCTGCCACTAAGGACTTAGCCAAGAGGGCCCTGTTAATCAATAAAAAATATGTACATCCACTTGGCATTGAGAAATATGATGAATAAATAAATATTACAACAATATGAAATCATTATAATATTATACATATAGTTGAGTACCATTTGTGGATTCTAAAATTTGATAGTTCTAAGTCTAAGAGCGGGTGTGGTGCCAGTGTAGAGCTCATCAATCCTAGAGGAAAGTCATATTTATCTTCATTTCACTTGTAATTAGTTGAATATGAGACACTAGTTCATAGTAAATAATAAATTCAATAATCTCAAAGTGCTTGGTGACTCAGAACTGGTGGTTAAATAAATTAGAAGTGAGTATGCTTGTAATGACAAGTATTTATCTAGATACCATAGACGAGTATGTAAATCAATAAAGGATTTTGATGCATTCAACATTCAAACATTACTTCGTAGAATAAATTACATGGTAGATGCATTGGCAAAAGCTGTGAGTACTCTGGAATCTATAGATGACTCTAAGTTGAGAAGGTTCTCTGTGAAGTTAGTCTCCACTCTTTCTATTCCCAATAATATTAGGTACTTAAAAGCATTCAACTATGATCAAAATATCATCAGCTTCATTACAAACACAAATGTATTTCAAACCTAGAGTATATATGAAGTTGACAGAGAAGACTTTGAACTGGATGAGGAAGGGGTGATCAATCTAAAAATGAAAAATATACTTAAGGGCATTGTATCATTAAAATGATTGTTCAACATGGATTACCATGGTGAGAAGGAAAAATTATCCCCTACCAAAGGTATGCTAAACCAAAATTATAATATAGGAAACATTAATGAATCAAAGAACATGCTTTTACGTATGATATACACTAAAAAATAAAAACAAAACTTTGTTCAAGCCTTAAAGGACTTGAGAGATATTATTTCATGGAGCTATGAGGACTTAAAAGTGTTCAACACATCTATTCTCATGCATACCATTCCTCTTAAACTAGGAGCCAGACCATTCTGTTAGGGGCAAAGGCTAGTGAATCCATTGTTAATACCAATGATATTCAAACAAGTGTAGAAATTACTCCAAGAAAGGATAATCTTCCCTATCAATCACTCTATGTGGGTGGTCAACTTAGTGCCAATTATAAATAAAATTAGAGAGATAAGGCTATGTGTTAACTTCCACAACTTGAAAAAAGACTAAAATAAAGACAATTACACATAGCCTTCACTAGATGAAGTTCTGAAGATAGTGAACGACTCTCAAATTATGTCATTCCTAGATGGGTATTTATGATATAATCAAGTAGTGTTCAATTATGAGGACTAGATTAAGATAACATTTAAAATAAAGTGGGGGGAAATTGTATACAAAAATATGTTATTCATCCTAATCAATATGGGTGATACTTTCCAACGTCCCATAGATATTGGGTTCAAATATCTTATTGTCAAATACATAGTCATATCCGTGGATGACCTAACTATATTTTCTAAGAAATAGGAAGACCACATGAAAGATTTAAGATTAGTATTGTAGAGGTTAAAAAATGATGGAATCTCCTTGAACCTAATGAAGTGCATATTTGGGGTTACAAAGGTAAGTTGATTGGCCACACCATCTTGGAATGAGGAATATCTATAGACCCTGAGAGAGTAGAGGAAATTATGAAAATTTTATTGTATATTGGTAGAAAAGAGCTGAAGTCATTCTTTGGTAAGATCAAATTCATTAGGAAGTTTAATTTAGGCTTTGTAAAGATAGTCCAACCACTAAATAATATGCTAAAAAGGGCTTAAATATTGATGGATAGATAAAGCACAAGATTTTTTTTCTTAGATCAAGAAATCAATTGTAAATACACTGGTGTTAATCAATCTTGACTATATGCATCCCTTCTACATTTACTTATTCACCTCAATACACTCAAGTGTTGCTATCCTAACATAGAATAAAGAAGTTGGATATGAGAAACATATATCATTCATGAGTTTTTCACTCTATAATGACTAAACTAAGGTATTAAAATATTGACAAATAAACTTTCACCTTAATCAAAGTAATAAAAAATTTAAGACACTACATTATCCATGATAAGGTGTTTTCAGTTGTCCCAGACCCCATAATGAAAGCTATGTTGATGCAAAATAAGTTAGGTGAAAAAAAGTGGAAAGTAGATGACCATTATCCAAGATTTTGACCTAGAGATCCAACTAATGAAAATTTTTAGAGGTTAAAGACTTAGTAAGAACATGGCTGAAGTGAATCCATAAATAGTTTGCGAATAATACATAGTGTAAGATATCACTAATGATGACTGGTACCAAGATGTAGTCTACTCTTTTATTAATAATGAATGTCCAAATCACTTGAATTAAACTCAAAAAAGAGATTTACATCTAAAAAGTTGCAACTTCATGATCAAATTAGGTGTTCTATACATAATAAATCATTAAGGCATATATCTTAGATATTTAAACAAACAAGAAGTAGCTAGAGTCCTCAATGATTTCCATGGGAAGTATGGAACTAGTCACAATTTAAAGAGTGCTACAAATCATTAGATACTCAGGTCAGGGAATTACTAGATGCATTATTTTAAATATGATCATGCTCATGTATGGAGCTATAAAACCTACCAAATTACCATGCATAAAGAACATACCCCCACCATGCCATTGCATATGGCTATTGAAGTCTAACCATTCAAAAAATGGGAATTGGACTTCATCAGAGTGATCAATGTTAATTCCTCAGTGGGAAATAAGTTCAATCTTATAATAAATAATTACTATACCCATTGGACCAAAGCTAAATCATGCAAAAATTATATGACCAATGTGGTAATCAAATTTTCAGAAGAAAATATCATCATCAGGTTTGGGATGCTCGCTACTCTAGTATGTGATAATGATCCTACTTTTTCATCATTTCAATTCACTAAATGGGCCTACACAAACTAAATGATAGTAAAATTATCTTCTAATTATTATCTATAGGGTAATGGGGTAGCATAATAAACTAATAAAAATGATCTTGGCAAAGAACCCTAGGGACTGACATAATATTCTAAAGTTTGAATTGTGGTCTAACAGGACCAAAATTAAGTCATCCTTATGAATATCACCATATTGCCTTATGAGGAAATTCCATTTCCCATCAATAGATAGTTCCTTAAATACTACTTTTAGGCTTTAATTATCCTAGTAAGTTCTGGTAAATATGTTATCTTTCCCTTCTTTGCTTTGTTTTCTTTTCATTTTTGATGTTTTTTAGTTTAGTTTATTTTTATTATTTTTCCCACTTTTTGTTGTTGGTTTGGTCTTATTTCTTGTCCCTTTTTATCCCAGCTCACCTATTTTGCTTTATAAGTTCCCCTATTAGTCAAAATAATGAATTGAATTCATGTATGTAGGTAGTTTGAGTGAAATTTTGGTATGTAAGTACTCTAAATAGTCTATAATCTTAGATTTTATTTTCAAAGGTCTAGCTATCATGTGTGTTATAAATTTGTTTGAGCTAGATTAAGTTTAGGTAAAATTATCTAGTCAATGAAGACATTCTCTCAAACCTGAGCAAAAAAATCACATTTTAATGGTTTTTAGGTTTTGCCTAGATGAACCTGCTATAGTGAAGGTCTAGGGTGAAAAATATATAGTTATACCTTTCACTTGTTATGGTGGTTCCAAACCCAAAATTGAGATGTTAAACAAGAAAGAGTAATAATAAATCAAGAGAAGACAAGAAAATAAAAGTCAATATTTGAAAACTCACTTTTTGGTGATTTGAGCAATCTCTACTAAGGCTATGGATGTCTGAAGACAATAGAGAAAGTCCTTGAGTGAGATTAGAGGAGATTTTATCATGGCTATGGATGCCTATATAGTATCAAAATAATTTCCATGAAAGTGTTCTCAAGGTAGGATTCACTAGCTTGATGATTGGATCCATAGTAGCTAGTCCTTGTAGATTCTTAGAAGCGGTAATTTAACTCACATGCACTCACCTAGTCAATGAGAATGTTGAATTTGGCCCTTAGTTTCTCCCATCTTCTCCCCTCTCAAATCCATTCACATTCTATGCATAGTCTTAGCTAGAGATTCTAGGTTTGTAGATATGTTTCTATGATTTTAAAATACTATGGAGTATTTTCTAGTAAAGTCACCATTTTTTATTACTTACAAAACACACCATAATTATTCTAAGAATAAATGAACCTTATTGTTTTTTCCTTTTGATCTGCTCCCACTTACGTTCATGGCTCATTGGTATCAACATCCACTAGTTTCCTTGGTGGTTCATCTTAGTTTGCATGCAAAATTAAAACTCAAAACCCACTGTTGAAACGACCATGTCTATGTGAGAAAACTTCATATATAACACTTAGTGTAAAAGTGGAATTTTGACCTCCCAATTTGTATTTAAATCCTAGCTCTCCCAACTCTCTTGGCCTATTCTAGGAGGTATTTTTTATTTTTATGCCCTTCAAGCTCCTAAAACCTATCCCATTATGATGACTAAGTCTGAAAAATAAAGTTTCATATATAACACTTGGTCTTGAAGTAGAGTCTTGATACACTTACATTAGCATGGAATTTTTGTCTACTTGCTCTCTCATCTCCTTATATCTACTTCAAGGTGTCACTTTGATTTAATTACTTGTGGGTCTCTAAAACCTATCCCATCTTTTTGACCAAGTTCATGTGAATAAGTTTCATGTTTTACTCTTTGAGAAAAAATGCTTTTTTGATACATCCCAATTGCCATGTCTCCAAACCAGTTTTTCTCTAACTTATTTCTTATTTATAATTACACAATCAAAAAACTATTTGGCACTTTACTTTATATATTTAGTATTTTTCATAATTTAGCACTGAAATTGAATATCATAAACTAAATTATTTAATTGGCCTACTTTTAGGAATAGTTTATTTCACTTTTGAATATCCTATTCCTTCCTAACCCTTGATCCTAAAAAGAGTTAAAACATTTGGTGAACACAACGTGAAAATTCAAAAATTCTAAAAAAATAATTTTTTTTAGAAAATACAAAAACATTTAAATAATCATAAATACCAAAAATATTTATCATTTCACATGTTTTATATATTTGCATATATTGTTTACTTTATGTTAGTAGATAACATATAATTTATATACATACATATGTTTCATGGGTAATTGAGTGTGATATAGGCATATATTAGATACCTGATACTCTAACATGCAAATGTCGGGCCTTTCTTCTTCTAGCATGATACACTACATTAGGGGTATATTAATTTTATATGATCATAATTAATACAGGTTCTATTATTTTATGATCATTTTACATTATCTTACTAAGATTATGTATTTTACACATGACTATACTCCTATTTCTATCTTACACAATGCATTTGATATGTTATTCTACATGACATTTTGTTAACACATGTATGCAGGGACTAGTATGACATGTTTATTCTAGTTGCTTATGTATCAGTACTTCATCTATTTACATTAACTTACTTGAGTTTACTTCTTGTTTCCTTCTTTGTCTTTCTTGTGTAAAATTTTAACATGTTCTTTTGCTTGTTTTCTGTAGTGCCCTAAGTGTTAAATGTTTATTTAGTGTGCAAACATTTGCACATGTCTTCCACTTGAATGTGTGATATTTGTACATGTTCCTTGTTTTTTATCTCCTTGGACCCCTCTTTGTGTGAAATTTTATTACTCTAGTGGGTGTGCTTGATTGTTTATTGAGATTGTTATCTTCTATACATTGCCATGATTTATATCATGCATCTTAGGGTTTGTTATGTATGCATACCACAAGCTTCATTGATATATATACTTTGACATGATTCTACTATATGTTTATGTATTACATGATTCATACAGATAAAACATAGGTTATCTTATCCTTTTGAGATAAGGTGATTATCACTTTTAAAATCATTTTTATAATAGTGGAGGCATATTATTAAAGACATAACTCCACATACACATAGTTGAAAAAATGAAAATAATTTAATTGTTTACATGATTCAGATATACATTTTGGATATAATTCTATGCATTAGGCACATATATGAGATAGATATTTTCAAATTTGTGATACATATTATACAAATGTTATAGAGTGTAGGTTAAATTTTTATAGATACTTTATCTTGAGACATGTTTGAGGTGCACATGCACCGAATTAAAAATACACTTTCAAATTATACATATATTTATTCACTGACCTCACTAAGATGCAATGTTTGGGACTTTATCTATCTATAGTAATTAGATCTATTTTATTAATTTGATTGAGATTCTACAACCTAAATGAATTTGTACGATGATTCTATTATTGTGGGTTGATATGGTTACACCATTTAACTTGGGTGATATTGGCTAGATTGGCTAGATTAGATGTACTTGAGTTGTGAGATTGAAATTTTGTTCTTTTGATAGATTTGGCACAATTTAACCTTATACTGGACTGGGGGAATGACCACCCTTCAATTCCCCTCTTCACATATCCAAGTCTCAGTTGTGAACCTTTCTCTAATACTTCAACTATGAAACATCTCTTCCAATATAAACTACCAAGGTGAAGCATGGTTTTATTGACACATGGGTGTACTCATTCCTTGCTCCCTTTATTTCAATTAATTTTAAATTATATTCACTAAGTAAACCTATAACATGCTCTTGGTTGCTCATTTACATAAAACAAATTTAATTGGGCTCAAGTAATGATAAGGTGTGTTGTACACACCATCATATGATTTCTTTAATTTAACTTAGTAATTTCATCCTTATGCATTATTATTTTAAAGGGGTAAGGGGAAATTTAAATTATTAAATATGAATTTATGTTAAAATTGTATTGTACACATGAAAAATTTATCTCAAGGCTCTACCCTTCAGTTTGACCTTCCTTGTAGAAATAAGGCTTACATTCACCACTTCACTAGGTCTAATTTCTTATTTCTTTGTCCAACCTTGATTAACCTGATTATCTAGATCACCTGTAACCATATAATGCCTAAAATTTGATATATATCCTTTAGTTCTTGTTACATAACCTCAACAACTTTCTTCCATCTTGGACAATTTCATTTAGGGCAAGATAGTAGCATCGATGCTATTGTCCTTACTCTAACAAACTACCATTACCCTAAAAACACTTAAATTTAAAAATAATTTAATGCGTATAGATTATCTTATGAATTTTATTAACCCTTCCATGAGGATCATTTCAAAATAACTAGTATAAATACAAGTCAAAGCTAATTCATTTGGACATCAAGCAAAAACCTCTCAAGCTTAGACATGCTACTAAATTTAAAAGCACACAACTAAGCTATTTTATCTTATTCATCCCTATTTACATATAAATCATAGGATAAATAATATTATTGGTCTGAAACACTCAAAGAACATCCCATAAGCCATATGTATCAAGTTACAAGCTATATCATTGCGTGCATTTTCATATAACATTATACACTATTGTTAACACATATTCCAGCACATAGGGAGAACTACATAAGTTTGAGGACCTCCTCAGAGTATTTGATATGTAGGCAATGCTCATTGATAGAAGGGTCTTTAGGGTTAGCTTGACTTTGTGAGCCCACCAACCTATTTTTAGTAAGGTAACCTAACCTAGGGTGAATAACTAGGGGTTTGAGCTATAAAAAATGATACATATAATATGTACAAGATCTAGATACATTAGATGAAAGGTGAAAAAATATCTAAAAGGACTTAGGTGGTTTTATCTTTATACATCAAACATTTTGTATAGGATAATTGGAAAATATTCAGACAATAGTGTCAACATAAGTGTCCAAGCAACCAAAAAGAGTATTTTCAAAATATGATAATTGGTTCTTAAAAATCAGATAGTTTGTTTACACACCAAAATTATCTACGTATCATTACATAAGCTAAGTATTATTTATTCTTTGTAGTTATGAAATAAAAATATTGTTTGGCATTGTACTTTATATATTTAGTATTTTTATAATTCAACACTAGAATTTAATATCATAAACTTAATTATTTAATTGGCCTAATTTTAGGAATATTTTACTTCACTTTTTAATATCCTATTCCATCCTAACCCTTGATCTTTAAAAGGGTTAAAACATAATGTTATTTTGTATTTGTAATTCACATTCATTGGCATACCTTAATATGGTAAGAGAAGGATATAAAATTATAACACTATTCATTACTTCCAAGAGAGGAGAGAGATTATCACAATCTTTCATATCATTAACTACGTCTAAAGGAGAATTTGGGAGATCATATGCATTTGTAGCACCTACCTTTTCTAGAGAGGAAAAATGACTATCACATTCAATTATATTATTTTCTATACTTATACAAGGGTCAAGTTTTTGTAATTTATATTGGTTAATGTGATGTAATGCAAGAGCAAAGTCAAAAGGTAAACAAGGTGTCCTAGTTAGTGATTCCTCACATTTTGATCATTTTGAGAGATTAAAAGAGATAATATAATCATTATTAGTATGATTTTTTTGTTTTACTTTATGGAAAGAGGAATACAAAAGGAGGAATAGATGAAATTGATTGTTTCTATTCTAAATTGAGCATGCTCATTTTTTTCTTCACTATTATATCACTCATCTGGATTTTGTTAATTATAGTCATAGTTATCATAATCATTATTTTCATTAATGTAAGAAGCATAAAAAACTATAAAAGTGTGATAAATACTCCATTTATTATCAGAAGTGTAAGGTGTAGCATTGATAGAGAAGGTTAAATTTAAAGGATGAAATCCATTGTGTATTGCATATTTAAAAGCCATTTTAAAAAAATTAACTCAAAATATAGTAAATATGATAAGTACCAAGATAAATGCTTAAAAAAACTATCAAACCATGAAAATAAGGATATCATTGGGTGCAACTTGGAAAGGTGTGTTACTTTGTAGGCTTTCAAATATATTGATCCAGTCATAAATAGTGAACATGATAGTGAAGGAACTAACTACAAAGGATTTTATTATTTCTATAGTCATATTATCCCATATCTAGGGTGCATTGAGAGTAACTTCCCAAGGATAATTGTTTATTGGTGCACTACATAAATAAATGGATGAAAACTTCCTATGGATGAAAAATAAAATCCTAGGAATTTTTGATATACCATGAAATACATGGAAACTAAAATCCATAAATACTGTTTTCTAATGGCTTGAGTATTGGGGTAGTACCCCTCACACAACGACTTAGGTAAAAATAGAGATTGATTTGCTTAAAATGATATCTCTTATTAGTTTTAAAACTACTATAACGTAGTTTCTAAGAAAATATATGTAAGTAAACAAGAATTTTGAAGATAGGAGGTTAAAGAAAAAGTCTCTTTTGAAAATTAAAACATCAACTTAAAACCTAGACAAAAAATCAAGAAAAGGCAAACTATTCATGAATCAAAATTAGATGTTCACTAATATGTTTTGTCCTATGTTTTATAAAATAAATACATTTTTTAAATGTGTTGTACATGTAAATATATAAAATATTAGAATATTAAATATGTACAATAATATACTATTCTAGTTTTAATAAATAGTACATATGGAAGCTTGTTATTTTTAGAAAACACTAAGAAGAGATAAAAATATCTCACACAAGGATTTATGCTAACTATTGTAAATATGTGACAGTGAAAATGAGGAAAAGAGATGATTGTATAGGCTTGAGATAAAACATAAAGTTAGAAACATAATCTAGATAGGTCCAATGTAGGTGGATTACAACATAGTGTGATCGATTCCATTGGCTATGGACTTGTTCTAGTTGATTGTGACAAATGATAGATAGGAAAATATAGAGAAAGTAAAATTATATAAATGAAAAATTAGAGTTAGAATAAGATGTTTTCATAAATTATAATTATAGGTGGATAGTAACATAGTGTATTTGAGTTTGTTGACTATGAACATGTCTCTATTGACTATGACAAAAAATTGATCGCTATAATACATGTGTCTATCTAAATTATGGTTTTTAACAGACTTTCAAATCTTAAATGTTGTGCAAAGTAACTAAAAATATCAAACCCTAGTTTTCTATACACAAATCAAGTTAGAATCCAATGGATGGAATCAAGTGAAATGGATTGAATTGGA
This sequence comes from Torreya grandis, assembly GCA_037957365.1. Classification (NCBI taxonomy): domain Eukaryota; kingdom Viridiplantae; phylum Streptophyta; class Pinopsida; order Cupressales; family Taxaceae; genus Torreya; species Torreya grandis. The sequence goes on along the minus strand of JARHVA010000202.1, from coordinate 1,875,293 downwards.
TTGACTTTGGCCAATCCTCATTGAATGACCAGACACTACACTACATTGTTAATACTTCAAAGAGGGTTCAAAATCAAATGTATTTTTCTCACTTACATGTATGTGTGAAATTATGAATACAAATTTATATGGTTTTTATACTATTTTACCCTTGGTACAAGTATGTGATACAAATTCAACCTTGAATATAGCTTAATCAGACATATAGATACAACATTAATATTTGAATATCTCATTAGAGTGAGGAGAACAATCTTTTATGCCTTAGAGGAGACAAGTATTTATATATGTTTTAATTTTTAATGAATAGAACTATTGGTGAACAAAACCCAACTCAAGATAAGACCCAATAATAAAAAAAAATGAATTAAATGAAACATGACTTGAAATAAGTTCTAAAAATTACACCTAGACAAGTCTACACTAAATAGATAGGGCCACAAGCCGATCATGGAAAGATATCACAATATTTTGTCCATAAGGACAAAAGAACAAAAATGGGTATCCACATGATAAAGAGGTGAGATGAATAACTAATAAAAATTTTCATTAAACAAAATATGTAAAATACCCAATTAAAATGTGCCAATAGATATCTCACTCATTGTCAATAGTATATGCATAAAAAGTTACAATACAAAACATAAAGTATAAAATTATACCAAATTTAGGTGTCTAAAATTTATTAATATAATTCATGAAGGTGATATTTACATATTATTCCACTTGGATATATTACATTTTGATCAAACATATAATCAAATGGATCAAATATAAGAACACTGATAATGTTAAAATTAAAAAAAAAAAAAAACCCAATCCTTCCTTAAATCATATTGTTGTAACATCCAATCTGAGCTACCTCTTATTACCTATAGAAATAAAATGGTATGCATGACCTTATTATTTCTTCCTACTCCCTTTATGGATTATAAACTATATACTACACACCTTAATGTTGGACTTATCATGAATGTTGAGACTAATAATACTCACAAAAAAATTTATATAGATCAACTTGATGCCATTCATGACCAAGAATTCACTAAATATTCTAATATATTTCCATACCTATTCCTACATAGATTACCTTTACCTCTCCTATGATGACTACACATGTTACATCACCAACCTTGCCTATTGCATGTTCACCTGAGTAGACTATTACAACTTTACATGCTAAGGTGTTGTAGTTATATCAAGGTGCATTTAGAGATATTCATTCAATGGATTCACATTCCTTGATTAATGATCCATTATTTCTTAAAAAAACATATTATCCTTTACCTATATATTTTTAAACTCCTAATTTTACACTATACAAAGTTAAAGGTGATCTAGAATAATACCTTCAATAATTACATGTGGCATGCTTAGATTATGCATACAATGACAAATTATTAAGCACATATTCTTGAGAAGTCTTAAAGAATATTATTTTTGATGGTTTTATGACCTTATCCTCCAATCAGTCAAAACATTTAACCCTTTGGCAGCTAGTTTCTATCACCTTTCACTATCAACATTGATGACAAACTATTGTATGCACAAATTTCTAAACTCAAGAAAGCATACAATGAGCTAAACAATGATTATATACTTGGGTACAATACTATGCTAACTAAGATTACTAATGCTATGGTAAAAAAAATTAGCTAAAAGACATATTCAATCAGATTTTTTTGGCACCTCTCCATAAGTCAATCATATTCAAGAGATTTAAATCCTTTGATGACCTATGCCACATAGTAAAAGACAAAGAATTTAAGCTCATAGCTTTGAACAAGCTCAAGTAAACACCTAATCCTATAGCTAATTAAACAATAAAGTTTCAAATCAAACCAAGCTATAAGGTTAAATCAACAAATAATAAGAATGAGGTAAAGATGAAATTTAATGTAGTATCAAAATATTCAAATTGAATTCAATTGTGAGCTCCATCGAAGGGGTAATTTTATAGATTACCCTCACTGCCTCATATACCATTATAGAATCTAATTGAGTGAAACCTTATCACTCTCCATCCTCCACAATATTTTGATCCAAATAGGCCTATATAAAATAACTATGATAGCAATGCATATTGTGACTATTATCAAATTGAAAGAGATTATATAAACAAATACTTCATATTAATACATAAGATACATGATCTTATTGATGACAAGACTATTAAGTTGACCACACCTATAGAAGAATATAGACCATATTATATTGAAATCATTTGTTGTAAATATTAAATGATCCATTTCCCAAACATGAGATGATAAATACTAACAATACTTCAAAATTAAACCATGCATACAATATGTATCATCCACCTATGACATATTATCACCTAATAAACATGGTTATTGGTACATTTATCAACACCTCACCACAACATCATATAATCATATTTGATGACAATGACATTGTCAATGATGATTCAAATTTTCATGCACTATTCATATGTGCTTATATTAATGAAAAAACCATACATAATGTCATGATTAACAATAGGTCAAGTGTAACTAATGAGATGTGGGTGAGTTGGTAAAGTGACTTGATTATTTTAAGCACCATGCAGGTTCAAATCTTAGTATGATATCTGAGGTCAGATGTCACCATTTGTTAGTATTCTTACGCTGATTGTGGTTGATCATTGGTATTCTTGGGTTGGTTGTGGCAGATCATTGGTATTCTCAAGCAAGTTATGGTTGTTATTGGTATTCTTAGGCTAGTTGTGGCCATTCATCGGTATTCTCAGGCAAGTTGTGGCCATTGGTGGTATTATAGGGCTAGTTGTGGTCAATATTAGTAAATTTGGTACTTGTGATAAATGATCACTTGGGTATCTGGGCCCATGATTATGCCCTAGATAAGTTGGATCTCTGGTAAAAAATGAATACCTACGTAAAAAACAATGGGTCAAGTGAGAATGTATGAACAATGACTTTTATTTACTCCCTTAGATACACATAATAAGGTATATAATATACGTCAATAATAGTTAAGGGATTCTATGGATAGAAATAAAATACACTCAAACACATAGTATTAGCTCTTCAAGTGGGATCTACCATAATAACCACTTCATTCTTAGTTCTATAAAGTAACATGTTGTTAGGATGCCTATGGATGAAAAAACTTTGTGTAGTACCATACATAGTGCATCGATATCTCAAGTACATACATTACAACAAGGTGGTCACAATTACATATGTATAATATGAGTACCCTATACAGTTAGTGGTATCTCCTCCAACACCCCCACCATAATTATAGTTGGTTAACACATCCATACATGATCAGTATATAGATCCAATGGTTACACATATGCAAGATCATTTTATACATCTAGTTCAAAGGAGATTAATTGAGTCTACTAGTAAATAGATATTTAGTGCCTATCATATTAGAGAGTTATTTAGGGCTCATATATGCCATCATCTCATATAGCACATACTTGGTTATCACATGGGTAATTCAACATATTCCATAATAAACACATGTAGTGATACATTCTAATATTATACAACAAACCCTATAGAGTCCCTAGTCTTCTAGAGTTACCTGCCATATATGGGATTGTATAAGCAATGATTATGATAGTTACCATATAACATTTTATTATCAAATTATAATCTACCTATGTTTGGTACCTTTTTATCACAAAAGGTGACCCTTACACTACGCAATATGGGCACTCCCAATGGGCCTCCCACTACTGAGATATCAGTTAAAATTTTCAAATTTAAATTATTTCATAAATATAAATAATTCAAAAACATTCAATTCAAAAATAAATTAGGACCTAAGCATGACATTATTGCTAGATTACAGTATTTACATAATTTATTTATCACAAGTTTGTTATATGGCATATTATTTTAATACACATGCATTTCATGATATATGAGTGTTATGCATGGCATACAGGTTACACATGGACATATAGATGTTGGAATTTCCTCTACCAATTTTCCATACCAATATTGGGGGTATATTATTCCATAGATTACACTATCACATGTTATATCTTTCTATGACTTATTTATCATGTTGAGATACATAGATTACTTACACATGTCTTGCTAGTTATTCATATCTTATATAGTGCTATACTGATATTCTAATATATTTTGATTTGACATTGATACATATGTGTGATGTAGACTAGTATTTACTTATTTTATGCTTTATTGATGTTGTTACTCTATTGCATGGTAGGCTATTTGTAATTTCATATTATGTGTGGCCCCTTGGCATTATTTGTAATATATTTATGTCACTTTCTTTTGACATATTTGTGTCCCTTGCATGTGGTCCTCGACTTTGATTATTCAAACATTATCATGTCCCTTAAATTGCTCCTTGAAATTATGTGTGACATTAAATCTTGAGCTTGTTGTTTGTTGAGTATGCTGATATTGAGTGGTACCATGATCCATATCATGCACTTTACTATATAGTCTTATTTATATATGTTTTTAGTTATGGTTACTACTAAATTATCATTGATAAATCTATATAAACATGACATTTATATGCCATGGATTACATATGTTATATACATGCCTTGATTGACATATACATGAATATGATAATATATTATACACCTATTCACATAATTAAACATGATGTTATATTTATACATGACATGATACAAATAATTTTTTTGGAGATGTGTAACTTACATGACATTATATGCACATGAATAAGACACGTTAAACTTTTCACTTGACTTCCCAAGGTCAGGCTAAGACAACTGACATAATGGATGGGTGATAGGTGGAGCTATGAATTGGGTTGATTATTGGATGAAATGAGATTTGAAATAAGTTGATATGCACCATGGGGAATAAGACCAAGTGTGTATTTACAACTAAGTTTGGTTTTGTAGAGTGAATGCACAAAGTTAATTAATATATAATAAAATAAAACATATTCAATGAAATGAAAGTATTTATTTGCAAGAATTGTAAATTCTATTTAATATTTATAATGAATAAAATGGTACAATGTGATATAGTGCATGTGTTACATAGTAGATACATAGAACATGTTATTTATGTTATGATTACATATGAATCAAACCTTAACTCGATGCATAAATTACATATTTATAGAAAGAATATAAGAGTAGTTATAAATGTTGTCAGTTACCAAGAAGATGGTTGAGTCATTTCATCTTCTAGGTTGGATGATGGTTGAGCTTCTAGGTTGGTGGAAACTAAAGGTTCAATTATCAAGATATCTGACTAGAAAGTTCCACTTGACAAGCCACATGATTGGAGTAGGCTAATGCATGGATTTTCTAGATAAAATAAAAGTGTAGGCATGAGAGTCTATGAGTGAGTACTGGGAGTAAGGTAGTGCATAGGAATGTGAGTGAACCAATTCATATTGAGGTGCATCAATTTTAATTTGAGGAGATCAATGCATAAAAATTTGTGAGAAGGCATAGGACTTGTGCATAAGGTTAAAAATAAACTTTAGGCAAAGGAGAGTGCATGATTACTTGATAAATGTGATCTCTGTGTAGTATAAAAAATAAGGAGTGTATTCATCTACACAATATTTATGCATGGATCATTCACCCTTTCTTGAAGAGTAATGGTCTTTTTGTGTCAATGTGTACCTAATGAAACTGCATGTGAAGTCACTGAGATTGTACCACTTAGATTGATCAACATACTATCCAACCTCGACCACTTATAAAAGGTAACGTGTGCCATGGAATGTGCATGTGTATATCACTTTGATGATCTATTCTATATCTATAGAGTGTAAGTGATCAAGATCCAAATAAAAAGGATGTTCTATCATAGCTAGCTCAAGAAGTGGTAGAATATAATGATTAAAAAGTTCCATTTTGAAGACTAGGTGCATGCTTAAGTACTAAGGTAGATCAAGAATAAAGTCAATCTCACCTGTTGCACATAGAATGGTTTAGGGAACATAGTGTAGAGGCTTGATCTTCCATTGTGGACCTTGAAGCATTCCTTTTGAAGGTACAACCAAATGTTATCACTAAACTGGAATGCATGAGGTGTGTGATGTGTGTCATGGCACTCCTTATACATAGCTTGTCTATGAGAGAGAATATATTAAACATGATGGTGGATAGACTATATGTGTCTCAAAAATGTCTCAGCTTTATCTTCTTCCTATTCATGTGTGTGTGATTCAGTGTTAGTCTATGCATAGTAGGATATGTCTAGAGGTGTTGAAGGTTGAAACCCAAAACATGTCTAGAATGGTCTATGTCCCATACGCTATGCAAAGCCATATTATAGGCATGTTGAATGTACAAAACCTAAGTGTAATCATGTGCACAATTGTACATTCATAGAAGATGAACAAGTGTGTGATTGACCTCTTCAGTTTACCCATCTATCTATGGATGAAAGGTTATCAACTAATCCAATTGCATATCCATCAAATCCCACAATGCTTACCATAGATGATGTAGAAAGCATGGATATTTGTTAGATAAAATGGATTTTAGTAGCTTAAAATGAACCCAAACATGGTTGAATAAAGATTGCATATTTCCAACTAAATTAATGTATTTCTTTCATGTGACCATGATATCCATCTTCAAAAACTTATCCACTAAAATGAACACAATGCCATGTTGTCATCTCATCTTAGGTATCCCATTCATGAAATCCATGCTAATATATTCACATGTCCTAGATGGAATTGGTAGAGGTGTGTAAAGTCCTAGCTTCTTATTTATGGGCTTGGAAATGTAATAATGAATGCAATACATGATGTGGCATTTAATGTCTATGCACATGTTTAGCTAGTAAAAGTATGACTATAATGTGGATAAAGTCTTTGTCACACCAAAGTGTCTTGAGATCTTGGCATAGTGTACCTATAAGATGAGTCATTGGAAAGGTATGCCAAAGGGAACATAGAGATGTATAATCTTATAGAGATGTTGTTCAGGCAAGTAGATCTCATGAACTTATTTACCTTAATCGAGGCTGGTGTAAGTCACTATGAGGTATTGTTCTACTAAGTAGAGGGATACCCAATCTATGAAGTTATGGTCACACATGTCTAATACCATGATGATTGCATGAACTAGTGGTTGACTAAGGCAATTTAATACCTTATTGTCCTTCCCTTTCTTTTTCTTGATCATGAGATGAAACTGTTGCATGTAAGTCATCCATTTCATGTGTCATGCATTCTTTAGCTTGTTTTATGTTTGTAAAAACTGAAGTGGCTTATGATTTGAATGAAAAACTATCTCCTTCCCTAGAATATTGTGGTGTCATTTCTTGTTTACTTGAATAATATCATATAATTATTTATGAGAGGTGGAGTGCCTCATCTCTGATATTAATGATCTACACCACAGGGCCCAAGACCAAGTATGTGGGGTAATTTTTTTTTTGTGAAAAATGAATGCATAAAGTTAATTCAAATAGGATAAAACAAAACATATTAAATAGAGTGGAAGTATTTACTTGTATGAATTGCAACTTCTATTCAATATATAGAATAGGAAAAATGGTACAATGTGATATAGTGTGTGTTACGTAGTAGATACGTGAAGCATGTTATCTGTGTTATGATTGTGTATGGAATCAACCCTTGGACAAATTCATATATTACATATTTATATAGAAATAATACAAGTTTAGTTACAACTAATGTCAGTTACCAAGAAGATAGTTGAGGCATTTCATCTTCCAAGTTAGATGATGGTTGAGCTTTCAGGTTGAATGATAGTTGAGCTTCCAAGTTGGTGGAGAATAATAGTTCAACTATTAAGATACCTAACTAGAGAGTGCCACCTAATAAGCTGTATGGTTGGAGTAGGTTGACACATGGATGTGTTGTATCAAAGACAAGTGTGGGCATGTGAATCTATGAGTTAGTATTATGATTGGGGTAGTGGACAGGACTATGAGTGAATCAATACATAGTGAGGTATGTCAATTATGATTTGAGGAGTCCAATGCATGCAAATATATAAACATGCATAGAAATTGTGCATAAGGTTTACAAAAAAATTCATGCAAATGAGTTCACATTATTATAACAAATGAGGAGTGTGTTCAACTGTGTAGTAGTTGTGAATGAATCATAAGTGGTGGCAAGGGATTCTAATGATGAAACTAGAAGATTTACATAGTGTCACATTACTTATTAAGAGTGTCTAGTTGAGTGTAAATAGAAATCTAAGATCCTTTTATGTTTGAGATAATAAGGAGGTGAAGATCCTAGTCAATACTATGATTAGTGAAGTGGGGATGGTTAGGATAATTGACTCAAGGGATGATATCAACTCTATCAAGTTGAATATTCCCAATCAATGTCATCCATAAATGTGAATGATATATGATGAGGTTAGACTCAAGGATAAGAAAGGGGAGTGAAGGTGAGGATCTAAGCATGAATCATGTTATATTAGAGACTTCAATTTTAGGGGAGGACATTAATGGGTGGATCATGAATTTTCTTTTGTTCCTCTAGAGCATTGAGAGCATTGATGATGAGGTGGGGAATAGATGTAGCATAAAAAGCCTTAAGTTTTAATTTAACACTAATATCTGATTGTGTGTTGATTTTAGGACTAAGTGCTCTAACCCTAGGGAAAATACCTTCTCTAACAAGACTAGGTGTCTTGAAATGTGTCATCCAAAGGAGACAAGAAAAATTATAAGCATATGAGCTTGTATTGGAAATGTTTTTTGAAAGGAATTGTTGTAATTTTGAATTAAGGTTTTAGGATGCTTGTGCTTAGTTCAACAAAGCTTTGTAAGTTTGATTGTTTATGTTATTTTGGGGAATATTTGACTGAAATGAAATCTAACTACTTCCTATAAATAAATAACTAAAAGTAAGTAATGATAAATAACTAAAACTAAAATGAAATAATACTTATGTTTGGTATTTTCAGCTCACTTTTTAATGCATACATATCATATCTCAAGTTACTACACTGGAAGCTTTAGATATTTATATTTGTATTGTGGTTTTCTAGCTTTCACAAGAGATATGATAATCATCACATTATAGTTTATAATGAGGAGAGGACATATACCACATCAGGATGAAAATCATAGTGGTGATCATGATCCTCCAATTTAGTTAGGTCTTACTAATATAGGAACCCAACTTATTTTTTCCATGTAGAAGATGTGTGATGTCTTATAAGAGAGATTATCGATAGCATAACATAAGGTTGAAAGGTCCTCTTCATGACATTATTAGGGTGAGTAGAGATTAGTTGATAGAGAGATGTTTGGAAGTCCATCCCATTAACATTTTGAGGGTGATAGAGATGAGTTGCATCATCAAGGTGATTGTCAAGAGAGGTGAGACTTAGACTTCCATCCTAGGCCTAAATCTAAAGATTTGGTTAAGAAATTCATTAGACTTCATCCTCCTAATTTTAATTATACTTAGGAGGGATTTATGCATAGGAATGGTTAGTCAACATTCAAGGATGTTTCACACTTTATGACTATGATACCAACGAGAAGGCATGTTGGGAACCCACCTACTTAAAGATATAACTAAGATGTGGTGGGAAGGATAGGAATAAAAGCTCCATTTGACACCTGCTTCCCTCACTTGGGAATTATTTGAAGAGAATTTTTGAACATGCTACCTATCTCCTTGCCATGTTCAAAATAAATTAGATAAGTTTTAAGATATAAAATAGTGAAGTGTACCAGTGGTACAATATGAGTGCCATTTTATTGACTTAATTAGATATGTAAAAATATACACAGATGAGACTATCCAAGGAAATAGGCTCATTATAGGCCTAAATTTTGAGTGGGCTGGTGCAATATACATTCTATCTCCCACTACCTTAGTAGCCCTAGTAGAAAAGGTCTACTTAGTTAAGTAGTCTCAGGGAAAGACTTAGGATGCCAAAGAAATTTTTTAAGGTAAGATACAATCACAACATGACTCAAGGTCACAATATGCATAAATTTTACCTAGGGAAGGTTGGAGGTCAACACAATCTAATTTCAAACCCCCTTAGTAGTAGTTATAACTATAAGAGAGTAATCATTCTAGATGTAACCAAAATAGATAATTTTATGATAGATACTTCTAGGGATAAAGTGATGTTAGGATTTAAAATAACTAATAGACTGGACCTGCATAATCATAGTAATCAGTATAGATGAGACCATCAAGGTTGATTGACTGATCAAATATCAACTAGAATTCCCTTAGGGTGGGACTAGTGTAAAGGTATGTGTTTTACATGTAAATCCCTTGATCACTTTACATATGATTGTCCTCTAAGGCCTTCAACTACCAATAGGCATAAGGATCTGATGTTGGAGCAAATAGTGGGTGTTGTGGGTTGAGGACATAGGATCTATGTAGTGGTGGATGACCACCTCAAACACTAGGAAATGATCATTGAGACCACATGTACAATTGATGGAGTTTTTATAATAGTATTATTTGAATTTATATCTTAGAATCCTTTATTTCTCCTTTTATTATGGACCATTATGGGTTGGTGGCTATTAGGTGGTTATAAAGTTGGATAGTAGAGTTAGCCACAGGGGCCAAGATGTCTATTAGCTCCTTAGTTAGTAGTTGTGTTTTAGACCTTAGTGTATTTTACACCATAGTGGATTTACATATTATACCCTTAAGTACTTATAGAATGATCTTGGGAATGGATTGGCTTATGACTCATAAATCTAATTTAAATTTACATGACACTATTATTGAATGTGTTGATGACCTTGGGACTCTTAGGGTTATATTTGGGGTCTAGATACTCATTTCCCTTCACATGATTTCTACCATGCAGCTCAAGTAGAGCATACAAAAAAGTTTTTAGATGTTTTCTATCATGGTAAGTGATATGTCATATGAGTTAGAGAAGGATTCTCTAGATGACCATCCCATTCTTTCAGATTTCATCGATGTGTTTCTTGATGCATTGCCCAGTATGCCTCCTCTAAGAGAGATTTATTTCCAAATTAACCTTGTACCATGGGCAGAACCCATCTCAAAAGCACCCTATTAGATGATCATACCAGAGTTGTGTAAACTCAATATGTAACTTGAGAAATGTGTAGATAAGTTATTAATTTATCCTAGTGTGTCCCCATGGGGAGCACTAATCATCTTCATGAAGAAGAAGGATATGTCCCTTCATTTGTGCATTAATTACCACTAGTTAAATAATGTAACAATTAAGAATCATTATCCTTTGCTTAGGATTTATTTTTTATCAAATTCATGGATCCATGGTGTTCTCCAGGATATAATTGAAATATGGATACCATCAATTATGTATTACAGAGCTAAATATTAAAAAACCTACATTCTAAATGCATTATGGGCATTATGAGTTTATAGTTGTACTATTTAGTTTGATTAATGCACCAATAGTGTTCATGATCATGAAAAATGTGTTTCACACTTACTCAAACAATTTCATGTTAATATTTATTGATGACATATTTATTTATTCATGAATTGAGGAAGAACATGAAGACCATTTAAGACAAGTTTGACAAGTTTTGTGAGAAAATAAATTATTTGGTAACTTGGAGAAGTTTGATTTTACACAGTCAAAGGTGCAACACATTAGGCACATCATCTCTGGGGAAGGAATATTAGTATACCCATTTAAGATTCATGTCATTATGAAATGGCTGGTGCCTATAAATGTCATAGATGTTTGCATCTTTAGGTATTTAATAACCTATTATCGATGATTTGTGAATAAATTTTCTCACATTATGAATCCCATCACTTCACTTTAGAGAAATAAGTTTGTATGATCATCTATGTGTGAGGAAGCATTTTAATTACTAGATAAGTGACTCAATAATGCTCTTATTTTAGTTTTACATAATCTTATAGGGGATTTCTTCATTTACACTGATGCATTGAAGGCAGGGTTAGGATCTATACTCATGCAATAAGGCAAAATTATAGCATATGAGTCTCAAGAACTCAAAGACTATGAATTGAAATACTGTATGAATGATTTAGAATTTATAGATATCATTTATGTTTGTCTAAGATGGAAACACTTCTTTTGTAGTCTCCACTTTGTTCTATAAATAGACCACTTGAGTTTGTAGCACCTATTTAATCATCCTAACCATAATGCTCATCAAAGGCATTGAATGGAACTATTGTGTAAATATGATTACAAGATTTTGTATATAAAAGGGAAGGAAATCATGGTTATTGATGCCTTGATTAAGAGGTGTGATGATTTAGCAATGATGAGCCTATGTATTGACTTGTGAAGTTATATTTTGGATCAGATACTTGGATAGCCTCTATAAGGAAGTGAAACAAGTATTAGATTAAAGTTTGAATCTAAAAGGTAAACTTAAAGGATATTCCCTTGAGCCAGATGGAATTTTGTGCCATAATGAGTGTATTTATATTTCTATAATAGGTGGATTGCATGAGATGATTTTTTTTGAATCGCATATATCTCCTTACCAAGCACACCCCAGGGTTAATAAGATGCATGCAAAGTTAAGGCAATTTTATCATTGAGCTGGTCTGAGGCACAACATTGCTGATTTTGTATCTCATTACCTAGAATTCTAAAAGGTCAAGGTTGAGCATCAACATCCATCAAGATTTTTATATCCTCAAAAATCCTAGAATGGAAATGGGATACTATCTCCATGTATTTCCTTATAGGTTTGCCTACCTCATCATATCATCATGATGTGATCATGGTCACTATGGATAAGTTGACCAAATTAGATCAATTTTCTTTGATGAAGACTATTTATAATGCCACTTTAGTGGCAAGAGTCTTCTTGGATGACATCATTTGACTGCATGGGATTTTTCATAAGATTATCTTGGATAGAGATCTAGTTTATGCTTCACACTTATAAACATATTTATAGAAGGCATTGGGCATGTAAATCAATTTTTGTACTTCTTACCATCTCGAGATAGATGGATAGATTAAGAGAGTCAATCAGGTTCTTGAAGATATGTTTCACATGTTATGGATCATAAATCTCATTGGGAGAATTATATGTGCCTTGTTTAATTTTCTTACAATAATAACTATCATAATTTAATCAAGATGGAAACTTTCTAGGAATTATATGGTAGAGCCTGTAGAACCCCATTGAGTTGGGAGTGACTTGATGATAGACTTGTGATTGGTCCTTCTATGTTATAAGATATGAAATAGTAGGTAGTTAAGATTTGAAATCACCTTGAGACTGTCAAGGATAGACATAATAAGTATGCCAATGCAAAAAGGATTGACAAACATTTCAATGCTAGTGACAAGGTATTATTTTGAGTGAGAACCAACAAGAGCCCTATTCATTATGGAAAAGGTTTGAAGTTGAAACCTTATTTTTTAGGGCCATTCAATATCTTAGAGACTATTGGCCTAGTATTTTATTGTCTGATCTTACCACCCAACCTATCTCATGTTCACAGTGTATTTCATGTATAAGTTATACATCAATGTATACCTAAAATTTCTTATGTATTGGATTGGACAGCCTTGTAGGTCAATACCGATGAAGCTTTAGTTTTGGAACACATGCATATTATAGTATATAGGATGATAAACCTTTGAGGTAGATACTTAGATTAGGTCAAGGTTTAGTGACACAAATATGATGAATCAATAGGTACTTGGGAAGATGTAGTAACATTAAGGGTTTGGTACCCTCACCTCTTTTGGTGACTTCTAGGCATATGTCTGCATAAGGGGAGGGGGATGTAAGGCCCTTATTTTATACAATGCTCATCTTTAATATTTAATGACTAAGAGATTATTGTTTTTTAGAAATAATTATAGATTTATGCTATTAGCCACATCCTATTGAGGCATACAAGGAAATAAAGGAGACTTATCATGTGTTGAGACCATGAGAAAGACCTATTATCAATCATGTCTTGATTGCTTACTTATGAAATTATAATGCTTGTAATTCTTTTATGTGATGTTGCTTCATGGAATCTAATTATGCCCATGTGATATGTTGATTAAATGATGTTGAATAATTTCTCATTAGCTTGTAAATTGGATATATGTGTATGATGATATGTGAATATATCTATGTGGATACTTGTATTCCTCAATATGTTGGCTATTAATAATTGATTAGGTGTCCATGTTTTTATTAAATTATGTAGCTTTGGCTATTAGGTGAGAGGAATTTAATGTGTGCATTGAATGTGTAGAAAAATGAAAGGAAAATGAAGGAATGAGACTATGCCAAACATCGTTATATCACTAAACACATTACTTCAAACCTTAAAAACTTATTGAACCATCCTTTAGTTATTGTTATAGATGTTATTTTCCCTCTTTCAACCTTATCATGTTATCTAGTTGGAAAAATTTTAGGTTGGGTTGGTGAAACTTATTATCTCCTTATGTTAATATCTTATAACCTGAGTACACCAATGTCTAGAATGTCTAGTGGCTAATTTGGTAGATCTTTCCATTAATTACTTATGTCTTGAGCCAAGAAAAAGAGTGAGTTAGTATGGGAAGCAATTATAGAAGTTTGTAGAGCCACCTATACCATTATGAACATGGAAAAGAACATCCATTAATAAGGCCTGGGTTGGTGAATGAAAGCCATTAGCATATTATAAGATGTTTATATATAGAATTTGATCTCTCCATTAGAGAAACTTTTTTCCAATAAAAAAGAATAAATAATTAGAAGAAAGAAGAGAAAGGGTAACAAGTAGGAAGAGTTGGTTAGGATAATTGAGCCTTTAAACTACTAGAGGATAGTGCCCAAGGGTCTTAACATCAATAGTTTGGATTCTAAATACTTGCTTTATAGCTTATTTCTTTGGATGAAATCATTTATGTTTCTATTTGATTAATCTAGTGATTATATGATGAATAAGACCACTTGGGTTATTCTATCTATCTTCTTGTCCTTTCCATGGATGTGCATTAGTCACCATGTAGTTCTTACCCATTTGAGGACCTTGATGATGTTTTTTTCTCTTTGATTGATTGGAATGTTACATCTCTCTTATTAAAATGTGTTATAATTGTAATGATAATATGAAGTGATCTTGTATGAGTAATATCTCTCATGGTAGTAGACTATTAAGACATCCCATGTGGGGCATGGTAGAAGATCACTCAACCTTCCCATAAAGGTCATAGTGGTATATTTTTAAGCCCTCCTATGTGGGGCATGGTGGTAAATTACTAAATGATCCCATGACTACTAGATGGAAGAATTGAGGGAGGTATCCTCATGCTATCTATTCTAACAACAAGCCTGTTTTATAATGTGATTGCTTGCTTACTAGTTGTATTTATGAAAGTGCTTAGCTTCACTTGAATGCTTATCTGATTTGTATTTGGGATTGGGAGTCTCTTTGGGGTAATAAATGAGAATATGAATGTAGGTTTGAACATGGTCATTCCTTTGTGTTAGGGTACCCTTACTTTAGATACTCAAACTTGCCCTTACAATAATGTAAACATGATTGAAGATATGAGTCTTGATCTTGAGGGTGCTTAGATCAATAGCTTAATGATGGAAAAAGGTTGAGAAGTGTGTCCAGCTTAAAATGGCCTATATTTACAATGAAATAAACAAGGACCATTGCTTAAGACTACTTCTTCCATTTTTGAATTAGACCTAGACTTGTGCCTCATGATTATGTAATATATGAATGAAATCTCATGATTTGACTATGTTAATATTAGGTAGTCTACTTTTAATAATCTTATGTAAGATAGTCTTTTGGTGTAATGACCTAGTTATGGGCCACAAGTTCAATTATTTATCGGTTGAAACTTTGTATAGACTGGGATGTAATTGATGGTCTATACTTTGAAAGTATATCCCATTAGAAGGGACTCATGAATGTAAAGGAAGATTATTATGCCAAATGACTTTATTAATAAAATGATAGCGTAATTCACTTTCTTAAATCTTTGTTAAGACCAACTTATTGATTATACATTGTGCTCTTCATATATTCTATTATGATCTATCTTAATGGATTAAGCCAACATTGTTTGGGTGGAAATTAATTATAATAGATGGGTGATTGTTATTGGGAATAACAATACAACTTTACTATATAATTTGAATATGGATGATATTCTGGAAAAATATATGTCTTGTATATAATATCCTTGATTAAAGCATTTGAGTAGGCTATCTCTTATATAATTTCCTGTAACAAGACAAACTAATATAAAATAGAATTATAATGGAACTGGGCTCCATTTTTATATAAATAAGGCATGTAAACCTTAGATTTGACTGAGGTCACCCTTGAATTAATTAACAAAGGAAGATCCTAAGAACCATTCTAAAATTTTGTGTTTTTACTTTTAGTAAATTTATCACTTGATCTTTTACTCGTGTAATAAAATGGGTGTAAGTGCCAATGTTGTAAGTATTATGTACTTAAGGATGAACCAGTCAACTTATAGAATTGAGTATCTCCTTAAGAGATGTTTTTCTCAATTTATCTTTTCTTATGATTTTGACAATTGACTAAACTAATGAGAATATTGATTTAGAGTCACGAAATTGATTTAGGCCTCATCACCTCTTTAACTTAATCATTTATGTGAATGTAGACCCTCTATAACTTAGTTGAGTCTTTATAAGGGATGTAGGATTAGCTTCAAATGTGTTAATGATAGAATTCAAATAACATGTGCATTTATCCTTTTATTAACCTATCTGCATTTGTAAGTCAATTTTGGTATGATGCTTCATTTTATGTCTTAGTCTATTTTATATGTTGATTGATTCTTTGCATTTATTGTTTACCTTAGCCATTTATCACCTTGGATTATTTTAATCCATTTTTTACTTAGTTTATTTTAACTTTTTGAAAGTTGGGTGAATAATTCCATGCATCATCATTCCAATGGCTTAGAGAGTTAACAAGGTATTTAATCCCTTAATAACTCTAGGGTCCCGAGAAGCTACAAAGTGGCATCATTATAGAGTTTAGAACCCCAAAAGGATTAAACTATTTATATTTAATCCCCTAATGCCTTTTAGGTTCTAGGAGACCCTAGAGGATGTCATGTGATAGCATTCCAAATTTTGAAACCCTGGTAGGGTTGCATCCTTAGGGGTTAATCTCCTAATCCTTTTGATACCCATAGGATCCCAAGAAGATACCACATTTTAGTGTTTTAGAGATCAAAATATCAGGTGACTTGTTGATTGGGATTGAGCCTGAGGATTCTTAATCATGACGAGTGGCATGACTACATCCCTCAATGAGATAGGTGTGAATAGAACCAAAGTGACTACATGGCACTTGACTACATCAACAATGGCCTTAGGCTAAATTTGATAGCTGCCATAACATTTTGGCACAATAACCATGGGATTTTGATAGTGAATAATTAATTAATATTCATGGTTAAAACTTCATGACTCTTTGATCTCTCAACTAATGGCATGTGACTGGAAAACATATTATAGTAGTTGGTAGGAATAGTGTTTATATTTATATGTCAATGTACGTACGTACGTGTGTGTGTGTGTGTGTGTGTGTGTGTGTGTGTGTGTGTGTGTGTGTGTGTGTGTGTGTGTGTGTTTGCTTATGCTTTAGGTTCTGGTTTCACATCAAATGGTTGTAGTCATGTCTATTTTTGAGAAAAAAATGGGCATGATAATGTAATACAAGGAAGTAAGATCTAATTTAACAATGCAAGTGTTGATTTTACTTTTTCTAGATGAAAATATTTTTGTGCTTTTTTGAACAATCTATTGATGAATATAATATGATAAATATGATTTTAATAACATGAAAGTAACATAAGAGAATATTTGGATCTCAAATAATAAACACTACTAGACACCAAATATCTCTGTCACATATGCAAGTTAAAACAAGTTTTAATGTTTTTAAATGAGTTTACACTAGTTTGAATGATATGTTTTGAATAAGAATTAATAATTTAATTCTATTTTTCTAAATTAGTAAGTTAAAAATAATGTTTCTAATTTACTTAAACAAATAAAATTAGAGGCTAGACAACACCTGTTGATTAGATAGGCTTGACTAGGGTTTTTCTCTTTGCTTGTGTGAGTTTGTGTAAACAAGAACTTGTTTTCAAACTAAAATTTGAAAATGATTATAGATGAATGTGTTTGTTTTATTTTTCCAATATTTACCCAGGGTTTATAATCAAATCTATATGATCTAAAAGAATCTACTGAATGGTTGTAAGGAAATGAAAAAAAACTAACTAATGTTTTTGTGCAAAGATAGGAGAGAAGAATTATTTTTCCTATCAAAATTGTCTTTTTCAAAGTAGAGATTAAAAATAATACAAGAAGTAAAACTAATATAATATAATATACTGAATAAAATAAAGAACTAAAACTATAAACCTCTAACCTAATCAAGGTGTAGATCAGCTAAAAGTAAGAGAAGTATCTATTATGTGATCCTCACCATGATAGATCTTTTGTTCAAAAATGATTGAAAAAATATCTAACTTTAAGGATGATCAAATGAAAGTATAAAAATGGATAAAAAGATAGATATAACTTCAAAAAAATAATAGTTGACTGTAGCTGATTAATAACATTGTTTACAAAAAATTGGTTGCATAAATAATGATTGTAGCTAGTTAATATCAAGAAACATGACAATAAACATGAAAAACAAGTCAAAACTTGAGCTCCAAAAACTAAATTTAGAAGGCAAATAAAAGGTGATAGAACTGACCTTATTTGCATGGGTGGTTGCATAACTACTAGTTTCCATGATGGAAATGCTACATAAATTTACAAAATCACCTCCCATTTAAAATGAAACCATTCTATGGATACGTAATTATTATGGTAGTTCTAAAACCTATGAAAAATCTTTGTAACAAAGAGTGACAATCTTTTCATGAATAGTTGCAGTTTTGTCATGCATAACTAGTTTTTTAAAATTATGTTGACAGAAGCTACATAGGCCAAACAAAAGAGAGTCAAAGGGGGATTGAGAGATAAATAGAGGTAAAAGGGTGAGGGTATTAGAGATAATCTATTTTGAACATAAATTAGGAAGTCACTACATCATCATTGGACATCGTGTTAGAATTTCTTATTATGTAAATTTTGGGTATATATATATTGCCCCCTTAGGAAGACACCTTATCATGAATTGAGGAGGGTGTGGTTTTGATAAGTGGTGTGTGAGAAGATAAATAGGGGGTTATAAATACTTATCTCACTTACCTTAATGGTTCAACAAATCCAATTAAGACTCCATGTAACCTATAGATAGAAGATGATAATCAAGTGCAATTTTAATGAAAGATTAGAAAATATGATATGTAATCAAAACATAAATAAGAGTATGTATCATACATTTGAGGAAAATCATACTAAAAAACCATAAAATATGCTACAAAAGATAGAAATGTTTTTAAAACATTAGTTGTAAAATACAAATCATAAAATATATCAATAAAATGAATCATGAACATGAAAACATGCATAAAATACAAAAATATGGAAAAATTAGAAAGCTTTTGAACAAAAATATCTAGTTTGGGGCCTATTATATTCAAAAACTTGCCAAAAATAAATTCATTTGTGCCAATTGATTTGAGAGATTTTTGAGCTTTGGATTGGCTATAATGGATTCTAGAAAATAAGTAGTCTATGGGACAAGCATGAGATGAGGATGGTGAATCTACCAATAGGAGGTAGAATTAGGTAGGGATAGGTAAGTTTTTTTTGGTTTTTCCATTTTGCCCCAATTTTAAAATTTTGTTCAAAATACACTAAAAATATGGTGAAATTTGAAAATTTTAGTGTTGAAATGTTTTTGGAAGGGGGGATTAGGAGTATGTTAAAATTTTGATAGTTTAGGTTAATTTTTTCAAGATTTGGGGTGGGGGTGGTTGAGAAAACACAATCAGTTGACAAAATCATCACTAAGGGACGGAGCTATCAATCTTCGAAGACTATTAGTTATGAAACTACCATGATAGAACCATAATTTCCATGATTTGTAAGTTGGAAAATTTAAATCCACCACTACACTATAGTTTCATAACCACCCTAGGGTGGTTACATAACTACTACCTTCAAACAGGGGTCGTTTTATTCCTAGGATCTAATAGGGAATGATTAATTTTTCGAAGAAAGAAGTGGTTTTTCAAGATGACATGGGATATTTTCTTGCTACAGGGAGATTATATCCATTAAATCCAATACTAAGATTAGGAGTGACTCCATGGAGTGATGGCACTTCTAACAGTAGATGAGATGGCCAATATTGATCAAGTTGGCATACTATGAGTGACATAGGTGGGGATCATCCTTAACTTGAGCAAGTTTTTATATAACCTACTCATCTACTGGAACCCTAATTGAAACACTTTTATGTTCCCTTAAGCCTTTACAAACTAGACCATCATGTTAGTTGATGTATACAGGACACCAGTATATCAATGATGATTCAATTAGTGACATTCTGGGAGGTCACAAGTAAAGTTGAGGTAGAAGGTTGGGCCAGTCACTTTGGATGTGTGGGTACACTTGACATAGGTGTGAAGTGTGAATTATGGATTTATAAGATTGAGAGATCTAAGATCCCCAATCTATAAAAGGTGATTATCGGTATCCCTATCTCTCAAGTAAAGGGGACATGGGTACCAATAGGTTAATTTACAGTTAATTCTCTACCATTTATTAGATTGAAGAGAGGGGAGATCAATTTTTTAGTTAGATGATCTTAGCTCACACTTATAGGTATTTTTACCATGTGGCTCAACTTAGAGCACTCCCAATTAGTCACCCCACACTCATGAGCTAGGTATATAAGAAGATGATCCCCTACTAGAAGTGATTACCTATTATAGATGTAGGGTTCATCAGGGCCACCATATGGATAGATGTAGGACCATTTTGTGTTTTTTACCAAGCCATTGGTACTCTTACAATGGTAGATTTGATATCCCTACCATACTAATGCATGATTAGATAGTGGGATGGGGAGGTTACATATCTCATGCTAGTTATTGGGGCCACCTATGTATGAGATAGATTGATATAGGTTGAGGTATACCTAGTGGATAGGGTGTCTCAATAGTTTGTCATGCCTTATGTAGGAAATATTTCCATACCAGTAGTTATATATAGAGACATGTGAGATGCATGGGTAGGGATATTATGGTGGATAGCAGGACACTCACTTGTATGAGGGGTACCTATTACACAGGTGATTCAGATAGGAGTTACATAGAGTGATAGGCCTTGATAGGGTAACAACAAGAGGCCCCACCACTACCAACACCATAACAAGACCCCAGTGAGTAGGATCTAGCACAACAATAATAGTAGGTAGGTAGATATAGTGATGCCCTTGAGTATATTGAGTTGGATGAGGAACTTAACATGGATGATGAGGAGGTTGTAGATTATGACTTTGATCTGAATTATCATGAATATAACCTAGGTAAACTATTAATTCATTCACTTAAACTTATTCCTTGATACTTCAATTCTAGGCTTGATTACTTAACTAATTTACTACTTTTATATTTATATATAACTAGATCTAACATAAATTCCTATACTTTGTGATTGAATATACCTTGATTGAATGGAGGAGAATGATCAAGGACAACCTAATAAATATTTTTTAGTTGGGGACAAATATGTCCAAAGAAGATCTACTTGCAAATCCTAAATTACATGTAGAGATAGGTTGGCATATCGATGTCTTCACTCTAGCCTACCATGTGTCTATGTTATTGAATAGGTTAATGGTGGAGAAAAAAACTCTTTAGTTGATATCAAAGTGATCAGATCCCTTATTTAACATGATGGTATTTGGTAGAGGTTAGGCTTATTCTAGCCAATGATAGGAGGTACAACCTCATAGGGAGGCACCAGCGGGAGGAGAGACAAGAGCCTTCAAGATAGAGAGATAGTTTTCCAGGGTGGTACTAATAGGAGATGCCATAGGATACATATCCCTCATCACTCTTATACATTAAGACACTCCCATATGATAATGTTAGGATCTTGAGTTATTATACCCATCGATATATATCATATACTTTTATTTTTTGAGATCTTGAGACATGTTGACCCTATATGAAGGTGATTATATTAGAGATTTATATTATTCAAACTTGATAGTTATTATTATATATAGATAAATATATTTTTTTACCTTATAGTGACTTGTCATTATATGTTATGATATTTTAATTTTCTTATTTACTTCTCAGTGTATGCACTTTAGATGACTAGGCATGTAATGATATACCATGTATTTCTTTATTTCTGATAAAATTTAATGGATAATGCTTATATATGTGAAAATAAAATGTATGAAAATGATTTAATATGATGGATATATAAAAGTATGCATGTGATAACAACTTTTTTAATGTGATGGCCTTGTTATTTTGTTACACATAGCACATGACTTCTAATTTGCAGTAAGGGAATGAAAAGGGAGATAGGATAAATATGAGATGATAAAATATAAAAAATTCAAAATAAAAATAAATATGACCTAGTTCTCATGACCAAAGGGTGAAAATTTACTTCTTTATAGATTTACAAAACACTAACTTCGTTATATTCATCTAGAGATAACTGGCCCTAATAGAATCGATAAGTGGGATAAAGCCACATTTTTAGCATAGGTATATAGACAAACTTTTTGAAGAAATTTTTTTTGGACACTAATTTATTTTTTACTTCTTTTGCATTTAGATTTTATTTTTCTTTGTGACCCCCTACACTTAGTCTCATGTGACTAAGAAGACACATGAGCTCACCACCAAAGGCTAGATGTAGGAAAGTAAGGACACTCTCCCTAATGTTAACCCCATGAAACCAGTAAGATGTGAGGGATAAAAATTAATAGTTTACAAGGGTGAGATATGATGGATTTGGTTTTGATATTTATAACCTTATGATAAGAATGTTTTTTCCTAGGCCTTTACCCCAAAATCTTGGCCTTGTGCAACTAGTAAGATGCAAGGGCTCATCACCGAAGACCAAAATAGGTGATTAAAGTTACCTATTTTTTAGCATGTTAATGCTTTACTTTAAAATTAAATTTAAGAGTGTATTATATCATGATCAAACTCCTAGACTAGGCTATATGATATAATTTTATAAATTTTGTAAGAAAATATAGTGAAAATAGGTGTATTATGCTCATAAAAACTAAGACAAGATACAATGTAACTTTGATTTTTAAAAATGTTTTCTATAGGATAATTATGTGATATGAAAAGTGAAATGAGATGATATATTGCATTTCAAAAGTTTCTGGCTATGCAAACTAACAATAAAGTAATCACCAAACACAACATCTGATATGCAAATGAACACATATACTATGAAAACGTAATGTGATGATGGTAATGTGATATTCAAGAACTAAATATATAAATGATTAAAGTGAAAAGATTTCACATATTCACCAAAATCCTTTCCCTCTAAATTGCATAACTAATAGGCCCATTTATTAAAATCTTTAGTTACTAGGTAAGGGCCTAACCAGTTAGGTCTAAACTTTTGAACCTTTTATTTATTCTTACCAATGTAGATTTTGAGTCTAAGGACAAGGTCTCCTACATGTATCAAGTGCTCATGGACTTTTTTTGTTGTATTTTTTTCCCATATTATCACCATAGGAAATATGATTGTTTGAAACAAGTCAATGTTCATCAAAAGTCTCTAGCTCAACTAGCCATGAATTTATATAATCTTCATGATCAAAGAGACCCTGAAGAGAAATATGAAGGATAAGTATCTCAAACTCAAGAGGTAAAATAGATTTATATCCAAACATGAAGGAATATGGGGTTCCCTCATGGGAATTTTAATGTTGGTTCTATAACAGTGACTTCAACTTGGATATTGGCCTGTGGGTAATATAAGGAGGTCATGTGATGTGATATGACAAACTTCATGCATACTTCATAAAACTCAAGGTTCTTAAATGGGGATTCATTATCTATTATGATGATTTGTAGAACCCTGAATCATAAAATGATCTAGTTCAAGATAAATTTTATAATGACTAAACCAATAACAATTGTAAGAGTAATTACTTTTGCCTATTTAATGAAGGATTTGGTGCTGTGATAATGAAGTGGTTACCATTTGAATACATGGATGAAATCTTACCAATCATATCTATAGCCCACATGGAAAAGGGTCAAGGCATAACAATGGGTTGCATAGTTTGAGGAGAATTATGGATATCATGAGAGAAATGTTGGCACTTCTTACACTTTACGACATATTTTATGGCATCATGTTCAAGAGTTGGCTAAAATTATCCCATTATATGTATATTTTAAGTCACATGGCCACCAAAGTGATCTCTAAAAACCTCATTATGATAATGTAAAAGTACCCTTTCTAATTCCTCTTAGTTTACACATCTTAGCAAAATGTTGTTAAAGGCCTTGTAGTAGATAACCTCATCTAAGATGACATACTTGGAAGTGATAACATGAAGATAATTCCTATGTTGATAATTGGCCCCTTTAAGGATAGGTGAGTTCAATTATGTAATAAACGATATCAACATACCAAGGAGACTACATGATAGGAGACTTATCTATGCAATAAGTTAATACATCAAGAAAATTAGTGTTAATGATATAGCTAAAATCTAGGGGAGAGTCTGTCAACTAATAAACAATGATTTTCCCTTGATGGAATAAGTAAGCTTAAAATCACTTAAAAGTATAATAAAATTCCAAAAATTTCATGAGAGAGATGGTTGGGTCAAGAAAATTTGTAAGGCTTAAGACCTTAGTGTGACCCACATTTCTTGATTAGGCATATAATGTCATAATAACTTAGTTGCAAACATAAATGCCAAACACTCATTCTATACTTGAGTGTAGTGTGTTTTATAACCCATGAGAGTGAGACTAATGAATTAAATGGCATGTTCTTTGCTAGTATCATCCTCTTGGGCCAACATGTAGGCAAGACATACCTCAGTCACCCTAATAAAAAGTATCAATGGCTTGTTTGGCTTTGTCTCCATGAACGTGGGGGGAGAGATTAGGAAGTATTTTACTACTTCAAATTCCCCCTGTCAATTATTTATCCAAGTTAATCCACATGTCTTGTTAAAAAATTTATTGATTGGATGAAATACATAAGTAAGATTAGAAATGAACTGTAAAATGGCCCCTAACTTTCCTAGGAATGGCCTAATCCCTTATTCATTTGTGGGGGGAGCATTTGTAAGATTGCATGAATATTGGTAGGGTCAATATCAATCCCACATTGGGAGATTATATACCCTAGGATTTTTCTACTTGTGACTTCAAACACATATTTTATCAAGTGTAACACATATTTGATCAATTGCATCAAGATGGTGCATAACACTTATGAAATGTTAAATTCATTGCCTCACTTTACCTATAATATCATCTACGTAAACCTCCACTATAATGTGAATAAAATCATGGAATATATGGGTCATGACCCTATGATACATTACCCATAAATTTTTAAGATCAAATGGCATAATGACATAACAAAAGGTCCCCCATGGTATAGTAATGAGGTCTTACTCTGATTTTCATAAAAAATGTGGATGTGATTATATCCTAAGAAACTATCCATAAACGATAGCAACTCATATCCTATTGTAGCATCAACAATGACATCAATGGAAGGGAGAGAGAATTCATATTTAACATATGCTTTATTGATATCTAAAAAATATTTATTTATCTTGATTTTATAATTCTTCTTAAGAACAACGATAATATTGGACATCTACTTGGAATAGTCCACTAGGTTGATAAATCCAACTTTAAAAAGTTTTATAACTTTCTCTTTTATCATCAACATGACTTTAGGTTTGATTGGCCTAAGTTTTTGTTTAACTAGCTTGGCATCAGGCATGGTAATAAGGTTATAGACCACAACCTCAAGCTTGATTCCCACCATATCATTTCAAGAGAAAGTGAAATCATTTGAAATATCAGTGACCATTTTTTGGTGACCTTCCACTTCATGTGGTGAAATCAAAGACCTAAAATTGAGAATTATATGACTTTCCTCAGTTCCAATGTTGATATCAATGGTTTATTCGATGAGGGTAGAATTTACCTCATCAAACACATCAGGGGATAGGATAAGATTAGGATATTCACTCTTCATATTAAAAACATAGTGATCATCATCAAAAGACAAGTAATCCTTGACCTAGAAATAAGAATCATAATATTCATATTCAAGAGCTAATGTGGATAACAAGTGAGGGAGAAACCCCTCTTGTGGTGGAAATATAGGAGGTTATCATTAGCTTATAAAAACTCAAGAATAGCCTCATAATTATTAGTTAATTCAAGCACTAATGAACTATCATCCTTTCCAATATGGGAAATGATTTGGTCATTGGAGTTCTTACATATAATAGGCTTTGCCCTGATTGAGACTATGAAATTAGAATTTGTTATAGCAGGATGAGAGTTAAAGCACGAGGATGAAGAAACCATAGAGTTATCAAGCTAGTTATTTTCCCTAGGGACTGCCGCTATAAAGATAAAGTCAAAGTTTATAGAAATTTGGCATATAATGATCTTATATTGTTGAAGATGTTCAACTTTGATTTGACAAACCTTAAAAATCTAGTTGGTAACCAATTATAAGTTATCTTGGATACTTAAGTTTTAAATACCTAAATGTTTTAGAATGAACATGCCAAGAAATAAGTATTTATACTTGGCCCCATTATTTTTACACTCAAATTCTATTTTGAAACTAAAATGCATGACCTATCATTTGGGATAAATTAGGATAACTCTTGCCCTTGCACTTAGGCAACACTTGGACCCATCATAGTAGAGGATCCACTGATCATGTATATAAGAAGGGCTATCATATAGTAAGACTTTTGGTCTTATGATATCTTAACCATATGAATTTTGATAATATCAGTTAACTCTTCTTTGGGTTCCTGGTTCCAAGACTCTAAAAAGTGACAAGTCTTTCCCATTTGTGGGGAGCATGGAATAAATTAAGGAGACTCAAAAGGCCTAATCTTATGGTCTAGATTAAGGTAGGTAAGAACTTATAATAACTCAAAAGGCTTACTCTTATGTTTTGTATGAATTTAGGTAAGCATTTCTAGGAACTCAAAAGGCTACTTGTTAGGCTTTCCTTTTGGTGTGGGAAGTATACCAACATAGCTATGATTGATTTTAGGTGTAGGGAGTATGCCAACATAGTTATGATCTCATTTA
Organism: Torreya grandis; assembly: GCA_037957365.1. Taxonomy (NCBI): domain Eukaryota; kingdom Viridiplantae; phylum Streptophyta; class Pinopsida; order Cupressales; family Taxaceae; genus Torreya; species Torreya grandis. Next base: position 1,848,067 of record JARHVA010000202.1, on the reverse strand, counting down.
AATGTAGGAAGCATGCTAACATAGTTATGAAACTTATAATATTATTTATAAGACATCGATAATCCTATTATTTCTATTTTTATATATGGAAAGCTTTTAATAACTCGGTGAGTGGTTCTCTAAGGGTTTCCTTCTTCATAAGAGGAGAAGGCCTCTTTTGAGGAGTTTGTGGATAATCATGATATCCAATGTTGATATCTATGGTATGTATTGTTAAGCTATGAATAACATCCTTAATGACTAGCATGGCCAATGGAGGAGGAATGGTCAACTATATATCATAGAACTCAGGATGCAATGTTAATTACAACTAGGTGCAAGCCATAGTAGAATGATCAACATCTTCAGAGGAAGTAAAATTGATGGATCATGAAATCTAAGAAACTAATATTGTCTTGTCATAGCATGATCAAGGAACATGCTCTCAATAGGCTCATAAGTAATAAAATTAATACATGAACTATAACTTCCCCTATGTGATTGACTATTGGGTGATTATGATGGTAATCATAAGAAAAATTGTCATCAATGGAAACTTCTTCATTATCTTACATTTCTATCATGCAAATATTAGGTAGAGTGCATAACCCCTCTTCAGGTTCTTGGTTATGAGATTAAACCCTTGTGGGTTGAAAGGGAGTATAAGTGGCATGCCATTTTCCAATATTTTGATAATCTTAGTCATAGATATGGTGGAAACTACCGAAATAGTGACCAACTCAAAACTGGTGACATTTTCAGCCATCAATACTCCCTTTTCTTTTCGTTTGTCCTTCAATAAGGATTGAGGGAATTCTTACCCTTTATTTAGGATAACCACTTTGGGATTCTTAGGCTTTATAAAATCCACCAACTATAGGGGTTTTGCGACCCCAATGGTGGGTAGGTGATAGTCAATGTGCAAGTTTGGTTATTTACACATGATCATTTAAAGCATGTCAAAAGGCTTGGGATCCCCTTGAGACATGAAAAAATTAACTAGATGGAGGAACATGCTTTTTTGGAACAAGGTTGAAGGAATGGTTTTCATCTTATAAATCTAATATCTTCTCAAGATCATGTTATAATCTGTGTCTTTATTGATCACATAGAATTTTTTATCACAATCTTGGGACCTAGAGTGACTATAAGCATAATGGTTCCTATTGAAATGGAATTGAGGGTATCGTATCCTTGAAAGGTATTGTCAATTGTTGAACAATTGGTTTCCTTGTAACTAAGTTTATACAAGAAAGAAAAGGGGATAATGTTCAGGGTTGTCCCATCATCAACTATGGCTCTCTTTACATAGTTATTAGAGATACATACTTTCAAGAACAAGGATGGATCCCCCTCCTTGCCAACTCACAATTAGGTAGGAGACTGTTAATATTGAAGAAGTAGCTAGTGTCCCAAGAATCTTCCCTAGGTGGAAACATATCCAAATCAATGTGATTGATCTGAATTGAGGTAGAGGAATTACATTGGATAAATGTTCCATTTCTAAAGCATCAATAATGTTGAATGATGGGAAGGCAAGTTATTAAGTATTTAAGGAAGGAAATGTGGGAATTTTTTTTAATGAGATCTGAGATTAAATCAAAATTCCCCATAGGCTTAGGAATAGTTTTAGTATCTAGAATGTTTAAGGGGTGAGGAGTCGTAGGATTATATTCCATTATGTGAGTAATTATATTTGATTTATCTTTGACTTCCAACTACACAACCCCTATCATTATAGTTTTACCTTGGACTTTTAATTAGGGAGTGACATTGGAATTGACAATTCTAGAAGTGGAGGCCTCAACATCATTGGTATAAGCTTGTGTATGTTGGTTATGATGAGCCATTTGGTTTTACATGATAACTTGAGTTTGGTTTGGGGAATATCTCACTTGGTGGTTTGAAAAAAGGATCTCATAAATTTAGATATTTTGGTTCTATGGTGCAACATGACCATTCTAAATGAACTAAGGGTTTGTACCTACATTCCCTAAGAACATGTCTACAAATGTTTGCCTCTGATCCTTAGAGAACCTTTGGATGAATTTGTCATAGTCCATATAGTTTTGAGTATCATGACTGATGACTTATTTGAATAGATAGTAGATGTTGGGATAATATTCCTTAGGCCTCTAATTTAGTCCTTGTTGACCAAACCCTTGTTGTATATTCTTTTGATAGTAAGGTTGGTTCTGAAACTATAGAAAATACTCAACATGTTGAAATTGGTTTTGATTTTAGTTTTGATACTTCATGTTGTAAGGTGGAGGCCATTTGAAGTCAACCACATGGATTTAAAGTGGAGGGTTTTGGTTCCTAACATTGATATTATTATTTGAGTTAGTGTTTTCATAGGTAGAGATGGATTATTATTCACTGTGTTTGGCCTTTTTCCTTGGTTGGTTACATGTCATTCCTATTTTAGCTAATAATTTTGGGGCCTTGATTATTGATAGTGTTTTGGATCACATTTTAAAATCCCCCTTTATTTTTATATGGGGTGATAATGCACCCATTGGACCCATAAATTTAATGACCACTATCAATGGGCACTTGGTCCATTGGTAAGTCATTTTCAAGAGCTTATTCATAAGATTGGTAGGGAAAATTTTGGATGTCTTCCCTTGTTTCCTTTTTAATGGAGTGAAATAAAAGGTCACATAATCCTATTCGGTCCACGTGAGGCATATTGGAAGATGAATATAGGACCTATCATAATCTCATGATGAAATGGGTAGTCGATTCATTGTGTTCTTATTTGATATGATTGAATTCTAAAATTCCAATATTGAGAAGCTTGTTCATGTTGAATGCCGTAAAAAATTTAGCCATCGATTATCTAAAGGAATGAATGGATCCCTCTTGGAGGTAGTAATAAAATTGAGAGTGATCCCTTCTAGGGTTTTAGTGAAAATCTTGGCATCAATCCCATCCAAAGGTATTAATTCCCTAATAACCATGATATAATCTTTGGCATGTACATTAGGATCTCCCTCACTTTTGAAATTGGGAAGGTCTAGTAGGGGACATAAAAGAATAACTCCTCATATGTTGAGATCAAGGGTTTTCTTAAGATACTTGTAATAGGTCCTAATGTTATTGAAGTCAGTTGTTAATTTTGTCAAGTTAGATTGGAAGAGTGGGATTACATAGGGGTTGTTTAGATATCCACTAAGAATAATAGAATAATATTTATAGGGTGAAGTGGAATAAGATGGGAAATAGTTATTTGACTAAGTAATTTAGATAAAATATGGAAAAATGGAGGATGGTTTTTAGATGTATAAATGTTGGTGATTTTTTGAGGATGGGTGTATGTGTTTTGCACATATCCCAAAGGTGGGTATGGTGACACATGACTAGTTTTCATATGAGGAGTGTACGTGGGAGGCATGTAACTTGAAAAGGTAAAGATGAGTGGGTTATTGTCCTACATGGGAGGAGTGTAAGTGAAAACACCTCCAATCAAGGTTTGGATATGTGTTTGGTATGGTGAAATAATTTTGAAGGTGCTAGGTTTAAAGACTATGTAGGTAAGGATGTCCCTGAGGGGTTGGTTAGAAGCATAATTTGGTGGAGTCATATGTTATTTTTGTGGTGGAAGTGTGTAAGATTATCTTTGCAATAGTTGGTGAGTGTTTTTTTTTATGGGAGAAAGAGAAGAATAAACTTGTGTATGAGCATTTAGGTTCACTTATTGATTCAAATATTTTTAGTTGTTCTCTAAATCATGAATTCAACTTACCAAGTTATTGATAAGCTCATTTGGGTTAGTTACAACATTAGGTCTGGGAGTCTCTTATATAGGAGAGATGTAAGTGGGAAATTGGTTAGTGTGAATATATTTATTAGGATCAGGAACCTTAGGGTAGTGGTCAAGGTTTACACTGGTGGGTTAGAAGAATTTTGATTCCTAATAAAGGGATGTGTAGTTGATTACATATAATTAACCTCATCCTCCAAGTAGAAAATTATTCATACTAGTGATAATATTTAGTAACACTTTCAACTCTGGGATACTTAGTTTAATCGATGGTCTAGTGGCCATATGAGGAGTGGTTTTATTCCCTCTAGTAAGGGTCATAGTATTGGAGTTGGGGTGATTGCTAGCAGTTTCATATACATCTCTCACCTCATGAGTATGTATTGTAGTCTTGGTTTGAGTATTACAATGAGAATAATTATAGGTTTTATAATCTACATTGGTATCAAAATTAAGGTTATTCCAACTGACCAATGAAGCCTCACTAGAATTAAGTTATCTCCTTCTATATCCCTCCAGTGCAAGAGATATACCTAGGTTCTATCTAGACATATTCTTGGAGTATATGAATACCCAAAAAATAAATTGGAGGAGAAGGGAAGATGGAAGAATGAGAAAATAAAAAGGATAAGAAAATAGAAATGCAAAATATGGAAATATCTCATGTTAGGTTCACTAATTTTTATGTCTATGTATAACACATGATAAACTGTGCACTTAACTTCCCAAAGTCAAGCCGAGATATCCAACATAATGGATGGGCAATAGGTGGATCTATGGATTGGGCTAATTATTGGGTGGAATGTGATTTATAATGAGTGGTGGTAATGGATTCTTGTGATGAAATGTTGAGTGTAAAATATGGCTAGTAAAATCATAGAGTATATTTATTGGACACACATGTGATTTTCACTCATTTTATATTTTGTATAATATTTTTTTATTGTATTTAACCTATGTAAGCATAATGATAGATGGCATAATGTGAAGAGTCACTCCTTTTGGAAAAGGTTGGAATATGAAGAGACACCATTAGGTAACTCTATATATAATGCTCAACTGTATTTTTATATGGTTCTAATGTGATATAGATTAATACATATTATTCATAAATGGTTTTCCTATGTGTCTTTTATCATTGTTCTCTACATAGAGAGTACTTTTTTTGCTTTAATCTATTAATTATATGAGATTATACTAACTATTAAGATTATAATAAACCTATGTTTATCCACATATATATTTATTTTGTCTAGTTAATGAATATATTTAATTTGAATATGGTATCAAATGTTTATTTTTGTTACTACATGTGCAATCTATCCCTGAATTAACATGTTTTGAAGGGTTTTGAGGAACCTCTGCTAATAATGGTGTGGTGAACATGGAACTTTATTGAAATATGTTGAGATGGTTACTAGGGCAAAGAGATATATAGAGATGGATCGATGAAGGAGTTCAATTTTTTTTAAAAGGAAGTAAGAAGAATAGGTAAAAATACAAACTAAATTATTAAGGAGCATATCTATAATAAAATATATGAAATATTCTAGTGTGAATTGCTAGAGCTATTAGCTACTTGGTTATCTAGATTGGAGTACTATTATTTTCAACCATGGAGGATGGAACTCATAACCTAGTTAGAGGAAAAGCTAGAAAACCTATAAAACTTAGACATCAATTGGATCCGTGTAGTATAATACTAGACCAATACTACCATTGATGGGTATATCATTGAATCCATTGTACATAGATATTTATATTTTGAATTTGCATAGGACCAGTTTGTCAGGATAATCCATGGGAAGTTATTTCAGTAACTACCTACTTTGATTAATATGTTGGTTGTGTAAAAGGCCATGGTGCTTAATCCTACTAACATGGAGTAGTTGATTTAGGTGTTATGAGGATATGTATGATATAGGAATAAATGATGTAGAGATGAGTAGTGAAGTTTGAACCTAAACCCAAAATATGGAGGATGAAAAGAGCTAGAGTGAAAAGAAGATTCTAGAATTAGAAGAACTATGACAACAAAGAAGATGGAAAGAATTGAATAATCTATAATTAACTATGAGTAGGATTAGGAATAAGGTCAAATATTTTGAAGAAAGGGGAGCCTAGAGAGAGGGTTCACACGGTGCATGAAGTAGAGTAGATGTAAAACAATAAAGAGAAGGGCCCAAGGAGGAAGAAGGAAGAGTTATGAGTAGCAATTAGATGGAGCAGAGTTAAAAATAAGAATACATTAGAATAAAGGTAATGTATTTAAAAGATAGGAGTAGTTCATAGTTAAGAGAAAAAGTGTTTAAAGCACTGAAAGAATATTCAAAAGAAGAGATTATGCATAAGTATATAAGTATGATGGGTTCAAGATCACAGTCAAAAGAAGCCAAGGATAGATATCATTCATTTCTTTAGTACGAATCCACAAAGCCCAATTTTTATTTAGTAAAAACACCAAGTGCAAAGGAAGGGATAATAATAATCTAGTTTGAGTCATTTACAAACAACTTTAAAAAATTAGTATAGAGACAAATAAGACAATAGATAAGAAGAGGATAGAAGAGATTGGCTTTGATTTTGAGGCTAGTTTTAAAACACCAATAAAAGCTAGTGCACAGAAGCCTATAGTCATAGTGACCAGTGTGCAACAATCTATATTCATAATCACTAGTATGCATCATCTGGTATTATCCATTGCAAGTATGCCAAATATGGAGTTCAAGTTGTGTTGACACAATATGATGGGTATACAGACCCTGAGTAGTATTTGTTAACCTATGACATGAAATGTTAGGCTAGGGGAATAAATTTTGATGATATAAATAAGTGTGAGCTCATAAGAGATTTAACAGGTCACACTTTGGAATTCATTTGAAAGAGAGATGTTAATGTTCTATTTCTCCAAGTTAAAGTGTAACTAGTGGTAAAATTAAAAATGAAAAAGTGTAGAAGCTAGACTATTTAGGGCCTAAAGGAGATCTGATAGTGGAGTGGAGAATATATGTGAGAATATCATCACAAATTCTTAGATGTGATGATTAAAATTGATTTTATTATGCAAGACAAGGATAAAGTTATCTGATTCATAAAAGGACTATGATCAAGAATCAGATTTTCTATTATGTAGTCTTAGTTATTGACAAAGGCTAATGCTAGATTATCTACCCTATGAGTGGAACAAATTAAAGATTATGGAGATGATCCAGTCATTAGATCCAAATTAGAAGTTAATATAGATGATTTCATGAAAAGGATAGATGAGATGCACGAAAGTGATAAACTTAAACTAGGTTTATGGTGCATAGAATGTGGTTGAGAAGGATATCATAGGAAATATTGTCTTAAACTCAAGCCATAATTATATTAACTCTATAGATTATTAGGGTATGCAACTAAAAATTTTCATTTAATAAAATAGTATATTAAAAAATATTAGAGTTTGTATTGCAGTTTTTATAAATCGACCAACCATGAAAAAAAGAGTTGTCCAACCTTGTAGGAAATAAAGAAAGATATTACCAAGAATGTTTATGTAGTTAAAGCATAGTTTTACCCATTAAGAAGCAAGGACTTCTAGGAATAGAGGTTTAAATCATGAGTGCAACATAAGGTAGTCCCAAATGGATACCTTCATTGCCTCAATATCAATATCAACCCTGAGGTCTAGCTTGTTGAACACCATCATCACCACAATACTAGTATCAATATTTATGGAATAATGAAAGCCCAAAATATTAGTAATAAAATTGGCTCAAACATCACCTCAAAATCATTATGACAAATATAATGTACAACAAAAACAAAAAGGAGGATTTATTGGACAACATTCGCATGATTGGGGATTTCAATAGAATAGAGGAGGATATAGAGGAGAATACATAGGGGGATATAGAGGAGGATATCAAGGTGGCCAAAAAAATGATAATTGATAAGCTATCCAACTAATATAATGTTATTTGTGAGGTAAGTATAATCATTTTGCATGAAATTATCCTACTAATCCTTATAGATAGGTATATTATGTGTATTGTAGATTGGAAGGACAACATCAAATTAAATATTGCCCACTATAGGATAAATAAAGAAAATAAAAGATAGTAAATAATGTGAACATGATTAATACACAACCTAAAGAAAATGCATTTATGCAAGTATTTACTAGGTAACAATGTGCAAAACAAGCACTGCTTGCATTATAAATATCATAGGATTAGGGAATCAATAAGGTGAAATGGGAAAAATATCTTGATCTTATGATAAAGAAGGGATTGATGAATAAAGTTACATAGGTATTTTAGGACATATAATAGAAAAGTGCATCAAAAAGAGATACCACCACTATTCACTCACATATGTATGGGTAAATTGTGTGGATTATGAAGTAGGAAGGTGTTGTGACAACACTGATATATTTGTTACAATTGATCAACACTCTATACAATGAAGATATTCCCATACTATTAAAAATCTCTTGCATAATATTCTAAACTACACATAATGGGGGAAATAGCATACTGACAAGGTGGTATTGTATGTTAAAACTAAGAAACTATAAAATGTGGACTTGTGAATGGACATTGAGCTTGTAGGATATGGAATACCTAATGTAGTATTTGACTTTGGAAATACTATTAATATGTTCCTATATCTATGTGGGAGGATATTAGTAGGCCACACTTGATCTATAGTACTATCACCCTCAGTCTTGTAGACTATGGGAGGGTAGAACCAATTGGTTGCCTTGAATATGTGGAGATTAGAGTTTTTGAGCTAAGTCTGCAAGGTGATTTTGAATTCATTGACATCAAGATAGATGAGACCCATTACCCTACCTTGATTTGTAATAAATGGGTTTATGATGGTCAAATTACTATTAATACAATATGCATTCAACTAGAGGCTCATTAAGGAGATAATATACTTGTCATTCCTTTGAATAAATCAAAGTAGAAGCCCTATATGATTCCAAAGGAACTAGAGTCATCATATGCCTATGGTGATAATATTTGGTTTAAAGTCAACACAGAAACATAGAAATCATCTACGAGTTGTGAATGTCAATTTTTGAACCCACAACTAGAGCAAAGCATACAAATATAGACATTAAATCAGCCAATTTATAAGCCAATAATAACAAAATCTCAAGCTCCTTAGTTTCAACTTTGAGGTTGTAACTCTCCATCGGTGTGATATCCTACTAATTCATAAGTATATTTCATATATAATATAGATGTAATAATAATGTATTATACAAAACCTACTCTAGAGGGTGTCTTACATTAGAAAATAACATCTTTAATAAGTGGTGACTCATACACCCAAATGTTGAATTGGGGTAGGGGAGATCATAAGATACGACCCCTATGCATGGTGTTTACCACCAAATGTCAATTACCTTAGTACTTTATAATAGATGATCTTAATCTATTTATCTTGAGGTTGAAGCACTATGAGCCAGATGTGGATCAAAGAGTCAACACACTTATATATGCATTGGAAGTAACTATTGTGACTTGGTGGGTAGTGTATAGATAACATGAGATACACTAGGAGGAAGCATACACATTTTTATGTGCATAATTTTAGTTACCACTTATTGGGAAATCAAAGTTGCCACTATTTTAAAAAGGCCAATGTCTCAAGCTTCACATTCATAAATGTGTAGATATATGGTCTACAAAAGGAGTAGAGCCAAGGTATTGGGTGCACATTTTCAGTCACACACTAGCACCACTCTCAACTTCCTAGTACATGCATAAGGAGTGTAGGAGGGAGAAAAACATTGGTCATAAGTGCATCAAGGCTTTATTCAAACTTTTATGTTTGAATATGATAATCCATTAGTATAAAATGCATTATAAAAATTAAAATTTTTATGTTATGGTTGAGTAGAATATTTGGGAGATGTGATAGATTTATTATCATAGTAGGAAGAAGTTAAAGATTTAAATATTGTGATTCATAATTATGAGGCTAGTAAATAAGGACAAGCTCTTATTAAGCCTTGTAATAAAATTAAATATGAGCTAAGATAATCTAGTGATAGTGATGGAGACCTATATTTAAAAGGCTTATTTGAACTAGAATAATAATATAAACCAACTATCTGAAGTATAGAACAAGTTGAAGATGAAAGACTGTGTAACATAAACATTTTGAAATAGGAAGGGAAATGCACTCTAAGGCTCTACCCAGTGGATCAAATAAAGTATATCAAGAACCACTAAAAAATATTGAATAAAATATTAGAATAGAGTTTGTGCCTAAACTTATGACTATGAGAGACTATTGGGGGTAGAATCAGATCTCGAAGGCATTATATCTACTAAAAGATTATCAGGATGTCTTTCTAACCAAGTTCTTAAAAGTGAAAGGGTTAGATCCATCATTGGTGGTGATGCATGTTGAATTGAAAGAGTGCATGAGACCCATTAAAAAGTTCCCATACAGACCAAATCCCACCATGAAGATGAAAGTAAAGGCTGAATTGGATCACATGAAAGAAGTAGGAATCATTTATCTAGTTGAAAAGGTAGATTGGGTGAGTCCTATAGTTGTGCAGCCAAAGAAGTATATTAAGATTTACCTCGGTGGGGACTATTATACATTATGTGATGTCTATATTAATGATCCATTTATGATACCATTTATAGATAAAGTTCTTGAATTAGTTGTAGGTCATGATGTGTACTCATTCATAGATGGATTCAGTGGATACCATTAGTTTCTGATCATAGAAGAGGGCTAAGCTAAAACAACATTTGCAAAATAATGGGGGGCATTCACATATAAGTTAATTCCATTTGGTATTAATAATGCACCAATGGTTTTCTCTAGGGTTATGGTAATTACATTTAAAGATTTCATTCATGATTTTTTGAAAGTATATTTGGAAGACTAGGATGCCTTTTATTTTTGTAAAGAGCATCTGTTGAAGCTATGATTAATATTAGAATGGTTTCAAGCCATGTGCATTACTATAAATATAAAGAAGTGCTTATTTTTCACACATTTCAAAGTTATTTTGGTTCACATTGTATGCAATGATGACATATTGGTAGACCAGGATAAAATGACATTAATAATGGGGGTGCCATTCATAACAACCTCTATAGAAGTGCTCACCTTTCTGGGTCATATAGGATATTATATAAAAGTCATCAAAGGATATGTAGCCATATCTACATTCATTAAAAAGATATTACATAAAGATACTAAGTTTGAATAGACATCAAAATTCCAAACAATAATTGTTGATCTCAAAAAAAGGTTAGTAATAAGACCTATCTTAGTTTTTCTCAACTAGAAGAAGCCATTCCACGTACATGTGGATTCTTCTAGTATCACAATAGGAGTTATCTTAGTGTAGCTAGGGGATGGTGGGTTGGATAATCCCATACACTTTTCCAAGAATAAACTATCAACATCAGATAAAAATTATATGAATACAAAAAGAAAGGATTTAATTATGGTGTTTGAATTACAAAAGTTTAGATATTATCTATTGGTCACACCATTTGAGCTTTTCACAGATCACTAGGAATTATGATACCTAGTTAACAAGTCGATGTTGGGATGATGGATCTCTAGGTGGATAATGTTGTTTCAAGATTTTTATTTTCAATGTGAATCTAGGTTGAGAGAATGTGAGACTAGATCATCTGAGTATGCTCCAAAATGGGGAAGAACTAAAGGAAATACATGATGAATATGTAGATGTGCACTTATTTAGGGTTTTTGTGATCCCTAACAACATGTAGGATATCATGAACTTATTTGAGAAAGGAACATTTATTATGCACTATGTTTAAAGGGATAAAAAGCAAATTGTCACACAAGACATTCCTTATAGTTTCATTAATGGAATCCTTTATAATCTTGGAAAGGATGATGTGCTGCATAGAGTAGATTTAGAACATGAGCAACCAAAAATTCTTCAAGAAGCACATCAGTGATTTGTAGGAGGTTATTTCATAGGAAAAACTATTTTGAGGAAGATACTATAGAGCAGTCTTTGGTGGCTAAATTTATTTCAAGATGTGTAGAGGGTAATCAAACATTGTGATGTTTTCCAAAGAACGGGAAAACCAAATTAGTGGGATGAGATGCCATTGTTCCCAATGATAATAGAGAAACCATTTTAAAAATGGGGAATTAAATTTTTAGGACCTATAACTCCCTCAAGAAAATGCAATTATGAATGATATATCATTACTGCAACTAACTATTTTAGGAAATGGGTGGAAGCGACTATGACACCAAGATGTGGTGAGAATAATTCCACTAAATTCTTGTATGAGAATATCATAACAAGGTTTGGATGTCTAATAAATTTGGTTAGTGATAGAGGTACTCAATTCCTCAATAACATAATTAAGACTCTCACTAAGGAGTTTATGATATTGCACCACAAGAGCACAACTTATCACCCACAAGAAAATGGGCAAGCTGAAGCTTCGAACAAAATATTAGGTAAAATGATGATGAACATGTGTAATGTTCAAAGGGATGATTTGGAGGATTGCATTCTTGTGATTTGGGCATACAATGCAAATTATAAATGTGTCGTAGGCTTCACTCCCTTTTAGCTTGTTATGATCTTAAGGTAGTTATGCCTATAACATACATTATTACTAGTTTATGCATTGTAATGATTATGAGGCTGGTCAAACAAGACTTTCTATTGCAAATATATATGGATCTGGTTAAGATGGATGAAAATAGACAAAGGGCATAGTTGAATCATGAGATCAATAAGTTAAGTCAAAAAGAGTGGTATGATCACAACTTGTGATCTAAATAACTCTATCTTGAACAAGTAATATTACTCTATGATAACACATTCAAAGAATTTTTAGGAAAGTTGCACATCAGATGGAAAGGACCCTATATTATGCATTAAGTTTCACAATAGGGTACAATTATTTTAAAATATTTATATGAAACCATTTTTTTAGGGCATATCAATGGTTATAGGTTTAAGCTTTATCACTAGTAATATATATCATGCATTATTATAAATAAGAGAGAGTGTTGAGTAGCACTATATAGTTAAGAATTTTATTTTATGTTTGGTTTTTTAGGGTTAGTGTGTTTGTACATTATAATTATTAGATTGCAACACTTCCAAACAAAGTTTGGAATAGTCAAATTCACAAATTATGATCGATATGTGGAGTCAACCTAAAAAGAAGATAACTAGCAGTCAAAACATAGTGGTTGATAATCAAGTCTAGGAATAGGGTGTTGACAAGAAAGTTATAGTGAAAGGATAATGAGTGGTCATCTAGAATAATTAATGAAAATGCACATGGGAGATTACATCTTTCCATAAGTAGATTGGATGGTAGAATGATAAGATGGCCCATAAAATAAATTGGATAAATGAAAAGATGGTGTGTCACATCAATTACCCACCAATGGTTGGATAAAATAACCTAGACTAATAAGAGTAACTGACATGTCAAACAATAGTTGGTTGACATAAATATTAGAAACACACTCGTGTGTAACCAACTTAGAGCATTTAAACTTGATGAATTGATGGATTTGGGTGGCAAACAATACATAATATAGGACACATAAAATACCATAATTACATACTCCTGCAACCAAGTGAACTTTATGATCTGTATATATAACACTTTCTTATGCATATATTTCACACCAAATCTAGACCAAGTGAAGTAAGTGTTCAATTTAGGCCACAAAAACAACCATGGATTTGGTTAAGGATAAAAAAATTACACAAGTATCATGATCTAAACCCCTTTACTTTCTTTGATGCAGTCTAGGACCCTCATGAAGTAGCACAAGGAGGGGCATACACACTTCAACATTCATTACAAGGTTTGGATGTTGAATGATTGATCCAACTACTTGATTTTGGCCAATCGAATGAGGTAATGCTCACCCTAATAAGTAAGTACCATAAAGGAATTATTCACTTGTCACAAGATGTTACCATATTCATTACCCCTGAGATTATGGCAAGATTAATAGGGTATATTGTGTGTGGTAAATCTCTCTTGCCTTAAAAATCCATAGTTCCACCAATCCAATTTGAAACCAGAGAGAAATACACTACAAGGGTAGGTAAGGGAATCCCTATTGATTTTATGGATGATGATTCGATTCACATTATTAGTAAATGCATCACTAAAAGATTTTATCAAATAATGAAGTAAGCAAAGCAGGCAATAAAAGGAATAATAGACATTGAGTATCACATGATACGCCTCTATGAATATTTTAATTGGCCCAAGTTTTTAGCTTCCAAGCTCATGATGAACATAAAGAAGATCCTCAATGGTACTATGCAAGAATTATAGTACTAATTTTTGGTACTACTCTACTTAACATAATGGAAACTACTGAAGGCCCAGTCAATAATACTATATATTTTTGTCCTACTACTGCATTCAACCAAATTTCATAGATGAAGACAAATTAATACCATGAGAAATTGGGGATGTTTAATGCATGGTGGATGTAAATCTAAGTTATGATCAATTCACACCCAAGGGTACCCCAAGATGTGATTCACTAAGGTAGTATGCATCAATGACCAAATTACATAATGTCATATAAATCAAGGTGTACAATTTGCCCAAAGCAATAACAATACCATTATCATTCCTCATCTCCATGTTAGATGCATAATCATAATTTTTAAGTTAGAAATCCCTCATAGCTAGATCAATAAAACCTTTGCATTTCATGCCCCTATGTGTGAAAAAACTAGTACAACTACAATTATAACCTAAATTGCAACCACAACTACAACCATAACCATAAGCGCACATGTAGGCAACACCACAACCAATAGTATCTCCAGCACACATGGACAAGGGAAATGTAAAGGAACCAACATGATGATCTTTACAATTTTCATTGGAAAATAGGACATGACATGTAAAGTATTTGCTTAACAATAAACACATTCCAAATATCATAGTTGAATATGACTTTTTGGAACTCAAATTTGAAGAGTAGGAGGTTTTACAATCCATGATCATAGACATTAGTAATGTTGTTTATGAGTAGGAAGAGAAATAATTCTTCTTTTGGAAAGTAGTGTGAACCTGCTAGGTGCAAAACTAGGTAAGGTAAGTCCTATGGGTGGACATAACCCAATCTCTTTCTTCCATCATGTAGACACTAGAAAACCATACTAGATGTCAAAATGCCTTGGGACCCTTCTTGACCCTATTAGACCTTGAATCTAGTTGACTACTTAGTTAACTAAATTCACCAACCTACTAACTTAAACATTAACCCACTTTTTTAACCTCTTTCTTTGACCCCTTTACCTTCAAATACTCAACCATCAATGATCATCTTAACCATTGATGGTTAGCCTGATCATCAATGATCAGGTATCCTCACCTTCTTAACACATCACCAGTTGTGTGTAAGATAATGAGGTATAATTTAATATGTTAACCTTATGCAGTGATAAAAAACTTCCAAGCATCATGATCAATACCCTCATCCTCTAGGAAACCTTCCATCCTTCATCTCTCTTTACCTATAAAAGGAGGGGTGTAGGAGGTGAAATGGATCCATGTTTAAGCTATCAAGCATTCTTGCGTATAGTTATTCAAGCTTTATAGAATCCAGTCTTCCTTCAACAACTCAATAATATTAAAAGAGACCTGAACCTCTAATGAATTTGCTTTTTAGGCCAAAGTACTACTACTTTGGAAAAATTGCCCTAGCCTTCAACCATCAACTAACTAGCAAGCTATACGGATATTCTACTTGTTCTCTATTTCATCAGATTTATAACCCCCCTAACCTAATCAGACTTATTTGCACCTTGTTTCCCAACTTTTAGATCCTTAATAGAACCATTATCAGAGCATTCACCCATTCAGTAACTCTTTAATGAGTACCTTTAGAAACCCACAAGGAACCACCAATGGTTATTACAATGATCAATGATCAGCCCCAACCATTGATGATTACCTAACCTCTGATGGTCAGATTAACCATTAATGGTTCACCTAATCGTTGATGGTCAATGTGGTAGAAAATAATAAGTTATTGTTATCCCCTTACCCCTAACCAAACCTAACTTTCTATGTTCCTACCTATTCATAGACCCTTTTCTAATTTTCTAAACCTAATTTCACCAAATTTAGCATGAGTATTGATCTAATTTTGCTATATTTAGTCATTTTATTTAAAAATATTTTCTACTTTCTTCTTGTACTTCATTTTATTTTCTTTGTGTAAGTGCCTTACTTTTATCATTTTCAACTTAATTGTTCTCAAAAGTGGATTGACAGCTTCCTAACAAGCTTATGCTTCCTAGAACTAGATCTCATTAGGTAATCCACCCAACTATCTTGATAACAACCCCCTTTTTAGTGATTTCTTATTTTTAGGTTATTACTTCCAAGCTAAAGAGTTCTCAAAAATTGTTTGGAATACGTGTGTATGACCAACGAGTTATTTCTACCACACCCTTATTATTATTTTTTTATCTTCTTCCAAAATTAAGAAATGATAAAAAATTAAGAGAAACACATGATTATTGATATTATATGTGAATAAACAACTAAATAATGGTTTAAAGCTCAATTATTCTAAGAAGATATAACTACATGATCCTTTATTACATAGGAAGAAAAATTACTAGCACAATAAATCCCAACACCACCTTTATTTTTCAAACCTTGAACACATGTTATAGATCAACCCTATCTAATGATCAAGGATAAAATGGTGTCTTTTGTGGAACCATC
Organism: Torreya grandis; assembly: GCA_037957365.1. NCBI lineage: Eukaryota > Viridiplantae > Streptophyta > Pinopsida > Cupressales > Taxaceae > Torreya > Torreya grandis. Next base: position 1,831,564 of record JARHVA010000202.1, on the reverse strand, counting down.
CAAAGATATTATTGTATATCAAGCACCGAAAGCATAACCACAATTATAGGCCCAAGTTGTGAAGAGGTACCAGAAGATCCTCACTCCACCTCTAACCTCCATAGAGAAAATGGCTACATGATAGGGTACTATCCTAGAATAATAATATTTAAAAGATTTTGAGTTAGTTACCATAATATATTCATCTATCCCCATAGACACACTTGAATAAACTAGCTTACCACATCCAAAGCCATAACATGAAGTTGCACAGGAATAATAAGATCCATTAGAAGTGTAAAAGGAGTCTTTGAGGAAGGAGAAGAAAGAGAAAAAGAAGATAAAGTGAGAGGAAAAACGCAATGCTATAGAGGAAAAAGAGCATTGTAAAACATAGGCTATGGATAAGGATCACATAAAGAAAGTTGAAGAAGCAGAGGCTAAAAAATAAAGAGTTTAAGAAGTAGAAGCTAAAAATAAGAAAGTTGAAGAAGTAGAGGCTCGAAAGAAGAGAGCTGACGAAGCAAAGGTAAATAAGAAATCCCAAGAATAAGTGGAAAAAAAACAACAAGAATTAAATGCAAATAAAAAGGAAGTAACAATAATTACAAAGGCTTAGGTAGAGCAAAATGCTAATAAAGAAGCAAAAATGAAGGAAGTTGAAGCCAAATCCAAGGCTACAAAAGAATCTAAGTGTAAAATAAAAGCATAATCTAAGGCTAAATTTGAAGTAGATGCCAAAGCTAAAGCTAAGGCTAAATCCAAATCTAAGGCCCATAATTGAGGCTAAAGTGAAGTAGGAAGTAGAGGAAAAATCTAAGCAGTCAAAACTTTCAACATAAAGAGGTCCATAGGAAGAGGGTTATCACCTTACACTAAAAAATGAAAATTCAATGGTTGTGGGGTGTTTTCACATCATCCATCTAGTGTACCACCTTTTCACTCCCACTGGCATAGTTCATGATAGCCCCTTCAATGATTTTAATGACATCCATGTCTTTGACTATGAATGTGCAAGAAACATATTTGGATGTTTCTCAACTATCTCTAACTAAGCAAATCAAAGGCATGAATACTTTTGATGAGTCAATTGTGTATAAGGCTTCGGCCTTAGAATAGGAAGTCTTGTAACTTTGAGAGGACAACACAGACTTGAGCATTTAATTCAAAAATGCATGCCAAACCATTAACACTAACTTCCCTATAATGGTGACCCAATTCTTAGGCAACCAAGTGATTTTTGAAGACAAGCAATTCTCAACTTTATTGGTAAACTCACTAAATACTAACTGGATGCACAAAAGTTACAAATTTTGTGATCACAAGGGCAAAATATCAAGTAAATAGAGGCCATATGTGATCTATTAGAGTATGAATAGGTGTTATACATAATTGTACTTAAATCCAAGAAGATAACACAAGGTATGTTTAATTAGAAGCAACAAGTGAACAACTCTTTGGTTGTATATAAGTCAAAGTTTAACACAATAGACAAAGCCAAAGTAGTCATGGAAGATCACATAGCTACTTCAAAAATAATGAGTAGTGCACTCAAATAATTAATGGATTTAAGGGACACAACCAGGCAAAAAATATATACTTGGAATAATGAGACTCTATGTAATTCATTTATAAGCATTTAGGCATACATATATGCAGATCATTTAGATAAATTATCATAGGACATCTTGATCAAAATGTCATAGTCTAGGAAACACATCATCATCACCTATGATGAATACATTTAGAACCTAATGGTGATTCAAGTCTTGTTTTCATGTTCCTAACTATGGTGTGGGAAGTTATGACTTATTGAAATAGGTTAAAGAAAGACTTGTCCTAGTTTGATGTCTCCATTGCATAAATTATCGATGAAACATAATGCATACCCCCACAACAGATACAAAAAGTATTTTGATAGAATAAGAGTGTCACAAGCATTTAACCATCTCTCTAGAAACTAAAAAAACCTCCAATAATAGTATCTATAGTACCAAGTGTTTCATCTACTCCTACAATAGGTTCATCATCATAAATTTTTTTTACATAGCTAACATAGAGTATGCCACCACCTATGCAGTAGCTAATGCATAGTTTTAATTTTTTAGTTTTCATAACTTTTTGGCATAATTTATAGAATGACCTTAAACATTAGGAGTGGAACTAGGTTGGTTAAAAACTTATAAAGGACAACCACCTAGTTAAACTAGTCTATTAAAAATCTAAAAGGGTGGTAAGCTAGTACACTACTTAGTTGAAAACTTGAAAGGATAACTAAATAGTGTACAAAGGGTAAAAAATGGTAGATGACACTTGGAGTGATAAACATGAATCTTATTTTTTATTCAATTCCTCAGCTTGAGATTTGTATAAAAAAATTATTCTATGACTTTATCTCGAGGTAAGATAAATGTTTAAGTCTAGGAAAATATTGTGTAAAATAGGGCTAGTAAAATTATAGAGTATATATGTTGGAAATGTGTGTGATTTGCACTCATTTTATCTTTTCTATAATTTGTTTATATGTATTCAACCTATGTAAACATAATGATAGATGATATAATGCAAAGAGTCACTCCTTCTGGGCATATCAAAAGGCTAAAATATGAAGAGATTGCACTGGATAAAACTCTACATATAGTGCTCAATTGTATTTGTATATGGTTTTGATATGATAGAGATTAATACATATTGTTCAAAAATGGTTTTTCTATGTCTTTTATCATTGTTATATGTGCAATGAGTTTTAATATATTAATTATTGTAATCAAGGAATTTGACAAAGAGAGGAGGTTAGATAAAGTGTTAGTCCATAGCATCATGAAATCAACACACTAACATACTAACATCTCTAAGCCTAGATCTTAGGGGGAGCTTAATGAACAAACAACAATTGAAAACCCAACTAAAATGTAAATAACAACAATCTTTACCTTCCTTGAGATCTCTAAATGATTTCTCCATTTGGCTTACTCAGTTTATGCATAAGAAGCCTTCATCAATGACATATGGCTAACATCATCTTCTCTATGCAACATTGTTGAATGCTTGGCTTGATTGATATAGCTTGGCTCAATTGTAATATTATAAAACTAGGTTTTTAGCTTTATGAATCTATTTATGCATTATAACTCTACTTTGATTGAGTTATCTAAATGAAGAGCTCTAGGCTTGCTTTTATAGGCTTTCAAATCCCTTGGAATGGATTAAATCTGACCATAGTTGAGTTTATTAATCTTGGTTAAGTTTGGCATATTCGTAGGATATTCTTTTAGATATTTTCCAAAAGTGACAACTCATAAAGGTAATGAGTGTATCCTAGGATGTTCTAAGATGCTCTTGAATTTCATTTTTAGTAATTGATTTAATTAATTTATTAGCTCATGGGTAAACTCAACTAGGATTTGAAATTGATTTAACTTGCTAATTGATTTTGATTAGGGTGTGCAAGTTAATTAAAATTTTTAGGCATTTAGTCATTTGTTTGATTTTGATTAATTTAACGTGTATATTTGTCTTGATTAATTGATTTAATAGGATAAATTAATTTAATGCAAGGTTACAAATCCAAATTTGAGACTAATATAAATTCTTAGGTTAAATGTTTGATGATTGATAAGAATCAGTCTAATAATCTGATGCAAATCCATCGGTGGTCAAATTTACATGTCTATAGTTTGCCCATGTTTAGGAAGATGTTGTAAGTTGTAATCATAGTAATGAATTTTCAAATAATAAAATGGTTTTTTATGCTTACGACTGCAATGGTAATGATTGAACTATAGTTGCCGCTTCGAGGGAGTGGTTGGCAAGTGGATTGGAAAATGATCTCTTGAAAGAAAGAAGCAAATGATTACAACACAATTATTTACCCAAATTTGGGAAAAATCACTAAGAAATGCAAGTGGGATGGTGTACAATGGTTTACCTAAAGGCAGTTATAAGCATTGTACCTTGATAGTGGCAACATGGTATGATAAAATAATGATTTACCTTAGTAGATGATATAATCATTGAGAAGATGGAGCCAACCCAGTCAAGATAGATAAATAAGAAAGCGAAATTGGTGATAACACAATGATTTACTCCAACAGGTGATATAATCATTGAGAATGCATGTGGGACGGTGTATAGTGTTGATGTAATATACCCTAATTATGAAAAACATGATTGATGGTTGATGATTGATAAGTTGATACAGAGGATAAAGATGAATTAGGACAACCTTCTAGTAGAGAGATGCTCATCTGAACTAATAAAGGTTAAAATTCTTTCATTACTTAATTACTCTATTAGGGAGATGATTGGGTATTGGATTGGAATTGTTGTTGATGTCAATGCTAAGGATATTGTGATGCTACATTGATGTTATATACCTCTCAAAGGTGATTTTTGTTGTAGAATTTGATGGTAGGCCTCACAATAGAACACCATGGGGGCTTGGCCAAAATATGCATAAGGACTGACTCCTGATATCCAATACTTAATGAAAAATAATTGCACCAATGATAAAAACCATGATGATAATGTAGATGTTTGAATATGGATAAATTCAAGAATAATGTGCAAGTAATCACCCAATGAACACACATAGATTAAATCAAGGCTAAAGTGCTAAAACAAAGTAGACATACACACAAATAAACAAATAAAATAGATAAACAAAGAAACAAATAAGACAAATAAAGAAATAAACAAGTGTTAATCCCTATGTTAGTATAAAAAACATGATGAAACATTTCCCATAGAAACTAGGTGACAACTGAAAAAACAAACAAGATGGGGGAATAGAAGAAAAGGAAGGGGTAGTTGAGCTATCTCCATATGTGCTAGGAAAGTAAGTGCTACCTACATATTTCTATGGATATGATGATCCAACAAAACTTCAGGTTGAATGTAGTTCTCCTAAAAAATGGGAAGAAAATAATGATTAATAGAAGACATGATGGATGTGATAGAAGAATAGGGATTAACTTTCAAAATGGGGATAGTGTAGGATAAAAGGCCAAAAAGGATGGGGAAACTAAAGAACAAGTGGTTTTTTTGTGACTTAGTGAGGGTTCCCAGAATCTTTAAGGTAAATAAGTGGTCAATGTTTTTTTTTTCTAAATGATTTTCAAATGTTTTTGGAATTTTCAAAGAATCTCAACTTAATTGAGAATGATGAGACACTAAAATGGTCCAAGCTCACAAAATGATGGGAGCGTTATAACTTGAAATGATGCTCGTAGAATGGTGAGAGTGTGAGAACTTGCAATGATGCTCAAAAAATGGTGAGAGCATGGCTGAAATTAATCAAAAAATGGTGAGAGCATTATAACTTCAAATGATGCTCTCAAAATGGTGAGAGCATAAGAACTTGAAATGATGATTACAAAATAGTGAGAGCATGGCTGAAGGTGCTTACAAAATAGTGAGAACATGTCTAAAAGGGGACTAAGTTGACCTCAACATGAATTAAATACAACCCACATAGTCCCAAAATGGTTTTAGTTAATAGTAGTTCACCTCATAGTGGAGGAATATAACTAGTGTAACAACCAATTCAAACAAAATAAACACAATTGGTATGATGGCATAGTATGACATAAGAATGGCTAGGTGATATGTCAAAGCACAATAAACAAATTTTACCCCTAGTTTGCCCTTAGGTGGTTATAACTAGGATATAACTGATAGATCAATGATACCAATTTACCCCAGCAGGTGAAATAATTAGTATCAAGATTGGTAAACACATATTTTCCCTAGCAAGTGATATTATTAGGCTCACATACACAAACTTGATAAGAAGGAAATAAGAAATGAAGGATGTATTTGCCAAAACTCCTATCATACTATTCCAAAATATTGCCTCTATTTGAAATGCTTAAAATACTATTGAAACTGATCTGATTTTGTATGCTAAAAACATGAAATCAATGGATGAACCAAGGTCAAACAGGCTAGGTTGATAGGATTAAAAACATGTTTGGTCGAGTAGGAATGAAATGGTTGGACTATCAAGATGAGAGGATGGTAGAAAAAATAATTTGATAATGGTATAAATAAGAATAATGATAATATGGTATAACTTGAAATGGTCCTTATAGATAAAACATCAAGTTAATCAAGCATATTATTGCTTAAGGTGAATAATGTTCATTGGCTCATCAAGTCCATTGTCATCTAGTGTGACAAGCCTATATGATCCAATGCCATAGTCTATGGAAATGCCATATTTTGTAGTGATGATGAAAGGACCCACCCAGTTGGGTTTGAACTTTCCTTTATGTTTCTTTTCAATCATGGTAATCTTTTGGTTCTCTTTTAGGACAAAATCACTAAGTTTAAATGTTCTATGTTTTACACATCAATTATATTAACCTTAAAGTCAGTTTTGATAGGCTTGCAAATTGTTCATAGTGTCCATGCACTTCTCATAAAGTAAATATATCTCTTGAAAGTAGCTACTCGATAGTCATTATCATCAAGAACATGCTTGAAAGATATGAATAATGAAGGCAACTCAACCTCAATGGGAAGTATGGCTTCAGTGCCATAAATGAGTATGGAGTGGCTCCTGTGGGTGTGTGATGATTGGTATGGTATGCCAAAAGATGTGAAATATCTAAAGGTGTCAATCATGATCGACATTATAGAAAATCTTTTTGAGAATGTTGACAATGGTTTTGTTTGATACTTTGGCCTAGCCATTACCTTGAGGGTAATACACCATTGAAAAGTGTTGTGTGATTTTGTATTTAAAACATAGCTTTTTGGCATCCTTATTCTTAAATGATCCTCCATTATCATATATAATGTCAGAAGAGATACCGTAGTGGTAGATGAGATGGTTAAAGATGAATTTGGAAATTCACTTTCCATTCATATAAGTGAGGGGTATAGCTTCAACCCACTTAGTGAAATATTCAGTGGTGGTGAGAATGTGTATATAGTCATCTAATGAGGTGGGGTTTATCTTCCCAATGAGGTCAAGGCCCCATGTAGAAAATGGCCATGGTGTTAGCATTGGTTTTGAGGTCTTGGTAGGAATCAAATTAGCATGTCATTAACATTTATCACATTTCTTAATATACACAGCTGCATCTGCGTCCATTGTCAGCTAATAGTAACTAGTACACAAGATATTTTTTGGATAGGACTACCCCACTAGTGTGGGTTCCACATACTCCATGAACTTCTTATAATACTAGTATAGATTCTGCCAAAGGTAAACAATGAAGTAGAGTTCCATAAAAATTATGATGGTATAGGATTGGTTTGAGTAGGGTATAACATTAGGCATTGTGGATGAAGGCTTTGGTTTGTTTCTGATATAAGTCTAGTGGGAGGATTTTCTCATGTAAATAGGCATATAGGTTTGAGTATCAATTAGAGATGGGACCAATAATATCACATATTATTGCAATAGTTGAAGGTTCATGAGCTAGTGTTGTTAGTTTTTTTATAAGAAATTGATACTCACTAGTTGTGTCTACATAACAAATCAATGATCTAATGGTAGCCATGGCATCTATTATTATATTGATCACTCTTGGTATATACTCAAATTTAATGTCGATATTTTTTTGCTTGAGAGTGTCAACCATTGCCTTGTATGGAACCAACTCATCATCTTTAGTTTGAAAGTGGTCAGTAACATGATTGATGATTAACGGAGAATCATCATAAAATATTAGATGACATACAATCCATTATACCACCTATCGAAGCCCTATGATGAGTGCTTCATAGTTGGCCATATTATTGGTACAAGGAAAGTTAATTCAAAATTACTAGGGGATTAGATCCCCTTGAGGCATTATGAATAAAAGGCATATCCCCAATCCATGTGCAGTGAATGATCCATTAAAATATAGTTTCTAGCACTGATCCTTAATAGGTGTTTCAATCATGGTCATGATGGATTCGTCAAGAAATTGAAATGTTAATGGATTTATGTCTTCAAGAGATGCTTTAACAAGCTAATCTATGAGAACTTGCCCCTTGATTGGTTTTTTATTTTACATACTCTATCTCAAACTCACTGAGTAACATGATCCATTTGGCTATACAACCTTGCAAAGTTGGTTTTGATAGTAGATACTTAAGTGGATCTACTTTGGAAATAACCATGGTCTTATTGTTCAACATGTATTGGCACAGTTTCTAAGCTATGAAGACCATAGTGAGATAAGATTTTTTAATGGAAGTATAGTTATGCTCATATGTAACCAATGTACAGCTTATATATTACACTAAATTCTATTTTCCTTTGTCATTATGTTGAGATATAAGTGCCCATACAACATTATCAATAGCAGAAAGATATAATAAGAATGGGTTCCTTGACATCATAGGCAATAGAATTAGGGGATTTATGAGATAGTCCTTTAACTATTGAAAAGCCTTTTGACAATGATTATCCCAATGAAATGTGACACCTTTCTTTAGTAGGTGTGTAAATGAATGGCACTTGTTTGATAATTGAGATATGAAGCATTGGATGGATTAGATTTTGCCATATAAACTGTAGAGCTGCTTCAGATTGGTCGATGGTAACATCTCTATTATGGCTCTTACTTTAGATGGATCAACTTTAATGCCCCTGTGAGACATGATGAAGCTTGATAATTTGCCCGATGTAACTCCAAACACACACTTCTTAGGGTTGAGCTTGAATTTGTATTCTCATAGTCACTCAAATATCCTCCTTAATGCTATTGGATGGTTAGCCCTATTTTTGGATTTGACTAGTATGTCATTGATGTAATCTTCAATAACATCATGCATCATATCATAAAATATGAATATCATAGCTCTTTGATAAGTGGCCCTTGCATTATTAAGGCCAAACAACATGACCTAATAACATAATGTTCCCTAGAGAGTGGTGAATGCTATTTTGTACTAGTCTTCAGGTGTTATTCTGATTTGATTGTAATCTAATAAGTTGTCCATTAGTGAAAGCATTTCATAACCCACAATGGAGTCAAATATCATGTCAATGTTAAGTAGTGGAAAGTCATCCTTAGGGCATGCTTTGTTAATGTCATGGAAATTAGTACAAATTCTAATTTCCTCTAGTTTTTTATGATAGGTACTATGTTAGAAATCCATTAAGATTAGTCAATTAGTCTAATACATCCTGCTTCTACGAGTTTCTCCAAATCTTTATTCACTAATACAACAATGCAATGATGCATCTTGCATAGATTTTATTTTATTGGTTTGGCATCATGATTGACCATAAGGTGGTATAGAGCCAAGATGGGGTCTAAACCAAACATGTCAGAATATGCCCATGTAAATATATCTATAAATTCCCTCAAAAGGGCTATAAGGAATTCATGCTCCTTCTCAGTAAGTGATGCACCCAACTTAATCCACTTTGGGTCATTTGGGGACTTTATGTTAACCTCTATTGTATCTTCAACTAGAAGAGTTGAGCCATCATCAAAGATAGTTGGTAATGATTTGAAATTATTGGTAACATTAGAGTCCTCTGTTAGGACTGGTTCTTTGACAAGCTCTCCAAGACATGATGAATTATAATCTCCTAATGGGAGATTAGGCCATGTGATAAATATAATCAATTTTTTTTGTATGAATTGATCAAAGGCTTCCTACCTTTCAAGATTGAATTTGGACCCATTATCATGTTCGTTATTAGCATCCTCTTGAATGATTTTATTAAAAGCTTATTGCTCTTAATAAATAAACTTAGATCCATAGTGAAATTTATCATTGTTAGTTTATTACATGATTTGCACAAAACCTTAATGTTATTTAATACTAAATTCATACCTGTAGACAAGTTCGTCATTGGTGGTCTCCTAGTCTATAAATGAATAAGTTTGAACACCCCCATCTAATGGTGCCTGAAATAAATTTTCACCACTAGACTGGCCTTTATCTTTACTATTTTCTTGATAAAAAAGTGCCTCAAAGAGGCTTTCAATTTGAGACCTTAATGTTTTATTTATTTTATTTTGGCTAAGGGTATTCAGTCATTATCCAAAATAAGATTCAAGATCCAATTTGATTGATAATCTTGATTTATGATCTCCCAACAGAACATTGTCCCTAAGGTATAAAAAAGCACATAATGCTTCATCATTTTGAAACTCATCAATTGGTATGTGTTCCTCTTCTTGGTCCCTGTCTATTAGTTGGGGATAATATAATGGTAGGGGATTATTATGAATGATTGGGTGAAGAGTGAAAATGGTGTGATTATCAAATAAGTATGTCTATGCTAAGTCATCGAATAAGATATGATCAGAATCTACTTTGCTATTAGCATCCTCATCACTAGTGGATGGTGATAGAACATAAGGTATATATAGTCACCCCTAGGTGGTTTAAATCCAAGTCCATAGGGTCCTTTGTACTTGGTCATAGAATTAAGTTCCAATGTTCCCAGTAGATTTGGCTCGAGGCCCCTTTCTTCATAATCTTGATTTTCCATGATGTGATTAGGAATGTGATACTTGGGGTTCTTGTAACAATCAGCCAAATTATCATTATACAACCATGACTCATCTCCTTCGATATGGTCTTGTTCTAGGCCAAAATCTAGTATGAAAATGATTGGTCATGGATTATAAATGTGGCCTTTGACCTTTCTTTTTTAGTGTATGTGTGGCATAACTTTAGGTCTTCCAAAGGCTTTTGGGTTCTAAGGAAGCTTTGTGATATGAAATGTATCATGAGTCAAGTACTCTTTTGGCCATGAACCAAGATGGTAAAATGATTAGATACATCAAAAGGTGGTATGTGACTGAGAGAATCAAGGGTATTAGGATTAATGTAGTTGTCCTTTGGAAATTCAAGGAGTATTGCCTTCCCCTTATTCTACTTATTAGATGGATTCATGCCAAAATGGTAGTTGTAACTTTGGAACTCAACCTCTAGATGTTTATAATGTTCATATATATGTAAATCTCTTAGAATGTTAACCTCCATCCCTAGATGGCAGAACTTGATACATTGGTGTAATGTCAATGGGACTGCTCGATTCTCATGTAACCACGGCCTACCTAGAAGTATATTATATGATAAATCAAGATCCAACACATGGAAAAGGGTATCATGAGTCATGGGCCCAATGATAACTAAAAATCTAATGGTGCCCTATGATTCACGCTCTTGATTTTCATATGCTTTGATGGTAATAATTTTTACTTGGAGATCCACCATTGTGTACCCAAGAAGTTTGATGAGATTGAGAGACACTATGTTTAGACTTGATCCATTGTCTATAAGGACACATTTCACTTTGTGTTGCATTATATATACTTCAATGTATAATGGATTATTATGCAGTGGGTCAAGAGGTGATATATCACTTTGGTTGAATGTGACTTGTTGGGTTAGAGCTAGGTGTCCAACTAAAGATTGTAATTGGTTAAGGGATATGCCATTCAAAATAGTGGATTGGCTAAGGTATTCATTCAATATTTTCTTGTGGATTGTTAACTTAAATGACAAATCTAAAATGGATATTTTTGTTGACATATTTTGTAATTATTATACTTTATCAAATGTTTTTTTTGAATAATGTTAAATGGCTTATTCCAAGGCCGAATGGCAGGTTGGATGATGGGTGAAGTGGCTGATGGTTATAGTCCTGGTATTGTAATTTTAGACCATTGATTTGTGATTACACAATCAAGATTACATATAGGACTATTGTTTCTAATCGATGATGGTGGAGGGGGCCAAATAAGATAAGTCTTAGTCATTGATGCACTTGAGTGTGGTCATAGGTGAATGATGAGTTATCATTATAAGGTCATAATGTGGGAATCCCTACTTGTTGGTTCACCTGTGTGTGGTCCTAGGTCAAAAAAGGGTTATCAAAATGATTATATTGGTTTGGTATGACTAGTAATGGTCTTGTTTGGTTTAAATTTAGTCAAAGATTGATGGAAATGGTGTTAATGCTACCTCATTAGAAATGACCTACAACTGAGTTATAGCCATGTGCAATGGCATGGTAGGTTTGTTGGTTATGGCCACTATTTTGGCCTTAGTTCTATCCATTATTTTGGTTTTGTTGGTTCTATTATTGATTCTATTAATTTGGCCTTTGTTGTTGTTGTTGATGTTGATGTTGATGTTGTTGTTGTTGTACTAGTTGATTGTTATGTTGAGGAAATGGGTTTTGATACATGCCAAGGTTGTGATTGGATGTGAAAGCTCCATTATCCAATGTGATCTTTCCATTCTCCAACATATTTTGAATGACATGTTTGATTTGCACACAATGTTATAAATTATGGCTTTTAACCCTATGAAACTTGTACAATTATTCTGGCTTGTACCGGTCTAACATGTCTTTACCCTCATGATATTACTCTTTTAGAATAGGGTATCTAATTAGGTTAGCTACTATGAGATTTTGAAAGACTACTTTGATGGGTTCTCCAAGGTTAGTAAAAGGATGGTGAATAGGTGGGTTTCTCCTTGGAGGAGGTGGGTTTTGAAAAGTCAAAGGATATTGTGATTGTTGTATTTGTTGTGTTGGCCTAGGTTGTGCTTATTGTGCATGCTATAACTATTGAAGAGGTTGTTAGGTAAGATTAAGGTGGAAAGGTGGTGTTGGCTGAGCTAACAGTGTTTTCACCATTTGGACATGGTATAACTTTGTTACTTCATTCTCGATAACATTTTTGTTGTAGTTAAATTATTTTGGCCTATCATTGTTATTGGCCTGTGTCGGTTGCAATGCTTGCACTTGGTTTGAATTTTGGTTTTGATTATTGGTCTAATTTTGGTTTTGACTATTATTCTAATTTGTGGAGTTTAGTTTTATGATCCCTTTGTTGGTAAGGGCTCTTTTAATCACTAAACCTTTGTCAATAATCTCTTTGAATGTGTGCTCACACTGTAACTCTAGATAGTAGGATATTTCACTATGTATATTTTTGTTAAAAATAAATGCTAATTACTTATTTGGTAGACTATGGGTAAAGTAGTTTGCAAGGTCTCTCCATTGTTATAGATAAATTACAAAGCTTTCACCTAGTTTTTGCTTTGCTTGTGTTAAGTTGACCAGTGAAATATCATGCTCAAGATTGTATAAGAAGTGTTACACAAACTTGTCTGATAGATCATCGAAGTTAGAAACTGAGTTCTTTGGTAGTTTCAAAAACCATTCCAAGGCTTGTCTAGATAAACTCCTTGGAAATAACAATAATAGATAAATGTCACTATATGCCACTAGATGACATGCAACAAAGAACTTTGTCAGATGTGCTTTGGGGTCACCTTTCCCCTTGTATTTGTCAAACTTGGGTGGCTCATATCTTGGAGGAAATGGAATTTGTAAATACTCCATGTTAAAAGGATATGAACACACATTGTCCAATTTGAAAATTTTAACCTGTTTCCTAGCTTGGATGGCAACAATTACATCCTTCATTTGTTTTAATTCTTGCTCAAGGAAACTCATTGGAATATTGACTTGGATTGATGATTGGGTGTTCATAAGTGGATGACTTGGACTAGGATATGATGGAGGGATTTCTTGGGGTAGGTTAGATTGGCTAGGGAATGGTCCAGGAATGTGCATGCATGGATTAGAGTGTAATTGTTGAAATTGTACCTATGATGGTGTGATATTTTGGTTGGGGTTGGATATGTATGATTGGTTTTATGGATATTGAGGCTAAGATAGAGGGATATAACCATACTATTCCTATTGTGGTTAAATAGGGACTTGTGTCAACTATTCAAACCTTATTGTTGAGTGGGAACTTGTGAGCCAAGACCCTATCTCTAAACCTATGGTACATTCAGCACAAAAGGCAATTGCTACCTAGAAGGTACTTGAGGAACATTAGATCCTCTTTATTGCATGAATACCTATTGAGAAGTGGATGTATGTTAGATATTTGGTACCTGTCATTGACCAATATGAATACATTGTTGATTAGACATCATTTGATTTTGGATTAGTATATTGGCCTATGAAGGAAGAGGTATGTTTACCACTACTTGGTGAGGTGGAACATTTGTTACCCCCTATTGAGGTGGAAATGTGTTTAGCCTTTATTGCATTGGGATACTTGATTGTGCCTACTATTGAGGAATAATACTCATCACATTTTAGGGAGGAGTAGGATTTGACATGTTTTATTATGATACAACACTGCTTATTGGCTGGCTACTTAATCCTATTGGTTGATTGCTTGAAGAAGAAATTGGTTGAGGTTGGGACATAGAAACTCCTACTCCCTAATTTTGAAAACCACTAAAGGTGCTAGCTGAAGGCACACTTTGTTGTTGATTGATAGTTTATGTGCCAACACCACCTTGATTTAAATTAGACATTGCTTGCACATTATTCCCTATGTTTTGCTCAATATCCTGCATAGAAGCCAAAGATATTTCATCTATAATCAGTGTATTGAACATTGTTTAAACTAAAGTGTTTTGTGCAAATATATTTAAACCCTGATTATCTTAACCTATCAACTTTGTTAAAAATCCTATTTGAGGAGCTAAATTAATAAGAGGTGCATTTGACAAGGCCATATTAGTGAAGTTACATGCTAAATTGAGAAATGGCTGGTATGCTTGATGCATTTGGTCAAAGTGGTCATCCATGGGACCTCTTTGTGGGATAAGCACATAGGGATCTTAATAAGGTATTGATATAATGGCATTAGGATTGCTAGAAGAGAAATGTTCATGAGTCTGATTGTAAAACATGTTGGAAGGCCCTCTTTCTATATTTTGTAAGTTTTCATACCCTACCTCTATGATTCTATTGGGATCATATGTTGACAACATCATGATGTGATAAGGTTGTTGTTGAGTACTTTTTGCAACCCATGGTATGCTAGATAAGTATTGGGTTGTTATCCCTTGATCTTGCTCCATATATGGAGGTATAATAACCAAATAGTTGGCCAAAGGATCTTGACTTTGTCCCCATGGTTGAATTTTTTGGGGTGGATAAGAATATATTTTCCAAATGTCATTGTCTTCAGTAGGGTTTTCCATAAAGTCCCCTTGTGTGAAAATATTTCCATATCCAAAATTGTACATAGTTTTACTACATGTATAGTGAGCCATGTTGACATTAAATTACAAATATTTCACAACAAGAGAAGGGATTAGAGCTATATAAACTTTGGAAAAGCTATGCCTTTTGGAAAGACAAAGGGTTCAAATGTGATCTAGCTTGGTTAAAGGTGGAGTTGAATCTCTAAAAAGTCTATGCAAAGACTTGATAAAATAATGTAGCATCAAATGACAACTATCGAGTGTTTGATACATGCAAAAGTCATGAAAACTGATCTAAGAATCAAACTACCAAACTCTAATGTTGAACCATGTTCCAATTAGGTCTAAGATACTAAAGGGAAAAGTTGCTAGGTCTTTTGTCCAAACATGGAGTCAAAAACTAGGCTCAAATAGGATATGCAAGGACTAATAGCCAAACAGTGGCAAAATCTTGACTTAAAAAGGATGATTGATTAATCTAACAAATTTGGAACAATTTAACATAAACAAGGTACATGACTCTAGGCATAAAACATGATTTGATTGGTATAAGATGCTAAACAAGATATGTTTGAAGATAAATTTATTTGACCAAAATAAAATCACAAAACAATATAATTTTTTGAATTAGAGTGATGAATTAACCCAAGTTACATAATCCAAAAGAGGAAGATCTGGGTATCAACCCCATGAATTGAGGTCTAAATCAAAATAAAAAATATTTGAATTTGAAATTATAATATTTAATAAAAGACTCAACTAAGGATAAACTATGAATTTTATGACAAAGAGCTAGAAATATTTGAACAATGTGACCATGATAATGCAATGTTCAACAAGGCTCAAGTGATTGGTTACAAACAAATGATAATAGAGACGCAAGATGAAACAAAACAAGTCTTTTGAAACAAAATGGGCAGCCTAACAACGTTAACACTCCTAAAAGATGATGTGATAAATGGTTTATGTTTCAAGACTTTAAAAGTACAATATTTTTAAATGATTTGGGTAGCATAATGGTGCCCTCCTCAATCAAGTGCTACTCCCAATGTTTTGACACAAAAAGGGAATGTTTGCTCAAAGTGTCGTACAAATGGCGTAATGCTTCCCCAAATAATGGAGTGATGTGGAATCATGACTTGTCAAATGAAATGGTTTGAAAAATAAAAGTTTTAGTTGAATACACCAAGAAAAAATGACCAAAATACACTAAGTATAATCATTCAAATCCTAGCAAGGGTATGGCAATGTGGGGTTGACTAAACTAATTATTTTTAAAATGTTCTAAATGGATCAATTGCATAATGTATTTCACACTAAATGATGCAAAAGAAATGCACTTTAATTAGGTGTTTATGGCACTTGACTTGTTATAAAAAGGTCTTGCCTTTTTTGCAACCACTACATCTATCACTTGCTCAGTGTAGTGCAATGTCCAATGTGTAGATACATCCTAATGCTTAATCCTAACAATAAAATTGGTTTAACTACTCAAACCTCTGATCCTTGTGGAGGTGATAAAGTCAATGCTGGGATATGAAATCTTGGGTCAAATATTCCCTATAGAACTTGTGGGAGGTAATGAAGTCCCCCTCACAAGCTAAGATGCAATGAAATAAATGACATAATAGAAAGACTTTATGGTCACCTCAAGATCACTTAATACTATTATGAGTTTTTAGGGAGGGATTTAAATAACATTATTTTTATGCCTTAGAATAGACTCAAAGTACAATAAGATGGTGATTTTGATCCCAAAAGTTTGGTAAAGGGGATGGATGGGAGAGCATACACGCACGTCTCTTTTTAATAAAACACACAATCAACAAGCAAGTTTACAAATAATTAAAGTGAAGTTAACTTTATTGCACCAAATTTAAAGTGTTTAATTAGATTCATTACTATCCTCTTGGATTTATAATGCATAAATAGAAATAATTACAAACAACCTAAAAATAAGTTGGTGCTTTTGATCCCAAAAGTTTCCTAAAGAGAATGGATGGGAGAGCATACATGCACAACTTCCTATTTACTCAAACAAGCTTAGACTAAAAAAATAATGAAAACAACTTGCACAAAATTTGAAGTGTATTCAATTTTATATCACTAAATAAAATTTGTGATGGTGTTCTTTTAGCCCCTTGGCTTTAAATTGTAAACTTTGAAAGAAACCGAAAAAAATTAACCAATAAAACACCCTAAAAATGTTTCTTTAAACAACAAAATGAAGAATTTCTAGTTTTTTTAGACATCCAAATGAATTTTATTCAAATAGGTCCTACAAAAAAAGGTCATAACTTCATTTAACCTTGAAGCTTATTTATCAAATGAGACAAGCAACTTTAAAGGGTAAAATCTGTCGACCCGAAGGCAAAAACCCAAAAAAATAAAACATGTTAGGTTATGCAAAGGTTATAAAAAATCTCAATAAAAAACTCAAAACAAAATAAACCTATGAAACATGTAAATAATAAGTCAGAAGGTTAAAACAAAGAAAACTGAACATATAAATCATAAAAACCTATAGTCAGTAATTTAGCCATAACTATTAAAATATACATCTATTTATCATGAAATGTTTGGAGGTTATTTATAGGTATAGGGCATACTTTTTTTCAAAAATTTAGGTCAAAATAGTGAATAAAAAAGTTATTAGCTTTGTACTAGCCGTCTTTACTAGAAAATAAAAAAATAAAAAATGACAATCACTAAAAGAGTCATAACTTCTAAACTACACATCAAATTTTAACAAAATTTTGAAAGAAATAAGATAAAACTAGTAAGAATATTATATCAAAAATTTATAAAAAAATAGTAAATTTATTAAAAATAATAGCTATTTTAACATTTGTTTTTGTTCACATATGTGGGGCGTGTAATCATGTCCCACCAGGCGTGTTATTTATGATCAAAGAATTTGACAAAGAGAGGAGGTTAGATCAAGTGTTAGTCCATAAAACCATGAAATCAACACACTAACATAGTAACATATCTAAGCCTAGATTGTAGGGGGAGATTAATAAACAAACAACAATTAAAAATCTAACTAAATACAAAAAATAATAATCTTTACCTTTCTTGAGAGCTCCAAATGATTTATTCATTTGGCTTGCTCGGTTTATGCATAAAAAGTATTCATCAATGACATATGAATAACATCATCTCCTTTATTCAATATTATTTAATACTTGGCTTGATTGATATAGCTTTGTTTAATTTCAATATTATAACACTAGGATTTTAGCTTTATGAATCTATTCCTTCATTATTACTTTGATTGAGCTCCCTAAATAAAGATCTCTAGGCTTTCAAATCCTTTGGAATGAGTTAAATCTTACCATGGTTGATTTTATTAAGTTTGATTGATTTTGGCATACTCAGATATTATTTTAGATTTTTTCTAAAAGTGACAACTCACAAAGGTAATGAGTGTATTCTAGGATGTTCTAAGATGCTCTTGAATTTCTTTTTTAGTAATTGATTTATTAGTTCATGGGTGAACTCGATTAGGATTTGAAATTGGTTTAACTTGATAATTTATTTTGATTAATGTGTGCAAGTTAATTAATTATTTTTAGGCATTTAGTCATTTTTTTGATTTTGATTAATTCAACGTGTATATTTGCCTTGTTTAATTGATTTAATAGGATAAATTGATTTAATGCAAGGTTATAAATCCAAATTTGAGACCAATAAAATTGTTTAGGTTAAATGTTTAATGATTGGTAATAATTGGTCTAATAATAGATGTAAATCCATTGGTAGTCAAATATATATGTCTACAATTATATGAGTTTATATTGGTTGTTAAGATTCTAATAAACTTATATTTATCCATGCATCTATTTAATTTATTTGGTTAATGAATATACTTAATCTGAATATGGTATCAAATGTTTAATTTTTTTACTACATGTATAAGTTATCCCTAAATTAGCATGTTTTGAAGGGTTTCCAATAACCTCCACTAACATGAAACCATAAGACTTTTGTAGCATTATATTGCTCATTAAGAGCATATAGCTGAACATAAATAGATCTCCAAGGTCCTTCATTATCTAAGATAATAAGGAGGTGAAGCTCTTGATCAATACTAAGACCAGTGAAGTGGGGATGGTTAGGCAAAATGACTCAAATGATGAGATCAACTCTATCGAGTTGACTATACCTAGTCAATTTCATTCATAAATGTGAATGATATGTGACAAGGCTAGACTTAAGGAGAAGAAAGGGGAGTGAAGGTGAGCATTTAGACTTAAATCATGTTATATTAACAACCTTAGTTTTAGGGGAGGATGATAATGGGTGGATCAAAAAATTTCTCTTGTTCCTCTAGGGTACTAAGAGCATTGACGATGGGGTGGGGAATAGGTATAGCACAAAAAACTTCAAGTCTCAAATTTTCACTAATATATACTACCATTGATAAGACTAGGTGTCTCGAAAAGTGTCATCCAAAGGAGATAAGAAAAATTATAAGCATATGATCTTGTCTTAGAAATATTTTGTGAAAGGACTTTATATACTATTGAAGTAAGGTTTTAGGATATTTTTGATTGGTTTCATAAGGCTTTGGTAGTTTTATTTTTTTGTTGTTTTTGGGAATATTTAATTGAAATGAAAGCTAACTACTTGCTAAAAATAGATAATAAAAAGTAAATAATGATAAATAACTAAAAATAAAATGAAATAATGCTTCTTTTTGGTGTTTTCAACTCACTTTTCAATGCATGCAAGACAAGCAAGCAAGATATAATTTAATATTGCAAGTGTTGCTTTTAATTTGTATAGATGCAAGCTAAATGAAATTATTTTTGTGCTTTTTTGAATCTTGTATTGATGAATATAGTATGTGAAATATTTTTTTTGGGATATGAAATGTATTTTGACTAGATCATAGATTGGTCTGGGACACAATTAGGACCCAGATCCTTTGAGAATACAACCAATGGCCACAACCAAGTTCATATGCCTTTCTTGATATTTAAATATGGGCAGACCTTAAAAAAACCAAGCCAATTAACCAAATAACTCACATCTCATTGGTGATTTTTTTAACTTAATATGTAAGTAACATAATAGAATATTTTGATATCAAACATCAAACACTACTAAAAACTCAATAAATATTTCGCATATGCAAGCTAAAACATGTTTTAGTGTTTCTAAATCAGTGCACACTAGCTTGAATGAAAAATTTTGAACAAGAGAGAATACTTGAATTCTTATTTTTTAAATTATTAAGCTAAAAATAACATTTCTAATTTAATTAAACAAATAAAATTAGAGTCCAGACAACACCTGTTATTTACCTAAGCTCAACTAGGGTTTTTCTCTTTTCTTTTTTATGAGTTTGTATAAATAAAAACTTTTTTGCAAACTAAAATTTGACAATGGTTACATCTAAAAATATTTGTTTTATATTTTTAAATATTTACTTAGGGTTTAGAATCAAATCTATATGCTCTAAAGGAATATACTGAAAAGCTGCAAGCAAATGAGAAAAACTAACTAATATTTTTATGCAAAGATGGGAAAGATAAGAATTTTTATCCTATCAAGCTTTTATTTTTCAAAATAGATATTTAGAATAATGCAGTAATTGAAACTAATATAATATATTCTATTGAACAAAATAAAGAAACTAAAACTTAAAATCCCAACTTGATCAAGGTGTAAATCAACTAAAAGTAAGAGAAGTATCTATTATATGGTCCTCAACATGTTAACTCCTTTGCTCAATAATGATTAAAGGAAATATATAAATAGGATGATGATCATATAGCAGTATCCAAATGGATAAAAAGAGATACACACAACTATAAACAAAAAATATCTGACTATGACTAGTTAAGAACATTGTTTACAAATATCTGGTTGTAAAAATAATGACCCTCCTTACTTAAAATTATGTAGTAGACATGAAAGATGTTTAAAAAAAAGTTTCAAAGCAATGGTAATTAGGTTCTATCTATAGAAATCTTCAGTACTCTAGGTTCGAAAGCAAATTTTTAGTTCTAAAATCATGCCAAAATTGGTTTACTTATACAAGAACAATGGAGGTTGCATGAAGGAGTCTAATTGAGTTAAATTGGGAGTAGAACTTAGGAGAGACTCAAAATGATTGAAAATAGAATAGTAAATGAGATGATCCAGCATGAAATCAAACACAAGGTGGAAAGATCAATAAATATGAAAATAAACATTCAAATCATAATAAAACTTGATCTTTGAAAGCTAAATTTAGAAGGCAAATAAAAGGTGTCAAAACCAACCTTATATGTAGGGGTAGTTATGTAACCACTAGTTTATGTGATAGAACCATAGAAAAAAGTTACAAAACCACCACCCATTTAAAATTGAATTTCCATATGGATACAAAATAACTATGATGGTTTACGAAACTACCATGGTAGTTTTGAAAACTATGCGATGCTTTTGTAATGAAGAGTGGTGGTGTTGTCATGAATAGCGATGCTTTCATCATGCATAATAGGTTTTTAAAATTAAGATAAAATAAGTTTTAAAGGATAAATAAAATATAAATAAAGGGGGCTTGGAGAGAGAGGGGGTAAAAGAGGAGAATGTTAGAGAGAATCCATTTTCAACATACATTAGGAGGTCACTACATCATCATTAGACATCATGCCATAATGTTATACCGTGTAAATTTTAAGTGCATACAGACACATCCCTCATGTCAAAATCAGAGTGTTATAGTGGGATTGTATCAAAGATATGCTCCCCTGAATATAAAATTAGATTTTGGAATCAAAATACAAATTTCAAAGATTTATAATGATTTAGATATCAGATGGTTCAGTCACATGATATATATTGGCACATCAATATAGATCATGAGGGAATATGCCATGCATTTGAATTTTATAGAGACTTGAGTATAAATTCATATGTATTTTAATGCATATGTATGGGAATATGTACATAGTTTAAAGGAACTTGAATTAGAAGTTTATGCATATACATACATTTGAGATATAGTTTCTCAAGTTCAACATACATATGCATAACATTCTATACCAATTTGGTATAGATTAAATGGAATTATAATATTTCATACACATATAAACACTTTAAGATTAATGACGCATTATATGAGTTCATACACATACATATTATGATGGTTTACAGTTATCATAGTTCCAAAGAGGCATGATACACATTCATGCACATTTACACATTTTTAGTGAACACTATTATAGTTGTTTATTTTTAAAACACTTTTTAGTCTACACCAAGTAGTAAACAAAATTGAACCTATAAATATTTCTATAGTTATTAATTCATTTTTTTATGGGTAATGTATATTGAGTTTTAAATACACTCAATAACAAGGACATTGTTTATAGTAACCCCATCACAAGGTTTTCATTATTTATCAAATAAAAGTAGTTACTTGGGTTAGTACATTATGTACTCCCCATATTTATAATGGTTGGGGAATGTTGTCTTATCAACCTTAGGGATTTCATAGTTACACAAAATTTAGGTTTGATCTCATTCAATTTCTTCATGGTTGAACAAGAGGAACTAATCTCCAAATGCTTTAAAAGAAATAATCTTTATCCAATGATTAACAAAGAAGCATCATCTTCAAAAAGTTAAAAGGGAAACATGGTTTTCATCAACATATAGTTGTATTCATTCCTTTTTATTTAATTTTAAATTCTCATGTTTAGATTTCAAATTTAAATTTATGGATATTGACTACCATATGTTTGTTGCAGGTTTTGATTTTGAGTAACTTGCACAATTAAATATTTTTAACAAACACAAAGTGTTGTGTAGATACTCAGGTATACCTTTTTATTTTAACCTAAAAATTCCATTACTCTAATACAAGGGGCGTTTATAGATAATAAAATCAAGTATTAATTATTTAATGATAATAATCTTTACATAGAGGGAATAAACTATAATACAAGGGGTCTTTATAGATAATAATATCAAGTATTAATTATTTAATGATAATAATCTTTACATAGAGGGAATAAATTAAACACCTAAAAGAACCTTATAGTATATTTATAACATGTGAATTATCCTAAAAATACATGCCCAAATGCTTAATTTATTCCCTCTATGTAGGGGTCATAACCATCAAATTGGATTAGTATCGCTAGTTAATACTGACATGTGTTTGATGATACTGACCCTCTCCCAAAAATAACTACTTTTTAAAATCAAATGTTTTATTAGGTTTGGCCCATATTCCTAGTGTTTTGGTGGTGTGATAAGATACCTAATTAGACTTATACACACACACACACACAAATAAATACCTAGTTTGATAAGGGACTTGGCACTTATTTGGTGGATGATGAGCATAATTGAAGCACCAATTAACTTGAGATAGTAAACCTTACCTATATCCAGATGGGATCATATGTAGATCATATGGTGAGTAGTTGTTTGACTTATTTATTCTACTTATTTCATTAATTTTCAACTTAGAACATGTATTTGGTAAGGTGTCATCATTATGTATGCAAAATTAGTCTCATTTGAAGGTTGAGGTGATTAAAGGTTGTGTATAAGGAAACACACTTTTAGAAAGTAAATTGCATGAAAGTAAGGTACATGAACATAAATTAAAATAATTGAAATATATATCTATCTTATAATATTACCACATTAAATTGAAATATACAAAAAAAATTAAATACTTAAGAAGAGTTTAAAGGACACACTTACAAGAATGAAATGAATTGGAAATGCATACACAATAGAAAGAAACCATCTAATGAATGGGAAACTAGACTACCAAATTCATGTTATTGCACCCTTCCTCAGTTGGATTAGATATTTAATATACTCATTGTCAATACAATTAAATCAAAATAAATATTTATCTATCCAACCATAACATCTAATAGAATTGGTACATGTTCATTACAATCTAATTTGAACCTGATCTCAACATAATACTCTATAATATTATGAAGTCCAAATTATTGATTCTTGATTAAAATATGAACTTATTTTCAGTCTATAATTAATTATTAAATATATAAGTCAAATATTTATTTATAACTACAAGTATCAAAAGGTTATAACCATAATCTATGGTTATTCCCAGAATATAACAATACAAAGATAACATAAAGAATATATGGTGTTGTAACTAAAAATCACAAATAGCAGAAAATAGAAATTAGTTTGTTCCATTGTTAAAAAAATATTGGATGCATGTCCAATGGATTAATAATGATGATGAGGCATTCCAAAAATTGACTTGAATTTTTCTTGATTACATGAATTGCCATATCCCGTAGATGATGGGGGAAATTGGCTTCAAACCATCAACAAACTATCACAACCACCACAAGATGTCAATAGTAGATGTTATGGATTAGCAACTCAATTTATATGTGTTAAGCATGGAATATACTGAGAGGGGGGGTGAATCAATATATTATATATCTTATAAAACTTTCCCTTTATCAAATTCCACTTAATCAAACATTCAAGATATGTAATAAAACTCAAACAATAAACATCACACAAGATAGAGAGAGACACCAAATATAACGCGGAAACCCAATGTGGGAAAAACCATAGAGAACAATCTCAAGTATATTCATGAGAACAAACCCACAAGAGCACCATACCCCTTTATCGAGTACCAACCTCAGTGACAATTCGTGAGCACCAACCCACAGGAGCTTCAAACCCCTTTGCCGAGCACCAACCCAGCTACTATTCATGAGCACCAACCCACAAGAGCACCAACCCCTTTATTGAGCACCGACCCAACAACAATTCATGAGCACCAACCCATAGGAGCACCAACCTCTTTGTGTATACCACACACCTATCTCTCAATGTTGCTATCTCAATAAATGATAGATCAATACAACATCTCTTTCCTTTCTCTCACCTTTGCTCTTCTAAGCTAGATATAACAAATACAAATCATATTCATCTCTCACAATTGCTCTTCTAAGCTAGATATTACAATATCAAATCAACCTCTATCTCACATATTACAAATGGCTTCTCAAGCCTTTATTTATAGCTTTCCAAATGACCTTTGGCCTTCCCCCTTTGTGACCCTTCAATCCTCATGGAAAATGGTGCCAATCTTGGATGACCCTTCATATTCAAGCCTTTGAAAAGTCATGTGGTGACCCTTCATGACCAAAAACGTCCTTCCCACTTTTGTCCTTATCTTTGGTGACTTTTCGTATTCCTCAAAGTGTCCCTTCATGAGAAATTGTGCCCTTACTCTTTTGTCTTCACTTGGTGACTCTTGGTATTCCCCAAGATGATTCTTCATGGGAAAATGCATCCCATCCTTCTTTTTTCTTTACCCTATGGCTCTTCGACTTCTCCATGGGCCCTTCTTTTGTCTCATATGCAACCAAAAATATATTCGTTAATATTAAATAAATATTAACTCACATTAGCCAAGATAAACAATATTAAATGCAATGGGGCCTTTATCACCAATAATGTTAAACCTTTGACATCAATGAGAATATTTCCAACAATATGGGTTATCTCCCAGTTTATATGGGTTAGTTACCCATATTATATGGGTTTGATAGTAGTTGATACATGTTGGTAACAACTACTACATGTTGATTATAGTTGCTATAGGTTGTAGAACAAATGTTATGGGTTGAAAAATAACTGTTACAAGTTATAGATTATCTACTATGGATTGAATAAAAATTGTTATAGGTTACACATAAATTGATATAAATTATTTAACAACTATTATGAGTTTTACAATAGTTGATATGAGTTGTGCCCATTTGCTTTAGGGTGCACCCAATTTCTATGAATCATGCCTAGTAACTTTATGGATTTGTTTCCTCTTACAAGAACCATATTTTTTCATTATTCATTATTAATACCATAAATATTCAATCCATCAAATCATACTAATTTATATAAATATAACTAATTTTACCAAGACAATGTGCATATGCATTATTCATATAATATGTGCATATATCAACATAATATAACCAAAGGAGTGTGAATAACAATAAAGGAAGGTATTTTAGGAAACATTAAGAATAAATATGAAGGGAAATTTTATACCTCATCAGGACACATATATAAACTAATAAAAACTAACCTATTCCTTGAAAATACAAATTTAGTCACTAGAAGTAGTCATAAGCCAAGTCTAAGTTAGACCAAAGCCAAGTCAAAGCTAGAGTTATTAAGTATACAAATCTGAATCAATAGTTGCATTCATATAACAAAGAAGTAAATTATACAATCACACTTGGTGGAAGAACTACATATGGCCTAATTTCCCTCATTGGAGTATCAAGTACATAGGTAATATTCAATCATCAATGGGGTGATTGGGGAAAACTCGACCCATTACACTATCATTTTTTTAGGTTTCTATCCCTCTCAAACATACCTATGGTTTTTAAGATGAAGGTTAATTTATGGAGTTATAATCATAATAAATATTAGATATTATAAATATAGATATTTCAAAGATATAGAAAGGTAACCACATAGTCACAAACCCTCTTTTTCATATAGGTCACTATTGACCAATATAGGTAAGTATTAATAATCGATACTAACCTAAAGCTGAAAGAACCAACCCTATGCAAATAGAACTTGGTTATAGATCTAGATGGATTATAGACCTACTTTAGTCTATGTTCTATGATCATAACACACCCATATCAAGATAATCAATTAAAAAATCTAAGTAATTATCCTTTTGTTGTACTTATTATACTTAGCATATCCACATGCCAAATTGTTGCAATCTATTTCAGGCTTTTACATTCATAATCATGTTTATATTCCATATTAATCAATTTAAATTTACATTCTAATTTCTATCCTATTAGGGTTTGGTAAAATCACATATAGGGAATTCACTAAAAGATGGCCTTTAACGCTGTGATGCTTGGCTTAGGCACACACACACACATGAGAAAATAACTCATAAATCTACTTGCAAACATTCACCACAAGAACATATTCTTTCCATTGATTATCAGACCTTAAAATTTTCAAAATAATATACATTATTTCATCTACATACCTTAAAGGCTTTGGAGTATCAACATGAAGAAAAAACAACAATATTTTCAATCTCAACTAGTTCACATACAAGATCTCTAAGTTTGAATCTCGTTATATTGGAAACCTTAGTTTTAGGGGAGGATGATAATGGTTGGATAGATTTTTTTATCTTGTTCCTCTATGTCACTAAGAGCATTGATAATGAGGTGGGGAATAGGTGTAGCACAAAAAACCTCATGTATCAATTTGACACTAATATATACCACCTCTGATAAGATCAGAGGTCTCAAAAAGTGTCATCCAAAGGAGACAAGGAAAATTATAAGCATATGATCTTGTCTTGGAAATGTTTTTTGAAAGGAATTTATATACTATTAAAGCAATATTTTAGGATGTTTTTGCTCGGTTTGACAAGGCTTTGGTAGTTTGATTGTTTTTGTTGTTTTTGGGAATATTTAACTGACATGAAAGCTAACTACTTATTGAAAATAAATAATCAAAAGTAAATAATGATAAAAAAATAAAAATGAAATGAAATAATGCTTATTTTTGGTGTTTTCAACTCACTTTTCAATGTATGTAAGACAAGCAAGCAAGATCTACTTTAATAATGTAAGTGTTGATTTTATTTTTTCTAGATGTAAGCTAAATGAAATTGTTTTTGTGCCTTTTTGAATATTGTATTGATGATTCTAGTATGTAAAATATGTTTTTTTGGCTATGTAATGGATTTTTACTGGATCATGGACTAGTCTAGGACACAATTAAGGCCTAGATCCTCCGAGAATATAACCAATGGCTAAAACCAACCTCATATGCCTTTCTTGAGATTTGAACAATGGTGGAGCTTGAAACAACCAAGCCACTTAACCAACTCACCCAAATCTCGTTGGTTAAATATTTTTTTACTTAATATATAAGTAATACAATAGAATATTTTGATATCAAACATCAAACACTACTAAACAGTCAATAAGTCTTTCACATATGCAATCTAAAATAAGTTTTAGTGTTTCTAAATGAGTGCACACTAGCTTGAATGAAATATTTTGAATAAGAGTGATACTTGAATTCTTATTTTTTGAATTATTAATCTAAAAATAATATTTCAAATTTGCTTAAGCAAATAAAATTAGAGGACAAATAACACCTATTGATTACCTAGGATCGACTAGGGTTTTTTTCTTTTCTTGTCTGAGTTTGTATAAATAAGAACTTGTTTTCAAACTAAAATTTTCCAATGGTTACAACTGAAAATGTTTGTTTTATTTTTTAAATATTTACCTGGGGTTTAGAATAAAATCTATATGCTATAAATTAATATACTAAAATCTTGTAAGTAAATGAGGAAAACTAATTAATATTTTTGTGCAAAGATGGGAGAGAGAAGAATTATTTTTCCTATCAAGATTGTCTTTTTTAAAATAGATATTTATACTAATTAAATAAGTGAAACTAGTCTAATCTAATCTATAGAAAAAAATAAACAAACGAAAGCTATAAACCCCCAACTTATTCAAGGTGTAGATCAACTCAAAGTAAGAGAAGTATTTATTATGTGGTCTTCAGCATGCTAACTCTTTTGATCAATAATGATTAAAGGAAATATCTAACTAGGAGGATGATCATATGATAATATAAAAATGGAGAAAGAGAGATAGACATAAATCTAAACAAATAATCATTGACTATGATTGGTTAAGAACATTGTTTACAAATATCTAGTTGTAGAAACAATGACTCTTCTTGCTTGAAATTATGTAGTTGACATGAAAGATGTTCAAATAAAAGTTTCAAAGCAATGGTAAGAAGGTTCTATCTGTATAAAGATTCAATACTCTATGTTTAAAATCAAAATTTTAGTTCTAAAATCAATTTAAAATTGGTTTACTTATATAATAGCAATGGAGGTTGCATGAAGGAGTTTAACTGAGTTGAATTAGGAGAGACTCAAAATGATTGAAAATATAATATGAAGTTAGATGATCTAGCATGAAATCAAACACAAGGTGTAAAGATCAATAAAAATGACAATAATCATACAAATGATAACAAAACTTGATCTTTAAAAGATAAATTTAGAAGGTAAACAAAAGGTGACAAAACCACCCTTATTTGCAGGGGAAGTTATGTAACCACTAGTTTATGTGATAGAAATAATGAAAAAAGTTACAAAACCACCACCCATTTAAAATTTAATTTCTATATAGATACAAAACAACTGTGGTAGTTTATGAAAATGCCATGGCAATTCTGAAAACTATGCAATGGTTTTGTAATGAAAAGTGGTGGTCTTACCATGAATAGTGATGCTTTCATCATGTATAGTAGGTTTTTAAAATTGAGCTAACATAAGTTTTAGAGGATAAAATAACAAGATTAAAATGGGGCTTGGAGAGATAAAGGGAGGCCAAAGAGGAGGGTGCTAGAGAAAACCCATTTTCATCATACATTAGGAGGTTACTACATCATCATTAGACATCATGCTAGAATGTCATACCATGTAAATTTTGGGTGCATATAGACACATCCCTCATCTAAAAATGGGGATATTATAATGGGATTATAAAAAATAGAGGCCTCCATGAATATATAATTATATTTTGGAATTAAAGTACAAATTTTGAAGATTTAGAATGATTCAGATATCAGATGGTTCAGTTCTATGATATATATTGACACATTAGTATAGATTATGAGGGAATATGCCATGCATATCAACTTTATAAGGACTTGAGTATAAATTCATATATATTTTATTATATATTTATGGGCATATGTACACATTTAAAATAACATGAATTAGAAGTTTCATTATATACGTACATTTGAGATACAAATTCTTAGGTTTAACATATATGTTGACCATTTTTTCCCTAACGGGCCAAAAATCAGTCCCCTTCTTCCCTTGCTTTTTAGAGCCAGTCATTTTTAGGTTGCATAAGTTCATTGGCCTTGGTTCATGAACTGGTTCAAAGCTTCAACTTGGTTTAACCACTAAGTTCAATGCTTCGGTTGGTTCAATCAAAACTTGGTTCAACCACAGGTTCAAGAGGTCAAGTTTAATGCTCAGTTCAATAAGATGGTTCAATCATTCAGTTCACTCAGTTGGTTTAACAACATCAGTTTAAGTGGCTTCCAGTTCAATCAGACGGTTAATCAGCAAAGTTTAATGGGCTCGGCATGTAGCATTGAACCACTGAATCAGTTTAATTGCTTGGTTCAATGCGTTGGTTCAACGCATCAATTCAATCACTTGGTTCAATGCCATCAAATCATCAGTTTAGTTCAAGTGGCTCGGCGCGCAGTCTTGAACCATTAAACTGTTGAACTAATTTTTGGTTCAATGGGTTGGTTCAAGGGTGTGTCCCAAAGCCGAAGGGTAGTGCTAGGTTCAAATGCCCTTGTGGAGGGTAGTGCTAGGTTCAAAAGCCCTTGTGGAGGGTAGGGGAATTTCAAAGGGCAACCAAAGCAATTTCAAAAGTGCCAAAAGACTTAAGCGATGGGCTGAATTCTTTCAGACTTTTGTTTAAAGGAATTCCTTTAGATAAAAGGCTTGAAGGAATTTGGGCAAAGGATTTTCAAAGGGCCCAAAGGTGTAGAAAAAGTCAAAGTATCCAATTCCCATGGAGTTTTTGTCTACGGGAATAAGGCTCAAAACAAAAGACCCGATGATTTTGCCAAGGATGGTGACGTCCCAAAAACCTTCAATTTTAAGGAGACAAACTAGCCATTGGGTGATAGTTGCGTGAACGTCAAATTTAAAATAGTGAAATAGCTATTTGATTTCAAATTAAAAGAGCACCAACCATGGAAGGAACCCAAGGAATGTAGCAACCTGCCAGAAGATCGCCCCTGAGGGCTGAAGAGCAGGAAGAAGACAAGGAGCAAAAAAGACAAAGCATCCAAGTGGTAACGGGAAGGTGAGTTATTGGTGACCATCAGTGGTTGATATGACCATTAATGGTTAAGGTGATCATCAATAGTCAATTTGATCATCATGGTTGGATAGACCATCAGTGATTGAGACAATCATCGATGGTTACTATGTATAGATCTAGGTTGGTAAATGGTTGATTGATGGGATCAAAAGGTTGGATTCTAGGAGATGAGTTGGTGTTGGGTTGAGTATGAAAGGAAAATAAATTAATTAAATTATAAAAAACAAATACTTATCTTATATAAGTTTGATCGAGTGGGTGCTTGAGGTGGTTGACTCATTGGTGGAGTCTCACATGATTTTGGTAGAGTAATGATACTTATAACTTTGGTAGAGTGGAAGTGGCAAGTTGGCTTTTTGACATGATGAATGGATTGTTGAATGTGTTTGACCTACAAAATAAAATAACTCTATATGCACAAACTCTTGATAATAATTATAGATGAGTTTCACCTCCTTGCTCATCTCTTCTTATAGGCAAGGCAAGAGAGTTATAAAAAGATGTTAACTGGACCTTCTAATTATAACTCGCTCATGTAATGGATCACATATGGATTAAGATAAGATAATTTTATAAAAATAATGTGGGTGGCTTGCATGCTAGGTGGGTAAGAAGGTGCACCCTGACCATTGATAGTTGAAGGTAAAGGGTTAAAGTGGGTAAAAGGTTAGTTAAGCTAGTTTGGTCAAATTGACTATGGGTTAGGCTCAGTTAGGGGTCAAAGGGTCATATTGGTCCCAAAGGGGTACTAAGGTGGCCTAGGGGAATTTTTATATTTATAATCATGGTGTATATACTTATAGTGTCTATATTTTGCCCTTTTTTATTATGTAGCTTGATTAAATAAGCTATAAAACAAAAATGGATTGCTAGTCAAAGGTCTAATTACCTCAAGTATTGGGGGAGGTGTTCCCCCTCAAACTAGGAGGTGATAAGGTAAAACAAAATTAGGTATAGGTTTGATAAGGTGGATGAAGGTGATGATGAAGGTGGGTGCTAGGCTAGGCACTAAAGTGTAAATAGATGCACAAAGTGTGACACAAATTATGATAGCCAAGATTACACATTGACTAGGTTGCCATAGTTGGTAAAAATAAGGGTCAATGCTAGAAGGACAAGAGGAAAATAGATCATGTGACTAAATTTAGGCATGGAGTATAGGTGCACTCATAAGTCTCTTAAGCAATCTCTATGTTTTGGTGGGTATCCAAGGCAAGAAGTGTTCCTGATAAAAACATAAACTAGTCAAGTATCACAGGTATCCAAGGTAGGAAGTGTTCCTAAAAAGACATAAGTGTTTTTGGTAAGTGTAAGGTGGCACAAGTTTAAAAAGGGTCAACATGGAAATGTTGTCACTATGATCAAAGGACTAGGTAAAAGGTCATCATAAAATGTGCACTATTTGGGTTGAAGTGGACCAGTGGCAAGGTGACGAGGTAGACAAGGTAAATGGAAAAGGTAGTTTCCATGGGTGGGTGGGTTGATTTGATTCTACTTAAATAAGGTTACTCAAGGTAAGAGAAAAAGAGTGGGCCACCTAATCATTGATGGTCAGGTTGATCAAGGGTGACCATCGATGGTCAGGGTAGAAACCCTAAAAGTTCATAAGGTAAAAGTGAAAATTGAGTCACTTTTAACTCATTTTTACTTTGGATATTGTTGACTTATAACTCAGGTGATTTTGTCAAGTTTGAGTGAAAAGAGTGCTAAAAGTGACTGCTAAGGTGGACCTCCTGAGTAGGCATGAGCAAGAGGACCTAGTGGACCAGTCGGGATGTAGGGAGCATGTGGGTGTAGATGAGGATGAGTAGGTCTATGGTTGATTCCATGATGATGGTCACAAAATGAGGTAGGGGATGAGTAAATTGTATAAGCTAGCTTAATTTGGTAAATACATTAGGGTTTGAGGGTAGGTTAGGTTTGATTGTTTGAGTTTGAACTATTGTTCCCTAGTTAGGGATTTTGGGGAATTTGAGTAAATTTGTAGGTGAAATTGGAAATTGATAGGGTGGGGTAGGTGTAGGAATTAGGTTAGATGTTAATAAAAATTAGAGGTATTTAGAAGTTTCTATAGGTAGTTAGGTTTTATGGTTTTCATTAGTGAAACACCCATAGTGACCATCGATGGTCAAATCTAACCATCGATGATTAATTCTCATAAAATCTATGGATACCTGACCATTGGTAGTTAACTCACCTAATGAGAAAGATAGTTATTTAGAAAGTGATTTAAATGTTAAGGTAAATTTAAATTTTTTTCTAGGTATAATTTGGCAAGTACTGGGTAGATGGGTAGAAAAATAGGTTAGTTGTTTAAAGGGTTAGATAGGGTAGGATAGGCAATAATGGTATAGGTGACTAAGTTGTGTTTTTGAATTGGTGTAAGCCAGAGAGTAGATATAGATACATGACTAAGTGTTGCTCATATTTGCATAGATCTACCAGGGGATGACCCCAATTGACTGGGCCCACATGGAGGAGGTTAGGTTAGGGGTGATGAGGTACTATCAACATGTGCCTTGGGATGCCTCTATGGTCATATCACTCATCGAGAGATGGGATCCTACTATAAACACCTTCCTACTATTGATCGGCAAGATGATGATCTTACTTGAGGATGCTCATAAGATCACATGACTTCCATTTTAGGGTGATTTGATTTACCACATAGAGTGAGAGGAGTGGCAAGATCATATCAAGTTATTGTATAAACATGACAATGATTAGGTCTGATGGCATGCTGGGGGCTTTAGCTATAACATGCTTTATGTGAGGGCTCTAGGAAAGAGGATACTTTTGATGATGCTTATGATGGTCATCTCATGCTTTTCCCTTACTAAATTGAGCAATGGGAGATTCTCATATTTGCTACTAAAGGTGCTAATTGACCTACTGCTAGGGTAGACTATATTCAACTGGGTAACTATTTTATTAGTATAGATATACAAAGAGCTATGAGGGTTCAGGACCCACAAGTGGTATGGTATTAGTGTTGGCATGGTTCTAGATTATTGGGCCTATGAGCACATCTGAGTGCTGAGGCCAGTGGGATTGTCGTGGGTAGGGTACACATAGATTGAGATCCTAATTATGTTTATGAGGTGGAGGGGTGACTTCATTGCTTCAAGTGAAAGGGGAGGAACCCATGATGTTGATTAGTTCAAGGGTGTACTAGGGGAAATAGTGATCATTGATATTATCTAGAGGCTTTATGGTTAGTTTCCAATATGGCCTGGCTATAGGAGGTAGACATTATCCTTATAAAGATACAGATGGATATTCAATAGGCAGGATGGGGAGGTGGAGCTCATCCCCTTTGATAGGGTGTAGAGGAAATTTGGCCTTTTAAAGGGAATTATAGGTGTATTCCCTAGGTATAGGCATGAGGATTTAGAGATTTATTACTAGAGCCACATCCCCTGCTAACTTTGCTAGATCATGAGGAATTTCTAGCTAGGTCAGATAGATTATGTTGGCTATATAGATGGGTACGTGGCATGGTACTAGGCATTATATGTGGTGGCATATTTTTGTGATGGTGATGATAGTAGAGGTCCTATGGATGTGGACCCAACTAGGAGAGGGGGATAGAGGGCACATGCACAAGGAGTTAGTCCCTATGGATAGGTAAGAGTAGCATTAGCCACTATACAAGAATAGATTATGACACTATAGGGATAGGTGGCCACACTACAGGGTCAAGTTATGACTCTTATAGGTGATAAGGGCTAGGTGTGGGCTTCACTCACCTTGCTTACATAGGAAAGGACTCTCTAAGGTAGAGAGGAGGAGCAGTGGCACCTATAAGACCACCAAGCACCATCCCCATGGCATGATACCTAGATATAGTTGAGGAGTTACAGTATTATGAGGTTATATTTTTGAGTTGATGCCCTGGTGAGCCCCATTGGGGTGAGTATAGAGTGAGCTTGGTAGGTGGTGCCAGTGTGGTGGCACTAAGGTAGTGGGTAGAATCTATAGGTGGATATAAAGGTGTTATAGGTGTATAGATATAGGGACCTAATAGTGCACCAGGAGATGGTGGTGCCCTAGGGGCATAGATAGGACATATCTTGTGATATTTATGTTGTATATGATTTTTATTCTAGCCTATGAGCTGATGTGGTGAGATGTACATTTTGAGAGAGAGACATGTTTATCTGCTTATACACATTATTATGTTATTTAACATATGATATAGGTATATATTTTATCTTTGTTCATTGTTTATGCTCATGGTGTATGATTTACATTGATGATTAATGCTTATGATGTGATATTTATATTGCTGATGGATTATGCTTATGTTATGGATGTTAGACATTGATGTAGATTTAGCTAGCTATGCATGAGATGGTTTTGAGTTGTGGTTATGCTCCCTATTTTCTCATGACATGCTAAGTTTGAATGAGTATATGTTTCATTATTTAGAGTTAGAATTGTGATGAAAAATGGTTGTTTGCTTTTATTACTCATGGATGTTAAAGTTTTATTATGGTTGTGATTATTATTATGATGTTGCCTTTGACACACATAGATATGCATGTTATAATTATGGCTGTTATCTTTGCCTAGGGTGAAGTACATGAGGGAATCTAACTAAAAACACTAGATAGGATAATAAATAATATAATCAAGAGACAAATATCGTAATGAAAATATCAACAAATCATGATAGGATAAGAAGAGGGCATGATTCTTCTTCTTTGATAAGGACTAAAACAACATCAAAGTTGGATTGGCTTAATGAACATAATCCCTTTGAATTCTTTGTATTAGCATTCGTTAGCTGGTTAAAAATGTGTCTTGACCACATAATGCTAAGTAAGCTCAAAATCCCTTGCTAATAGTGTATAAAGGGAAGATGGATGAAAATGGAACCTTCATGTGAGACTAGCATGTCTCTTTTATAGGTGTCCCAAGAGTTAGTATAAACAAGTCTATGCCATACATAGTATAGACTGGTCAATGAGGGAAGTCTACTTGTGAAAACCAATTGCAGTTTCTACCTTATTTTACTATGTGAGAGTTGATTGCAATTTTTAAAATTAGTTTGCTATTGTTATGATTTTAAAAATAGGTCTTTTGCTTTGTTGATGTATATGAGAAGATGATCGATGTAAGAAGCTTTCAAAAAAAATTATGCTTATGACAAATGATTTACTCAGCCATCCTTCAAGGGAGTGGTCTAAGCTTATTTGCTTTGTTCAAGGCTCTATGATAGTTGTCCTTTAAAGGAGTGGTCTAACTTGTATTTGTGAAATTTTAGTTTTCTCATGTAGCTGTCCTTCAAAGGAGTAGTCTGTGAATGTTAAGAATGACCCATGATTGTTATTGGTTTAGATTTTTATTTTTTCTTATTTGATTTTTTCTTGACATAGACATGCTTTTATAAGCTTAAGAGTTCACCTTTATGAAGGCAAAAATAAAATCACAAAAAATGTTGAGTAGGTGTAAAGAGGTTTAGGTGAAAATGATCATGGGAATCAATTCTAATAAAGGGGCAAAAAATACTATGAGAATCATGCCACGGGTAGAGCCATGGTACCCATTATTCAAGATTAGGTTATGATTGTGATATATAATCACATGATTTAGTTTTAATAAGTTTCCCCTAAAATAGGGAGATGAATGTGGTTGAAATCAAGGGATGAGATTAAGGTAAAATAAAAGGTAGACTTGATCCTTCTTATCAAAAGAATAGACACAAATGTGAAGCATTGAGGGCTTAGGTTATGGGTTACCTTTGAGAGAAGACAACTAATATGCTCCTAATCTATACTTGTGGATTATGATATAGGGTCCAAGCTAATTAAAAGAAAACTTGCCCCACTTGATTTTCTCCATATTGGTGACATGTTG
Organism: Torreya grandis; assembly: GCA_037957365.1. Lineage (NCBI taxonomy): Eukaryota > Viridiplantae > Streptophyta > Pinopsida > Cupressales > Taxaceae > Torreya > Torreya grandis. The sequence continues at coordinate 1,794,749 of JARHVA010000202.1, read as the reverse complement.
ATTTTCCTTTAGTACAAGGTCTTCGATGTTGAATTTTTGCATTTTAAGATGTTTGTTATAGACACACTTGACACACTCTTGATAGACATGAAGATGGGTAAGGTATACTAAATGATGTTCATCAAGGATCTTAAGATGAGCTAAATGGTGCTGGTGATAATCATCCTCAATAATGAGATCTTGTAAAGATATGTGAAGAAAGGATATTTGGACTTCAAGGAGAAAGATGACCTCCACTCCAAACACAAGATAAAAATGTGTGGCACCCATAGGGGTTATAATGCTAGTAAGATATGCCCATAAGGTGAAGGGGATGTGCAAATGCCAATCTTGACTAGATTCATTAACCATTTTAGTTAGAATATTGTTAAGAGTTTTTTTAGAGGCCTTAACCTGTCCATTCACTTGAGGGCAATAGGGTGAGGAGAAACTTAACTTAATGTTGAATGCATCACATAGACCCTATACTTGCTTGTTCTTAAAATATTTACCATTGTCGATGATAATCTTATGAGGAACACCAAAATGACAAATGATGTGATGGTTGATAAAATCAATAATATTTTCTACTTTGATCGAGATTAGAGGAATAACTTCTACCCATTTGGTAAAATATTTGGTCATAATGATGATAGAATGGTGTTGCTGTGAGGAGTGGGGGTGAATTTTACCAATAATGTCAAGACCCCATCGTGAAAAAGGCCAAAAATTAGTGGAAAAATGAAGACTATAGCTTGATGCATGGCATAAATTGGCATGTTGTTAACACTTAACACACTTTTTCACATAATCGAAACAATCTCGGTTAAGGGTAGGCTAGTAATAGCCAAGGAAAAGGATGTGTTTAGCTACAATGAGGCCACTAAAGTGTCCCCCATAGATACCATCATGTGTTTCCCTGATAACATGAGAGGCTTTATGACTGTGCAGGAAACAAAAGAGGAGACCATCAAAGCCACATTTATAAATAATTCCTCCCATAATGGTGTAGCATGAGGTACTATGCATAAACACTCTTTGAGCATTCTTGGAAAGCCTATAAGGAATGATGGCAAGATTAAGGTAGTCGAAGGTCTAATGATACCAAAGGTCAGGTTGGGTCTCTTCTACAATAAAAATGGTGGAAGAATCTAGTTTGACATAGGAAGGCTAGGTAAGCCTATGGATAATGATAGATAGCTTAGATTCATAGGGTGTAGATGGGACCTGAGAGGTGAAATAAGCCATGGTATTAGCAAACTTATTGGTAGATCATGAGGTCAACTAGATGTGGTAGTGTTCAAATGATGCTAAGAATTCATCAACTAGTTATTTATACTATTACAAAACATCATTCTTACACTAGTAAGAGCCATTAATTTGATTGACCATAATTTGGGAGTCACCAAAAATGTTGATTGTTTTGACTCCTAAGGTTAAGGCAATTTGAAGGCCCATCACTAGGGCTTCGTACTCAGCCATATTGTTGGTGCATTCAAAATCAAGCTTGATGGACAAAGGAAGAGGCTCACTATCAAAGGGGATAAAGATGATACTATCTCCCACACCATGTTGATGCTTTGATCCATCAAATAACATGGTGACTTGATAGGTGAAGTCCACTTGAGAGAGGGTCATGATGGACTCATCATGGAACTCAAGAGGAGGAGGTTGGTTATCTGCTAATGGTGATTTATCTAATTATTCATCAATGACTTGCCTTTTAATTGACTTTTGTTGAATAAAATCAAGGCCAAACTATGCCACTTGGCCATACATTGGTTTTGGTATGGCTTGGAGTGTATGTACTTGAGTGGGTCGGTATTGGTTATAACATAAGTTTTATGGTTAAGCAAGTAGTGATGAAATTTAGTGGCCACAAAGACTAAAGCTAAGAAAAATTTCTCAGTGTGGGTATACTGAGTCTCATACTCTACAAGTGTATGGATAATTTAGTAAATGGTTTTCTCTCTATGTTGTTCATCCCGATGAACAAGCATTGCCCCTAGGGAATGGTCAGTGGTAGAGATATAAAGGTAGAAAGGTTGGTCATCTTGGGAGGGGTGAGGATAGGTGGAGACAAAAGGTACTTTTTGAGTGAATCAAAGGCCTTTTGATAGTCATTATTCCACTTGAAAGATACATTCTTATTCAAAACGTGGTAGAAGGGTTGGCATTGGTTTGAAAGTTAGGAGATGAAGTGACGGATGGATTGAAGCTTTCCCTACAAACTATGGAGTTGCTTAAGGTTGAATGGAGGAAGCATGTTGAGGATTGCTTTGATCTTAGTGGGATCAACTTTAATTCCCTAAAGGGAGATAATAAAACCCAAAAACTTACCTGATAAGACCCTAAAAGTTCAGTTCTTGGGGTTGAGGTAGACATGGTAATGGATAAGCTGCTCAAAGATGATATTGAGAATGGCCAAATGATTCTTTCAGAGTTTGGATTTTCTGAGAAGGTCATCCACATAATCCTCTACAATCTTATGGATAACGTCATAGAAGATATAAGTCTTAGCACATTGGTAGGTCACACTGCATTCTTTAATCCAAAAGGCATGACTCTATAGCAAAAGGTCCCCCATGGGGTGGTAAAGGTGATTTTTTGCTGATTTTTAGGGGTAATTAAGATCTGATTGTAACCTAAGAATCTATTCATGAGAGATAGCATCTCATGACTAGTTGTAAGATCAACTAGCTAGTTGATGCTTGGTAGAGGGAAGCCATCTTTGGAGAAAGTAAGGTTGAGGTCATGAAAGTCCACATAAATACATAGTCCCCCTGTGGATTTAGTGATAAACATGACATTTGAGACCCATTGGGGATAGTTGATAGGTTGAATGAAATTGATAGATAAAAGACACTAAAGCTCTTATTTGATGAGAAGGGTTATGTAAGGGTTCATGCATCAAAGTTTCTACTTGACAGGCTTGGCATCACGGTGGGTGACTATGTTATGGGTGGAAATAGAGGGGTCAATTCTAGGCATGTCACTATAAGACCAATAAAATGCTATGCTATAGTTTTGGAGGAAGGAAGGGAAGTCTTGAAGTTCTTTGACATTCAATGATTAGACAACTTTGATAATAAAGGGATTATCTAGAGTGCCCAAGTTGATATTTGTGATAGATTAGTTTAACATGGTTGAAGTCTCAAGAAGGTATTTATGGATAGAAGAATATGGGTCTCCAAGGTAAGTGAGAATAGAATCATCATCCTAGCACTAAATAATGTTAATGGTAGGGGAGTTATCTCCTATAATATTAATATGGGTCAAAGGGATGGTTATTTTTGCCCCTTCCTTTTGATAAGTCAAGGGTCTGAGGCTAATTATGTTGATGGAAAAAAATTCAGGTGGGATGATGTCATTATGCTCACATGCAAGCAAAGGAGAGTTTGGTGAGGAAGGGGTGTCTTCCTCAATAATGTTGATGGTAGGTGGTTTGGTTTGCTTCTTGGTGGGTATAATTAAACTAAGGCCATGTCTCTCATGAGGCTTTCTATTCTTAATGGAAATTAATGCATGTGGGCCATCCTCATATCACCCAAGACCAATTCCTTTCCAAGCACACCTGTGAAGGTATGTTTTATTAAATCTTAGTTTATCTAGATAGGAGAAGCCAGAGGTGAATGGTCAAGGTAAAGAGGAGGTGGTCGAATCACCAAGGGGTTTTTCAAGTCCCCCATAAATGAAATGGGTTTGATAATGAAAAGGTCCAAAGGGAACAATAGTTTTGACACTAGGGTCATAACCTGACTGGTTAGTAAATTCCCCATACTTGTGAGGAGTAGGGAAGGTGTCAGGGGATAAAAGGCAACATTACCCTAGCAAAAGTGGTGGAATGGCTATTCCAAAGGGTCTAAGGTGGGGATCTAGTCAAAGGGGATGGATGAGCTAGTAAATGCTTCATTGGTAGAAGGAAGAGTGACTTCCTCTTTTATGGTGGAGGTCTTGTCTTTGGTCAAGGGATGTCTATTAGATAGGTGTAAGAGGAAGTCATTAGGTTGATAGGTCATGTTGCATATTGAAAAGGGACTTGGGTCAGTTTAGATGGTGATGACTTGGCCTTTATACTCAAATTTAATGCAATGATGTAAGGTAGAGGGGACACAACCCATGGAGTGGATCCAAGGTCATCCCAATAAAACATTATATTGGAATTCACCTTTCACTACATAAAAGAGTTTGAGGAGTGTGCAAGGTATCACACAAATATAAAGGACAATTTTTCCCAGGGTAGTGGTCATGGTGTCATTAAAGGAATGGAGGATGGCTAAGGTTTTATACATGACAATGTCCAAAAGGTTGAGTTGGTTAGAGGAATGGGAAGAGATAATGTTAATATATTCTTCCCCATCAATCATGACCCATTTAATTTAGGTTTGGTTGATGTAAGAAGTAATAAAGAGAGGGGGATCTGGGTCATAAGGATGGATGGAAGGTATTTTTGAGTCCTTGAAGGTGACAAGGTTATAAATTTGAAGAGCTCCAACAAAGGATGGTAGAGGTTGATGATCTTATGGTTGGACCTCTATCTATTGCAATGCCTCTATCATTACTTGGTGATGATGAGGTGAAGTGGTAATCAACTCATATAAGCTCATCTTCGCTAGGGTTTAGTAAAGTTTTTTGAGCACCACTCTCCTAATGGATTCAGAGGGTTAGATTGGGAGGCACTTAAGATAAATACCTTGGTTTTGGGTGAAGGTGAAAGTGTTTGGTTTTGATTTGGTTGGGAGGTAGAAGATGGGTATTTCCACATAATGGACACTTTGGCCTTCCCCTTATCCTTTTTTTGTGCTCTCATGACCACATGAATGGTATGGATAGAGGGAGGAATTAGGGTAGGAGATTCATTCGATTATTCATCACTCTAAGGTGAGAGTAGAGGAATAGGTGGGTTTTGGCTAGTGGTTATTGGTTGTTGGGTTGGTAATAGGCCTGTGGGAGGTTCATTTGTTAATAGATCATCCTCATCATAGAGATAATGATTAATTTTTTGGAGATCTTTACAATTTTCCATGTAATGGTTTGGTATCTTATGATAGGAACACACTTGGTGGCCATTTTATTAGATGGGTTTTGAATTGAGAGGGTCAAACAACCTAATAGGGACTAAGGTCAAGCAATAATATTCAATAACCTTTGTAAAATGGTAGAGTAGGACTCAGCTAAAGGTAGAGAGGGTTTAGGGGTTTTAGTCTTGGTTGGTAAGGTGAGAGTCTTTTTGGGATATGGTTTGGTGATGAAAGGTTTAGGTAAGGTAGCATGTTTGGTTAGTGGTTTTGGCTTTGGTGAGGCAAAGGTTGAGAAATTGGAGGTAGGGGGTTTCAAAGTAGGTAGTATGGTCAATGTTGGTTTGGTGCAAATAGGTGTGTAAAAAAGCAAATTTGCTGGGGTTATCAAAATGGTAGTTGAGTCTTGGTTGGGACAACTAGCTTCCTAATCAGAGTGGAGGGATGAGGCCCCAAGATTGAGGGTAAGGTGGTTAGAGGTAGGAGTTTAGATCTCTGGCCTTTTGGTATCTCTACTCCCTTGGTTGATTTGGGTTGGTGCTTAGTTATTGGGTTCAGTGAGGTAAGCTCTACCTTCATAGATGGGTGATTAATATTATATGTAGGGAAGGTGCCATGGTTCTTGGTTGGTTTGATCAGTTTAGTAGGAGAATGTGATTTGGTTTCTTGGAGTTTAGGTGCCTTAGATGTTTGAAGAATAGTTGGATTCGTAGAAGATTTCATCAGTTTGGTTGGTAAGATAGGAGTGTGGACAATAGAAGTGGTGGGTTGGTTTTATAAAGGTGTGGGTGGAGGTTCTTGCTTGGTGATATAAGGTAGCCCTAATTTTACCTAAAAGGTGGCTCAATTTATGTCAAGGTTGGAGATAAATTCCAATTTCTTCACTAACCTAGAGAATGGTTTGTAGGCCAATTTTATTCCCTAGATATTGGACCTAAGTGATAAGCCCATAGGCTGAGATAGAGGGATGATAACCTCATCATTTTCCTCAATGAAAGGATGCAAGGTTTGAGTGGGTGACTCCTCCATGGGAGGTGAAAACATGGGGGATTCCTCTTTAAGGATGCTCTTTGAAGGGGTAGTAAGTTGCTCAATGGTTAAGAGAGAAGGTAAAATGGGTGCTTGTTCTAGAATGTTAGCTAAGGGAGGGGTTGATGGATCCACTACCTCAATAAGTGGAGAGGGTGAAGGATAGATAGGTTGGTCAGTAGGTTCTTTAGCAACAAGTTTGCTAAGAACCATGTTAACGTTATGGGTATCATGAGAGCACGCAACTATGTTGCTCTCATTCTTTGTAGGCACATGATTGGGAAAAGGCTACTTAAAGATGTTAAGGGCCTAGTTTTGAGGTGCATTAGGATTGTCCAACACAAGCTCACCCTTATCAATGAGAGATTAGACAATGCTTTTGAAGGTGTTACACCTACTAACATCATGCCTTATCACTTGGTGGAAGGCACGTAGATCATTCTCATTGTACCAGCTAGGTGCAAGATGAAAGGAATCAAATTTATAAGGTGGTTTGATAAGAGGAAGTTGTATGATATTAGATTTCAATAGCTTCTCTAGGATTGAAGCATAAGATTCTCCAAGTAGAGTAAATTGCTTCAGGGTGTTCCAATTTTGGTTTCTCACATTTTATTTTGAGGAAATAGAGGAATTTAGTTGGTTGGTAAATGATGGGGAAGTGACTTTAAGGATGAATGCATTTTTAATGCCCTTATTTTTGGTCTTAGTATTGGTTTGGTTATTCAGTGTGAAGGAGGAAGACTCATTGGGTTTATAGGTAGAGTTCTTGTCTTTTAGTTTTAGCTTTCCTTTGTCAATGCTCTATTCTCTAGCTTACATGCCATGGTGAAAGCTTCATCAAAAGTTTAGAAATTTCAAACATGTAGTTTGGAAGAGTTATGTTTACCACATGCCTAAGCAAAGATCTATATGATTTTAGGTTGAGGTCTGGAAAAGGAAATTTGATTGATTAGGCTCCTCCAATGAGCTACAAATTCAGTAATAGATTCATCAACAAACTACCTAATAGAGTAGAGGTCAGTGATGGAAACCTTCTTGGAGATATTTATAAAAAAGTGGTCTAATAAATTTTGAGCTAGCTGGGTGAAGGAGAAGATGGAATTCTTGGTTACGGAACTATACAAGTATAATGCCGATCCTGATAAAGACATGAAAAGTGCACCAAAGGAGGACACCATCATAGGAAATAAAATAACATGAATCATTGAATGCCCTAAGGTACTACTAGGGCTCTTCTTTACTCTAAAACTTGGGAAGTTCCCATTGAGGGGGACATGGCTTGATAGGCACAGATGGGTGGATGGGCTCATTATAGATCTGGTCATAGGATAGGATATTATTAGACCTAGAGATGGATGACTCTAGAATTATCATCTTGTCCATGAGTATATTAATTAGGTCTATTTGGGGTGGTGCACTTGAAGGGTTGTGAGATGCATACTATGGTTAGGTTTTAGTGACATATTGATAATTTGTAAGAGGTCGAGAAGTTACCACATATGGTTAAGTGGTCACAAGTGGTTAGGTTGAAGCCACATATGAATATGTGATCACTAGTGGTTGGGTAGAGGGTATGTACTATTGAGTGGGCACAAATGGTTGAGTTGGAGGTAAGGGACAAGTGGTAACCCTGGTAGTGATAAGTGGTAAGGTAGAAGGTACTGGTGTTACTATACTTTGAAGTAGAATAGGGGTAGCCAGAGGAATGGTAATGATGGTGGTAGTGGGCACCCCAATAGTAATTAGGGTATGGGTAGGTAAAGGCTGGGTGATAGCCCTATTGGAAGAATTATGAGTTAGACTAAGAGGTTTTTAGGTGTTATAAGGTTGAGTTGGTTAGTTTTGTATGGTTGTTTTAGATGGGTTTCTAGCTGAGGTAGATTCTTGAGTGGATAATGGTTGGGTGGTGATAGTAGTAATAGAAGAGTTGCCTAAAAATATTAATGGTATGCCATAGGGTGGATTGGTAGGTGGTACTAGAATGGGTGTATGATGAGATACTATGTTAAGATAATGATACAAGGCTATCAAGTTATTATCCAAAAAGGAAACAAAGTTGGGTCACCTTGGGAGACTACCCAAGGCACACTAGAAGCATCAGAATGACTAGGAAAACTCTTAGCATCTAAGATATACTCCATATATGAAGAGGTAGAGGAGACTGGATAATCTATAGATGGGTCTTGGCTTGCTAAGTCTCTTCATTGTTGATGAGTAAGAACCATGCAAGTAGGATGAGAAGAAAACACAAAGAATCATATAACTCAAATAGAGAGAAAGCAAGAAAATGATCAATAAAATCCAACACACATTAGAGTACATTAAAATCTTGTGGTTAATTTTAATCTCACTTTTGGATTTTGCATTAAGTTATGAGAATGTGTGATAGAAGTTAGCTTGTAGATTAGGTACTATAGAATAAATCTATGGCTAGTTTTGAGTTGTTTAGGTTCTCAAAAAAAATGTATTAGGAATCAATACATTATTTGGTATTGAGGCCTACCCCCTCACTTCACACACTGTAGTGATAAAGGTATCGAGTGCTTAGACAATATATATTGATTTCTAGAGTTTATACTCAACTAAAGAGTTTAATTAGTTCTCCCCTTGGTAATGACCTCCAAGTAGGATCATTGGGAAAGGGTAAGGTTACCTCTAGGTGATAAAATCCAAGTCAGTCTTTATCTCAAGGTTGTTTGATGTTTACTTGATGAAAGTGGTTTGGTTTAGTGTGTGCAAAAAGAGTGATGATATGACAGGATTACTTTGATTTTAAGTTAGACTATATGAGATAAACTTGCAAGCAATCAATGTATGCACTTAATTTTAAATCTAAAAGAGATTTTAGTTTCATTAATGAGCAAAGATAGAGAGAAAAGCATATAGATGCAAAAAAAAACCCAAAGTAAAGACTCAAGATCCCGTCAGGCATGCCAAAATGTTTTAGTGAATTTCAACTTATATTTTGAGAAGGGAAGAAAAATAAATAAATATAGTTATGGTTGAAAAACCTATTTGGTTATGCATGCATTGAATCAGATGATTGTGAAGAACTCCGCTTTGGCTTGGAAGGATGACCTTAAAATAAGACAACACTAAATAAAATTATTGGTTATATAGATCGATGATTGGATTGCCTAGCGTTGACTAGATCTTGGAAGCAAGAGCTTCCTTGGGGGCTATCAATCCACACATTTTAAACAATTAAGTTTGTAAATATAATAGAGAGTACTTGCATTAATAATCAAAAGGTAATGAAATTGAGCATAAGAAATATTTTCTAAATAAATAGACTATAAATGACTAATAAAATGATAAACAATTTAATACTAGTGCTAAATGGCTCATGTCTATTTTAAAAAATTAGGTAGGGGTTTGTGAATAGGTAGGGACATAGAAGACTAAATTTGGTGGGGGTAAAAGGGTGAAAATAGCTTGCTATAATTTCTTGCCATAGTGACCATTTGTTAGGTTTTGGAGCTAAAAGCTTCAACCCTTTGCAAATAGGTGGAACAAGAAGGTTGCTGAGATCCAGGAGCACCAGCATCGGTAGCAGGACCGACGTCGGTCGTGACCAGTGCAGAAGGCCACCGGCGACGGCAGGGAGTCGGCCGACGTCGGTAGAACCAGACTAGTATGGACCGGCGTCGGTCGCCTGTGTGTTCCAGAACTGTTCGTTGCATGGACAGTTAGTTAAGTGAACGAAGAGTTTGCATGTAAAGGCCAGTTAGAGTCTTTGGCTGCGAGGATAATTGTCTAAATTAAGAGTCTAAGTTATTATTTAAGTCTGGGATCTATTTATAGACCCATTGGCATGTATTGTATAAGCATGAGATAGAAAGGAAGAGTTCCTTCTAGTTGTAAGATCATTGAGTTGCAGGTTGTTGCAAGCTCATAGGAGATCTACATGTGAGTATGGTCTGTTGAATTGTAGGTTGCAGGTTCATGGGAGATCAACTTGAAGTGTTATAGAGTGCTTGGTGTACCGGCAAGGTTATCACTGACTGGTTGGTGAGGTGAACACCAATTCTTTGTGTGAGTTGGTTGTTGGGACCATTTTTTGTGTAGGAGAGTGTTGTGTAGAAGAATTACTGTACACTTGAGGTGTGGGAAACCTCTGTAAGGTGGAAGAGTGTGGCGGCTCTTTGTAGTATTCTTTTCTGTAAAGTGTTAATACAAGATAGTGTATTGTCTCTCATACTTTGTGCTATTGGTGAATTCTAGTTACTTGTGTTTCTGGTTATTTCTGCATATTTAATTGCTTATATTTGGTAATCACACTGTGCTCTTTCTGAGGAGCAAGATCCTAACAAGTGGAATAAGAACAGGTGTGTTTGTTCTTGGATTTCCTCCCCTACAACTGGTATCAGAGCTTTTGGTTGGGATACTAACAAATTGGTTTAGATCTGGGTAGTGTGTTTTGATTACAGGTTACTCACAGGGTTTCTGTTTGAGTGGGAGTTGAGCAATGGCAGAAGACAGTCAACTACAAATGGAAAAGTTTAATGGCAAGAACTACCAATTGTGGAGGATACAGATTGAGGATTATCTATATCAGAAAGATTTGTACTTACCGTTGGGTGGGGTTAATTGCAAACCCTCAGATATGAAGGATGAAGAATGGGAGGTTCTTGATCGGAAGGCTCTGGGATCTATTAGATTGAGTCTTGCATCATCTGTGATTTCTAACTTATCACAGTGTAAGACAATGGTGGAGTTGATGGAATCTTTGGCAAATTTGTATGAAAAACCCTCAGCTTCTAATAAGGTATTTCTTATGAAGCATTTATTTAATTTGCAAATGTTGGAAGGTGGATCTGTTCATAGCCATCTTAGTGATTTCCATGGTTTGGTAAACCAGTTAAGTTCAGTCAATATTGTATTTGATGATGAAATTAGAGCTCTCTTAATCTTGTGTTCATTACCTGAAAGTTGGGAAGGTTTGGTAATGGCAGTTTCTAATACTGTGTCTCCTTCAAAAGTCTTAAAAGTGGATGATGTTGTGAGTGTGATCTTGAATGAAGAGATACGCAGGAAAAGCACAGGTGAATCATCAGGGGATGCTTTGAGTGTTGAAGGCAGAGGAAGGCCAAGAGAGAAGATAGAGCATGGGAGATCAAGGTCGAAGATAGGCAGAAGATCCAAGTCCAGGTATGGCAGAATAACCTGCAGGAAATGTGGAAAGCAAGGGCACTTAAAGAGAGATTGCAGATCAGGTGAAGATCAGCATGAAGGACATGGAGAAGAAGTAGATGTTGCGGATTACATTGCACATGATGCTCTGGTATGTTCTTTGGATAAAGTAGAATCTTGGGTTTTAGATTCTGGTGCCTCTTTTCATGCATCCCCACATAGGGAATTTTTTCATGAGTATGTCCAGGGAGACTTTGGAGAAATTTGTGTAGGGGATGGTAAGCCTTGTCATATTGTTGGCAAAGGAAAAGTGAAGCTGAAATTATAGACAGGTGACACATGGGTGTTAAAGGAGGTCATGCATGTCCCAGTTTTGAAGTGGAATTTGATTTCTGTTAGAATTTTGGGTGATGAGGGTTGCACAGTAACTCTCACAGCGGACTCTTGGAAGGTTACCAAGGGTACACTTGTTGTAGCTAGAGGTAAGAAAGTAGGTACGCTTTATCTATCTACTTATATTACTGATTCTCTTTCTGGGTTATCTACTTCAGCTGTAGATTCAGAGATGTGGCTTGATAGGCTTGGTCACAGAGATAAGAAGGAGATGCTTGTTCTTGAGTCAAAGAGTATACTTTCGGATTTGGAAGGCATGGATCGTGGTTTATGTATGCAGAAGAAGAAGGTGACGTTTCTTGAGGAATCCGATGTTAGTGACAAGAACAGGAAAGCCTTGGTTTTCAAGGAGAAGGTGACGGATAGAGTTTAGCACAAGGTGCAGAGGAATTTTGAGCAGAGCAAGGGTTATTTGGACAAGGGTTTGATCCAAAAGGAGCTCGTGGGAAAAAGTCAGGTCTCACTAGAAAAACACAGAGATCGACGTCGGCAGAAAAACTGGCATCGGTGTCCAGACAGGGACTGACGTCGGCTATGTGCAGCCCGACGTCAGTGACTCAGGGCAGATAATGATCAGCGTTGGCCAAGGGAAACCGACGTCGGCAAGGTGGCAGTCGCAGGGAACCAACATCGGTCGGCTGTAGACTGAGATGTGACCGGCATCGGTCACTGAGACGAATTTTGGGTGGACAGCCAGCTGTCATGGAGTCTCAAGCACCCATATGGAGGACTGAAGGTGTAAGTAAGTTCTTAAATTCATCATTTCCCTTCTCTACACTACTTGTTGCTCACTTATGGCATAGGACCAGGAAGTTATTGAAGAAGCAGAACAGGTAGATCAAGGAAACAGTGGGAGCTTGGCATGGATGAGGATGTGATTCCTTGGAGGAGAACCAAATAGGTGTTTTGGGCAGAGTTGCCAGCTGGAAGTAAGCACTGAGAGATGAATGGATGTTCAGGATGAAGAAGAGTGGAAATGGATACGTGAGATGGAAGATCAGGGTATATGGTCTTGTATTAGCTGCAGGACAATGGAGGTTTGATCATTGTGTTTCTCTTTACCAGGTTGGATAATATTAGCTACATTATCCTATTTTTGTATGATGTGCTTGTTGCAGGGTTACATATACAGGTATTGCTGAACTAAAGGTAAAGCTGGTTCAGGGGTGTGTCATGGAGAATCTGGGAGCAATAAGATTCTTTGGCATGAGTGTGTTCTAGAGACATGGAGGTCTTTTTGACTTTGTTTCAGGATGATTGTGTGAGACCGGTTAGCACGCCGATGGTTGGACAGTTCACAGAACAGGTGTCTTGATTCACATAATGAGGTTAAGTGCATGGTATGTACTAAACCTGAGTTTTCCCAAGTAGTGGGAGTTGTCACAAGTTTGGAGTCAATCTGGGAAAGTAATACTAAAGGGCAGTTCAGTGGGACCAGCATCAGGTGCACATGCTATGCAGGGTCAAGTTCTTATCTACATGGTTGTAGATGCGGATGTGGCAGGTAATTTGGATGACAGGTTTTGCACTATAGGATTTGTGGTGGTTGGTCTTCAAGAGTGATCTTGAGGAGGGATACAAAGCCAAGGGAACAAACTAGACAGAGTACAGGTATAGGTACAGGTTGCAGCTATTTATCTCCAAGTGGGAGATTGTTAGGTTGTGGAGCTAAAAGCTTCAACCCTTTGCAAACAGGTGGAACAAGAAGGTTGCTGAGATCCAGGAGCACTGGTGTTGGTAGCAGGACCGACATCGGTCGTGACCAGTGCAGAAGGCCATCGGCGATGGCAGGGAGTCGGCCGACGTCGGCAGAACTAGACTATCAGGGACCGGCGTCGGTCGCCTGTGTGTTCCAGAACTGTTCGTTGCACAGATAGTTAGTTAAGTGAACGAAGATTTTGCATGTAAAGGCCAGTTAGAGTCTTTGGCTGTGAGGATAATTGTCTAAATTAAGAGTCTAAGTTATTGTTTAAGTCTGGGATCTATTTATAGACCCATTGGCATGTATTGTATAAGCATGAGATAGAAAGGAAGAGTTCCTTCTAGTTGTAAGATCATTGAGTTGCAGGTTGTTGCAAGCTCATAGGAGATCTACATGTGAGTATGGTCTGTTGAATTGCAAGTTACAGGTTCATGGGAGATCAACTTGAAGTGCTATAGAGTGCTTGGTGTACCGACAGGGTTATTACTGACTGGTTGGTGAGGTGAACACTAATTCTTTGTGTGAGTTGGTTGTTGGGACCATTTTTTGTGTAGGAGAGTGTTGTGTAGAAGAATTACTGTACACTTGAGGTGTGGGAAACCTCTGTAAGGTGGAAGAGTGTGGCGGCTCTTTGTAGTATTCTTTTCTGTAAAGTGTTAATACAAGATAGTGTATTGTCTCTCATATTCTGTGCTATTGGTGAATTCTAGTTACTTGTGTTTCTAGTTATTTCCGCATATTTAATTGCTTATATTTGGTAATCACATTGTGCTCTTTCTGAGGATCAAGATCCTAACAAGTGGAATAAGAACAGGTGTGTTTGTTCTTGGATTTCTTCCCCCACACCATTGGTGGTAGATGTGATCATCAGTGGTTAAGGTGACTATTGGTGGTCAATATGATCATTAATAGTTAGACAAACCATCAACAATTGAGACAACTATCAATGGTTACTATGTGTAAATCTAGGTTAGTAAATGGTTGATTGATGAGATCACAAGGTTGGATTCTAGAAGATGGGTTGGTGTTGGGTTGAGTGTAAAAGGAAAATAAAGTAATTAAATACTAAAAAATAAATACTTATCTTATATAATGCTACTCGAGTGGGTGCTTGAGGTGGTTGACTCATTAGTGGAGTCTCACATGATTTTGGTAGAGTAACAGTACTTAGCGCTTTGGCAGAGTAGTGGTGTCAAGTTGGCTCTTAGACATGATGGATAGATCATTAGATTATTGATGGTGATTGACATACAAAATAAAATAACTCTAGATGCACAATCTCTTGATAATAATTGTAGATGAGTTTCACCTTCCTGCTCCTCTCTTCTTATAAGCAAGGTAAGAGAGTTCTAACAAGATGTTAATTGGGCCTTATAATTATGACTCATTCATGCAATGGCTTTCATATGGATTAAGACAATCTATTTTTAGAAAAGCAAGGTGGGTGGCTTGCACGTTATGTGGGTAAGAAGGTACACCTTGACCATCGACGGTCAACGTGACTGTCAGTGGTCATCTTAACTATCAACGGTCAAGGGTAAAAGGTTAGTTAAGCCAGTTTAGCTAAACTAACTACTGGTTAGGCTCAGTTAGGGGTTGAAGGGTTATATTAGTCCCAAGAGGTCCTAAGGCATTTTAGGGGAATTTTGACATTTAGAATCATGGTGTGCAAATTTTTGGTGTCTACACATCCAATTAATTTTACTAGTCAAAAGTTATCTATGACTAAGAATAGTTACACTACCATAGAGTGTGAAGCCCTTGCAATAGTATTTGCACTATATAATTTTTTTCATTATGTGTTAGCTAAATCATTTGAATTATAAACCGATCATCAAACTCTACACTACCTAGTGAATAAACCCTAGCTGGGAGATCACATATCTTAGTGGTTAATGCTTTTCTAGGAGTTTTAGTTCTAGATTAATGTCAAACATAATTAAAAGAATATGGGACCAAATCATTTGAATTAACACCAAAACAATGAAGAACCAAAATAAATTCAAGATGAATCCCATAATACACACATATTCTGTGTTTGTGATTCTTGAACAACTAGAGGAGATCACACAATTTATAGAATAGGGGACATTCCTAGAACACTACACAGAACGAGAGAAGTAGTTGATTACAAAATACCTTCCTTTTAGTATCATTAGAGTATTCATGTATTATTTAGGCAAGGATGAAGTATTACACAAATTATCATTCAAGCATGAATGACCTCAAATACTCAAGGAAACACATCAGGGGATTATTGGATGTCCCTTCCCTAGAGATCCTATTGCAAGAAAAGTTTTGAAAAGTGGCCTATGGTGGAATTATTTATTTCAAGATGCACATCAAATCACATAATAGTGTGATGTCTATCATGGGATAGGAAGGCCAAACTAGTGGGATGAAATGCTACTTCAACTAATGCTTGCACAACAACCCTTTGAATAATGGGGGATTGATTTTTTTAGGCCTATAAATCCATAAAAAAAATGCAGTCATGCATGGTATATAATCAATGACTGACTACTTTAAAAAGTGAGTCAAAGCTGTTACAACAACTAATTACAGTGCAAAAGATACAATGAAGCTCTTGTATGAGAACATAATAACTAGGTTTGGGTTTTAAATTAAGTTGGCAAGTGATAGAGGTACACACTTTTTGAATAAAACTATAAAGACACTCATTGATGAATTTCTCATATTGCACCATTAAATATAGTTTATCACCCTTAGGTGAATAGTGAATCGAAAGTTGCAAACAAAGTATTGGGTAAAATGCTTACAAAGGTTTGTAATGTTTAATAAGATGACTGGGAGGATAGATTTTATATAGTATTGTGGTCATATCGCACACATTACAAACATGCCTCAAGGTTTACCCCCTTTCAACTAGTCAATGATTTATAATTAGTAATTACCTTAGAGTATGTTGTACCTAGCTTGAGAATCACAATCATCATGCCCATGGGAGTTCAAAAATATTTGATGAGAAGGTTATTGGACCTAAATAGAATGGATGAAGACCACCATAGAGTATCCTAGACATAAGAGATAAATAAATGCAGACAAAAAGCTTGGCATGATAAGAATCTATACACTAAAGAATTTTAGATAGATCAACCAATCCTGCTATATGATAGTCAGTTTCAAGCCTTTTTAGGAAAATTGAAAATATACTAAAAGGGACCATATATTAATCATGAGATATCATAGTTAGGAATAGTAGTCTCAAGGGAATTATAAGGTACCATTTTGCCTAGTAAAGGTGAATGCCAGTAGGTTAAAAACCTACCACTAGTAATCTACATGTGATAGAAAGAATAGGTGCTAAAGTGAACCAATTTAGTGTAGGATTCATTTTCATTCATGTTGTGTGGATTGGGTTTGTTTTTTGTTATATTGTGTGTGTAGCTCAGAATTAGGTGTAAATAAATTGGCACAAGCAACACAAAGTAGGAGATTGTATTCATGATTAGGAGGAAGGAGTAAACACCCATGTTAAAATAGGTAACATTGAGATACAATTAATTCCAATAAATTTATGTATGGTAGAGATCTTTGATGATGGATAATGCCAAAGTGATGGTTGTTAATAACCAAGTAGGTGAGATAAGTGATGTATATCCTAAATCACCATAGCTTTAGATATCATGAAAAGGCATAATCAATTCAAAGATTTATTTATCAATGTTTCCACCATTTCACCATATCAGGTCACATCATTCCACATGGCCACTACAAAAGGATGACACCTTGGCAAAAATCATGCTGACTCATCAATTCAAATATTTAGTTACCAATGTTTTTCAAATGAGGATCTTGAGATAACTCGATATATTTAAATTAAATGGATATAAATAGGCATGTGAAAACCTATAAATAACACGTCTTGCTAGTTGATCTACCATTTCATACTTTGCCTATTTCAAGCCATTTTGTGCTTATATATACAAGTTTTTCACAAAACTTTGTACCCTCTATCTTCAGCCCAGTTTAGTCATAGAGAATAGATATTCAAGATGGCCGAATATAGATATCACAATAAATAAAAATGCTCTCCATTGCATAACTATAATATATTAGGATTAGATCAAACATATGCAAATCTAAATTTTCAAATGCAGAGGTATATCCTTCCATCAAGTGTATTGAAGAAAAATTGTTTATCCATGAAGTAGCCCTAGATGCACAACCCTTGAAAATTAGACAACCACATAGACTCCATAACTCTAATGTTGAAAGGTTAATTCATTGCCTACATTTGGTTGATTGAGTGGTATCATGGAAATCCTACTAGGAAGATTCGATGATAGAAAAATCTATCTATCTTCAGACATCACCATCTATGTGAATGAAGCTGCGATGGCAAGGGATATAGGCATGAAAGCATGAGGATTATCTCTTTCACCTTATAAATAAAAATCCCCATTGATTATAAATAAAATTAAGGATGCCTATACCCAATGAAATTGAGGAATTCGATTGGATGACATCTCAAATGAACCAGTCTACATTCTAGCAGAGTGCATTACTACATAGTTTTGGCAAATAATAAAATACATAAAAGAGGCCACAAAAGGAGTCATCGATATTTATCATCAGATGATTCACAATAAATAATAATTTAATTGGCCTAAATTTCTTCTTATAGAGCTTACAACCAATATTTCAAAAGTTAGTGTCTACACAATAGCTTTTTCAATATCAATTTTTGGTTTTGTTGCTTGTGTTCTAGATGTTGATTACTAGATAAATGTTGCATTTCAAAATCTCATTTAGAAACATAAAAAAAGTGGTTATCTCAGACATCAACAATTATTCAGTGCATAGTGGGATGAGCTCATGAAATTGGTGTTTGATAACCCTAGAATCCCACCACGTGTGATACAATTTCTAGGCCAACATATGGTGGTCATGAAGCTTCCAGATGGAATTATTATCCACATTCATGAGCTCTCAAAGACTCCATTTATGTCTTTGCCTTTATTTATTGATATACATATGGCACAAAAGGAAGTATCACTACAAAAAAATCCATTCACACACAGAGTGACTCCCCTATAGACATTTCCACCTTATGTTCCCATTCTTGTAGACATTGAACAACCCTCTGTGATGACATCTACTCCATTGGACCAAGGGAAGCATAAATATCATGTGAGTCATCAATCACCTTATTCTCTAAGAAGTAAGACTTGTAGTTAGAATTCATGGTTAGATTATCCCCATGTTCCTTAGATCTTTATGGAATGTCAGTGGAAAAACATTCAAACTGAGGAACATAAAGTCTATTAGACTATGCTCACAGACATGGCCAGTGATTTGTATGAGAAAGAAGAAGAAAAAGAATTTTTATTTTGGAAAGTGATACATAAAGTACAAATTTTAAATAAGGTGACCCAACATGTATGGGTAGAACTCCCACTTTTCCTACAGTCTATTATTGTTGGCATTGTGGGTGAGGAAGCCAAACTTTAAAGAATACAAGATGAATTGATGTACAAGGTGGATTTGGTGGTTCCTCTTAATCTCAATTGATTTATCCTCTTGTCAATAATCCACCAATGTCTCTGCATCATAAAAATTAAACTTTATGGAGATACAAACCTAATGCTCAGGAGGAAGTTAAACCTATAGTCCAATAACCCAAAATATCTCTAGTATCTCTAGGGGGCACTGTGTCATGCATACATGAGGACTCACCTAGATCTAGGTACCAGAAGGGTTAGGTGTCATGGGAAATGGTGCATGGGTCCATTGTTTTTTTTCTTCCTCTAAATTAGATTAAATTCTCATTGATACTAAAGAGGTGGTGTTAGATGGACAAATGCCTGAGGAAAAACATGCTACAAATGAAGAAACATAACAAGCTATAGAGCAAAAAAAATAAAATAAGAGAAGAAACAAAAGAAAGAAGATGTAAATAAGAGGGTTTTATAGGAGAAACATCAATAGTATACCAAAAAAATTAGTGGGGCCACAAAAAATTATCAATCAAAGGGATCTAACAATAGTGACTGTGGAAGAAGTTCCACAACCAACTACACAAGAAGTTCAAGTGCCACTAGACACCACCATCTAGCCCATGCAGATTGAATAAGCCTAGGTATGGTAGAAGAAGCTCATTGAGGTTGAGGAATTGTGGAAAAATAACATTGTTGATGAATTAGCAAATAAATAGGCTGAAGATGTGGCCAAACACAAGCTTACTATGAAATTAGTGAAGACATAGTGTGATGGTCCAAAAAAATGCACATAAGAGGAAACAAAAGTCTTATAAGTGATGATCATATGACCTATGCCTATTAATACTCAACCTCCATCGATAATTATAGAGACCAAAACTATGCAACCATTGGCAAAGGATCACACCACTCCTCCATAGAAGGTTAAGGTTGTACTGAACACTCCTACACAATAACCATTTTAGACCCCACCTACTACCTCTTTCACTTCTCAATCCCTCTCAACCCAAAGTAAGGCCTCATAGAAACAAGATTTAGCTATGACATCTAGATTCTAGCACTTAACCATTATGGATCTTCTTTCTGTACCTTCCCATCACACCATTTTCTCATTCCCCCTAACTCCCTTATAGTACCTTCCCACCACTACCTCCACTATTTTCTTAGTCATGCCTCCACCTACCACTGAAGCATCTTTAGATGTTTATAATATTTTATTGGCCAAATAGTTGGAAGGTACTTTAGCATTTTAGGAGTCTATCACACATACTAATATTTCTTTGAAAAATAAGGTGTCCTAATTGTAAAAGGATAACTCTGACCTATAGAGTGCGCTTAGTAACACTATTAATTTAATTGAAGATGCTTGTCCCAACCTTTACTCCCAAGTTGTGGGACCTAGCTTTATGTTGAATCACACAAAAATTCTAAAGCTAGTGGCCCAACTTACATAGCATTGGATGATCATATAATAAGTCACCAGTCTCAAGCTACAAGGATAGAAAATAAAGGTAAAGTTGACTAAATTATGAAAACACCTAGAGCTTTATCAAGCTGATAAAGTCAATGAAGGAAAATAAAATGTTGGCAACAAAACTATTTCCATAACCATTGGATAAGAAGACATACATACTAGTACAAATATGTTAAATATATCTATCTATCAAATTTTGAGAGATATCAATTTTGATGTGCCTATATTAAATTTGTCACATACTATACTAATTAACAACTCCTTTACCTTCTCTATATTTTTCTTTGACTGACTACAGTGGTCATAGTTGGCCTCAATATAGATCTGCCATTGCCTTGGCCTAACAAAATTATCTTTGGGAAAGAAAAGGGGCTCCAAAATCCACCATGTTCTCAAACTCCACGTCTTTCCAATCACATTCTCCAACCAATAATAATAAATCCCATATGATGGTCAAATAGACATCAAATTTAAGGCTGAAAATATCCTATGATGTTCAAATGCACATCAAATTTAACATAGGAAATTTTTAATGACATCTCACACTATTACACTCCACCATCACAACCCCACCACACCCAATTGCCATTATAGGTTGCACCTATTAAAAAAAAAATTATTTTATGATTTAAGAGACATTTGAACCTAATCTAAACAAAATAAAATAGCAAATTAAAAATTAATTTCCAAGGCTAGTGAAAATAAAAAAGTAGAAACATAGGCAGTATTTGTTTAGGATGTCTAGTGGTTGAGATGTCACATCGATATACAAAAGTAATAAGTTCAAAAATTGGTGGCATAGAGCCTTTTTTGTGTGCGTGTGTTGAATATTCTTGAAAAAGGAATCTCAGTCTTATTAGCTCTCCCTTAATGGAATTAACATCAAAACAAGCTCTTGTAATTTCCAACTGCCAAAACTTTGAAAAAATAAAGATATAAAAACTGTCTTTCTTTCTCCAAAATTTTGTCTAGACCTGAATAGAAAAGTGATAATATTGTAGAATGGATGTGCAAGAGTTGACCTAAATTTTCTATTATTTGACTCAAAAATTTAGTATTGTAGAATAGATGTGGATTATTTAAATGAAATTTCTATTTGAGTGAGTTATGTAGGAAGTACAATTTAATGTATCATTTCAGGTTTTGCACTATTTATGGTGAAGTTGTTTCTCACTCACTTTTACTATATACAAATTGTTTATACACAAAATTTATAATACATTTGCTGGAAGTTACCCAATGCTGACTAGTAACAACATAGCAAGTCAGACAATAATTACATTATTATAAAATATTGTCTACAAATGTGACCTAGAAACAAGGGAGAGTGCAGTAAGGGAAAACAAGATGAGACAAAGCATCAGAGATTAGTGCTAGCCACATTGATGCCCTATAACACCTTAAAAACATCATAAAAACCCTACAACAATAAATACTAAAGAGGGGTTGAGAGTCAACCGTGATAGGATATAGAGACAAACCAAATTCCTAAATACACATCTCTAAACATTTTACAAGATTAATCCTAAATACATAAATTATAGGCTTGTGATTGATATAAAAAAATTACTTATGCATTTTTGGGTGGTGATTTTACATATCCCATAAAGCCAGATGGAAGAGGAATGAGTAGTTTTAATTACACCCACAAGGGTCTTCGAGTGTATATGATCATAAAGATGTATTAATTGAGAAATGGATGGGTTATTTTTTAAAGAATATTGTTCTTTCTCCCAACACTTTTCTTCTCTCAAAATAGTGTCCACTCTCAATACTTCTATGTACCTGAATTATATGTCATTTTAGGTTGAAATGTTTCTCTACTTGTATTATTCCTATGATACCAAAAAAACATATCATTTATTTACATTCTTTCTTGGAGGTCACCCATCTACGTATCTCACATTTGACCTTCTGAGAACTAGTTCTTATCTGAGCTATGATTATCTTCTCTATCCATTTGATTTCATCACCTACATATGATTTTCCGTGATGTTCATAGGTTGGAATGAATTATGTAAAATAATGTTGTCATTTCTTGCTTATTTTCTTTCTACACATGATTATTTTGAATTTTTCATTTAAATATTTTTTTATTTCTTTGTTGGGGTTTGGACATTTATTTATGCCAATACCTTGTTTATTCATCCAATTTTTTATTTAGTTTTGTTTATGTGTTATCTCTTATGTAACTCTTCTTCCTTTTTTGCATTAGGCCACCTATCATTTTCCATGTTTTAGTTACAATTATTTTTCAAGTACCATGTAATATCCTAATCATAGTTGTTGCTTTTAAAGGGAAAGAGCATGTTTCTACATAGAGTATTTCACAGGGAATTGAAGCCTTGATTTTGAGGTTGTTCATAATTAATCACTTATAGATCCTTTATATTTGCCTCCATTTCAAACTTGAAGTGTTGTTTCCCCATATAATACCACTAGGGTGATAAGTAACCCAAATAAGACCCTAGTAGTCTTCGAATCCCACAACTTTACATTCATATAGTTATTTTATAGCGTGTAGTGAGTATTATTTTCATTATACATGTGTCCCAATTGAATTTTTTATGAAATTCTAATATAATATACTAGTATTCCAACACCACTTCAAGTGGTCCACTTCAAAATTGAAGTTGAAATGATTTTTTTTTCTTTTTGGGGGGAAGACTAGTTTATTAGTTTTGTCAATGTTAATTTGTTTCCCTTCCTCTTTATATAAATTTTATAGGCCCTTTTAATGGTGTCTTAAGCCTTGGGTTATTTATACAATTAGAATTAGATCATCAACATGTAATGCAAGTTTCACCATATATATGGTCAAATGAACCCTACCACCTCCATACTTATTTATCCATTCTTCTAGTTTGTTGATATATAACCCAAATAAAGTGGGAGACAAAGTGCAACCTTAGTTGATTCCTATGTCAATACCAAGGCACTCACACAAACCCTCACCTGTATTGATTTTGGCCTAGGCTTGATCATATGGAGTTTGTGGAATGACATCATATAGTGTTATTGGACCTTTACTTTCTCCATTATACTCCATAATTTGATCTTTTTCACTATATCAAATGTTTTCTTGAAATCAATGAACAATAATATACTTCACCTTTTTATCCCAAACCTTTTCAGTGAAGTGTCTTAGTGGATACAATAATATATTGTTGGATACTTTGGTATAAAACTTGCATGACTTTTTTATTTACATTTCCTTTTTCTTTGGCATAATTTTTTATTTTGTTATGGATGCCAAATTTTGGTACAAACTTTGTAATTGTAATGTTATTGGTGTATTTTTTTGCATAGGGGTCATTTTTTCATGTTAGGTTCTTGTTGGCCTTTTTTATTTTTATGACACTTGTGACATTTCTCATTATGTTGTACGACTCTTTGTTCTTCTCTATGTGCCCATGTGATCTTCCTATTCTTTTAATTCTATCTATCCTCTGTGTTTTCTGAGTTCTATGATCACTATTATTCTTCTTATGTTGTTTATTTTGTCACTTTCTAGAATCAAGATTTTTTGATATTGGTCTTACCTATATCATAATGTTTTTATACTGGTCAATGCATTTTTTGGGGCCCTAGGGCCCTCAAGTAGATATTACTCATGGTTGACCCCTATTTTATTGACTTTTATATTTTATTTTATGTTAGAATGCACACCAACACTATGTCAATAGGTCCCTACTTTGAATTTTATAAGTATATATATCGAGTACACCCAAGACATTTAACAATAGAAAACAATCATGGAATTACATCACACGCTGATGTAATTACAAGGATCACATCTAAGGTTTTACTTTACTCTACTTTTACAACATTTTCTATTTATTAAGAGTTATTATTGCATGCATCTACCATAATAGGGAAGAATTTAAGATCATGTAGACTGATTACTTGATTGTATATCATCTCATAATAATAAGGGGTGGGTTATTCACACACTAAACTAATTGTTAACCTGCATTAGTGTTAGCTTCCAACATGTCATCAAATAGGGGACCGATCATAACAACACCAAATTTTGTATACCCTTAAAATGTCTCTTAGATTGGACTAGGGATTGCGCAACTGATAAAGGATTCTAGTAGTCTTGCACATCACCTCACAATTCTAGAAGAGTTTTCTAACATGTAGTTGTTGTTGAATAATTTTGAAAAAAATTAGACCATATAAACCTACACAACCATATTCAAAAGAGATCTGCCACTATTGAGGAAAATTATCATTATCATAACAATCTAATAGTAGACTATCACTATCAAAATAGTTTAATATTGGTTGCATTATTAGTGCTCGGTCATCTTTTTGAGTTTTTACACTATTTTAGGCCCTGTTTCTCATCATTTACAATAATTTTAAGAATACAAGTGAGTCTTGAATCAAGTATGTGTCTATATATCCCCTCTGTAAATTATACTATTCCTTTGAATCTCAATTTACAAGCCCTCTTTAGTATATTTTAGATATTTATTTACTATATATATTGTATACATATAAATTTTGTCTTATACTCAATTTTATGGTTTAGTGTATTGTTGATTAGACCTAAATCCACTTTACAAAAAATAATAATATTGAACCCATATTATTGTACACTTAAACTTTGGGTTTCACCTTTTGTTGAACCCACTCTATTAATACAACACCTTGGGGCTTATTTATTCTACACCTTATAGGAATTTATTGTTCATATATCAAATATGATTTACAAGTCATTTTTTATTTTTTAATAGATATGGAGGATTATAAAGGGGCGCTCACCCACATAAATATCAAGATAAATAAATAAAGAGGAAAGGAAGAGGTTATGAGTCATCACTAAACCTTTCCCATAAAAATAGCTAACACCCAAAGAAGGGGTGGCCAGAAAAACATTAGGGAACAAACCTTGATCCAGAACTAGCCTAGAAACAAACATAGAGACCCAAGGATAGGAAACATCACAAAGCCAAAAATACATAAACTCTCACACCTAGAAAGAAAACTAAACATCAATATAAAAATACAACAAATAGAAAGTTAGGTTTTCCCTGCCATGTCAACAACCACCTCGACACCATTTGACCCTTACATAGACTGAAATTGTGAGAAACCTCTCACTCCACTATTGTCACCTAGGCCATTAGCTGATATATAAGGTAGAATGAATTACCCTTTAAAACTAAAAATTCACAAGGGACCACCACCCCACATCAGAATCACCCTTTTCCAAAATGTGCTTTGTTGGAAAGAAGACTCCTAGTTTAACCACATCCACCATTGAATGTAGCCTCAATGGCATATACACAAACATAATTTTATGGGTGACCAATTTTAAAGATAGTTTTACCAAATCATCTCTTCTACCATCCATTCACTCCATTGCAGCCATGAGTACCCTGTCTTCACAAAAGTCCACTAGAAATTAGGTTGCCAGTACCATCCTTTTAGAATCAAACTAACTCAATATTATACAAAGGGTATGGAAGGGAACCAAGATCTCTTCCATGGAAAATTATGGCACCACCCCTACAAGCCTCTCTAAAACATTCAAAATAAGATAAAGATTTTTCATAAATCATTATTCTAATTTATATAAAACTAAGAGTGGAATCAACCCAAAGCAATTCGAGCAAGAGAACGATATAATAGGACCTACACCCACCTTGAGCCTACTTAACCAAGCACACAAAGTACCCTAAATACCAAGCCAACCCAACATTTTTGTCACCCTTATGATAACATCCCCATCCTTTACAATGTGAAGTAAATTGATTACGAAATTAGAAGCCACAATCAAGTTGGTCTTATTCTACCATAAAGCTTGCATGTACTCCTAACCAGGAATCACTTTGATTTCATCCAACACTTATACATTTAGAGTCTAAAATATTATATGTATCTTGTGATTTGAGACACATTCCATGAAATCAATTTCATGTTTTCCTGTCCTGAGGGAGAGAAAAGGCTTAATCACAACCATGTTAGCCAATGTAGAGTTCACGAATGTTGCCTAAGAAAGTATCATAAACTTTACATCTCAAGATAGAAAGTACCAGCCAAAATAAATAATTTCCCAAAATACTCATAGGACCCAAAATGAATGTGCATCACATCCAACACTTCACATGTGGACATAGTGAACATCATGTTTATGAGAGATTTTCTAAAAAAATAAAGTAATAATTTGATTTACCCCAACAAAAAATGAAAGAGATAATTTGATCAATCAAATATAGTCTCTACCAAGTGTCCCAATTATTATCAATCATATGGTCACTCCCTGGTTGACCCCCAATTTATTATGAAATATGTCTGCTTGTTGGCTTCCCTAATGCAATTCCCAACCATCCATGATGACAACTAATCTAATAACATACATGCATTATTTAGAATATTATTGAGCCTCTATGTATTAGCATGATGATTGTGAAGTGCCTCCATAATGATCTTATAATCCCCTTCAATAAACATATGCTTAGTGCCACGATGATGAGCCAACTAAATGCACAACATCATTTTCTTGAACTTCAACCTCATTATTTATGCCATCTTGAAGATTTACTAACAAGGCCCTTATTAGAGATCCCGAATAAACCCTAATAAAATAACCAACTCCTGACACACCCATATTACCTCTTGTTTCTTCATTAAAATTCAGCTTAAAAAAGCCATCAAAGGGGGGAAATCTAGGTGGCAATATTGCAAGCTAGCAAAAAAATATTGATTACTCTTAACCCATTAATAGGAGGATTTCTATGTCTTCCATTTATTCTTCCCTCATTAGGGTATGTTATTGGGTATTATATTATGCATTTTCTTATTTTAATTCTTTTTTTAACAAGTTATATGGATGTTTGTAATGTGAATGATACATCTTCTTTGAAATTAAATACGTGTGATTTAAATGATAGTGAATCTTAGTTTGAAGTGGGTGAGAAAAATAATTATGAAACTCTTACAAATATTAATAATTATGTTAGGGAAAATTTGTATCACTTTGCTAAGATTATAAAATTGGTGAAATAAGTAGTTATTGAAAACCCTACTTGTGTTTTAAGTGATCTTCTTTAACTATTTATAATGATTTTTTTCCTTCATCCTCTAAGTCTATGCCTCTTATCGCTAGTATATGTTTGAAACCAAAAAGAATACTTGCCCATTGAATGATCCACTTCATACTTTAGTTGTGTCAACTTCTAATATATTTACTATCATACATGCTATAAGTGAATTAAAAAGACTACTTCATATTTTATCTCTTAATACCCTTGCATTAAATGCTAGGGTTGTTTTTTATGTAACATTATCAGACCCCATTTCTTGTAAGGTTGTGAACCCTTCTTTTCCATATGGTTTTTTTATGCCTAAGATTTATTTTTTTGATGAATATAAATATCATTATATACACCTTAATAATTTTATGTATATCCTAGAAACTATGCTTGTCATGATACACTATTTCCCAAAAATATTGAATGGCAATGCCTTAGATTGGTTTCATACTTTAAATAGTAGATTTTTGCATTATTTCATTACATTGGTGTTTATCCAAATCTTGCACCCTACAAGAGGGTTGTTCAGGGCTCTTCCAAATTTGAGCAACATTGGGACATTTCTAGGCCTGTGGGTGTGCATATAAGTGGAAATTAACCTCTAGGTTGAAAGGGATAGCTCCCTGCATTAGCTTTTATGCAATGAAACTGCTAAACTAGTTTGTATGAGTGAAAAGAGTCAAAAGTTTGCATAAATGAAAATCCTAGTCTAAAATGGTGATACACCAAGAATTAGTATCCACATGTATGCCCTATACTTATGCACAATACAACAAAATATAGTCTATAACTCAAGCTCTAGAATATTTCAACATAAGAATTTCAATGTAGAGACAAAATTAATGAGATCACACAAGGTAAATAACTAGAAAATACAACCTGTATAGTCCAAAAAAGGGTTACACATGTGCAAAATCTCATACAGCTAGAATGCATTCTACATGACTTGTTGGATCAACTCTTTTCTCAAAATCATAAAGGATAGAGAACAGAAGGATAAAGCATCACTTGTTGTCACTCTGTGTCTCTTTCATGCCCAAGTAAATACCTATAACTTAGAAATAAAATAGATTTATGCTTCTTCGCTCAAAGGCAAGAAAATGGCAAAACATTCTAGCAGGGCTTCACCATACTATCTGTGGATCATAAAACAAGAGCCCAAGGGTCTTATTTATATAAAAAGAGGGAGAGAAGAGAGAGTTCTTGGATGCCAAAATATAAGCCTCCAAAATGGTTTGCAGTCACCATCCTGGTGAAACTGATTTCGACTATTCTCTCATTCAATTGGAGTTTGTCCTTCTCTTTGATTCACCCTCTTGAAATGACCAGGATCATTATGAAATCAATGGTGAGATGACCCTCCATAATAAATGGCTCAGATCACTACTGTGAACCTTATATTCTTCTTGAAATCTTCCACATTTTTCATTGTAGACCCATTAAGGCCTTCTGAATGGCTTTACTTATAAACCTATAAGTCAAGCATGTTGGGAAACTTGATTTTCACTATCTTTGCTCTTTTGGGTTCTTTGATTGCTTTTACTTATAAATGTCATAAGCAAAGCTCTTTTGAAAACCTAATTTTTATTTTCTTAAGACCCTATTAGGTTTTTTGAATGGCTTTACTCCTTTCTTACTCCTTCAAGTTCTTTGATTGCTTCTACTTATAAAAGTCATAAGTCAATCATGTTGGGAAACCTGATTTGTATTGCAAACTCATTTGAGTTTTCCCAATGAATTTACTTCTTATTTGAATACTTTAGGCATGAATTTTACATCCTACAACACATCACCAAGTTGCACCCCAATGGCTAGTTGGCCACACTAAATTTGACATCCTACGGCACACCATCTTTAAATCCCAATGACTAGTTGGTTGTATCAAAATTGACATCCTAAGGCATGTTATGAGGATCCATTTGGGTCAGGCTTATGTTTTAATTAATTTTATTAAATTAATTCCTTCAGACAATTTGTCTAAAGGAATTCTTTCAAGAATTTTCCTGAAAGATAATGGCTAGTTCCTTTCGGAACTTTTCTTGAAGGACACTTGGGAAAGTGTCCTTAAAAAAGTTTAAAAGGACACTTGGGGAAGGCACAAGGTCCCTTTAGAAAATTCCAAAGGGCATTTCCAAAGACAAAGTGCCCTTCAAAAATTTTTGAAGGGACACTTGGGAAGAAAAGTGCCCTTTAGAACTTTTCTAAAGGGTCACTTAGACAATAAAGTGCCCTTCAAAAAAGTCTGAAGGGACACTTGGGAAGAAAAGTGCCCTTCAAAACTTTTTCAAAGTGTCACTTGGACAATAAAGTTCCCTTAAAAAAAGTTCAAAGTTACACTTGGGAATAAAATTTCCCTTCAAAACTTTTTCTAAGGGTCACTTGGACAACAAAGTACCCTTCAAAAAAGTCCAAAGGTACACTTGGGAAGAAAAGTTCCCTTTAGAACTTTTATGAAGGGTCACTTGGACAAAAAAGTGCCCTTCAAAAAAATTTGAAGGGACACTTGGGGGGAAGGCAAGGCAAGAAAGGCCCTTTGAAAAGGTTCTAAAGGGAACTTCGGGGTAAAACAAAGCCTGATAGGCTAAGGCAAACAAGGCAAAGGGAAAGAATAAAGAACAAGGAAGAAAAGCCCAAACTAGGAGAGACTAAAGGGAAATGAAAAAAAACAAAGCAAGAGACCAAACATAGAAAATGAGCAAGGGAGAAATGAAAAGAGCCAAAGGGAAAACACAAACTGGTCATGCAAAAAATGGTCAACATTCTAGTGATTTCTAGGGGAGACATTCCTGCTATGTCATAAGATCAGTCACCTAAATCCTTCCATTGGGCATGGAGTCACGTAAGGCAAATAAGAGTTGAAAGAATAAGCCATGGCTAAACACATAAGTTGGAAAGACACACACATAGCCAAAAAAAAGAAAGAAAACACTAGAAAGGGAAACACTATGCTCTGAAGCACTTAGGGAAAATAAACACAACAAAGGAAACAAACCAAAACAAGGTATATACAAGACATGGCTAGCAAGGTTCAAAAGCAAGGATTCAAATGGATTCCATTCACTAGAATAGGTAGCTCTTCTCTATCCATTTTAGATAGATGAAAGGAGTTTCTTTGCTTGTACTTCTTGATGACATAAGGACCACTCCACAAAGTATCAAACTTTATATATTTGTCTGGTTTTGCTCTATCTTTATCTAATTTCAAGACCAAGTCACCTTCTTTGAACACTCTTGCCCTTGCCCTTTTGTCAAATGATTTCTTCATGAGAACTTGATCGTGTTCCAAATCTTTGTGTGCATCATGTTTTGCCTCTTGTATCTACATTAATTCTATCAATCTGACCTCCATGGGAGTGTTTTCAAGTAATTCTAGTTATTGTGTAAATTCCAAAGTAGGGAGATCTTGTGATATGGAGAGTCTAGCTTCTCTCCCATAGACAAGTACAAAGGGAGAATTACCAATTGAATTCTTGGGAGTGATTCTGTCTAATCATAAGGTTGTCTTTAGCTTGCTATGACATGCTCTTTGATTGGTTTCCAACATCCTCTTGATGATCTTGATGAGGTTCTTATTGATAGACTTAACCAATCCATTACCTTGAGGGTAGTAGTTGGATGAGGTACTCAAATGAACTCCACTCTTTACTGCCTAATAAAAAGTTATAGCACTTATGAAACCAAGTGCATTATCTGAGATGATGACATGAGGAGCTCTAAACCTTGTTATAATGTTGTCATAGAACTCCAAAATGTCATTTTCATTTACTTCCTTCAAATAAATAGCCTCTACCCATCTTGTGAAGTAGTCTGTAGTAATCAATATCCATTTGTGTCCAACACTTGATGGAGGGTTGATCATGCCAATGAAGTTAAGGCCCCATTGCATGAAAGGTTGGTCCACTTGGATATGATTCAATGGAAGGGTAGTAAGCTTTTGTTTGCCAACAAATAAAGCACATTGAGGATAAACCTTAGACCAATGATAAAAGTCCTTAAAAATACTAGGCCAATAGTAACCAGCTCTCATTATTTTTGTAGCTATTATTCTAGGAGAGAAGTGACCACCATCTACACCATTATGGAACTTTTCTAGTAACATATCAAATTTGTCATTGTTAATGCATCTTAGCAAAACATTTCTCACATCCTTATTAAAGAGAATGCCATCCAAAAGACAATAAGGAATATCTTGTAGCCTAAAATACCTTCTTTGAGATTTGTTCAAGCCATTGGGACACTCACCATTTTGACAAAAACCAATGATGTCTTGTGTCCAACTTTGATTTTTCATTTGATCCATTGGTTGGTCTTGAACTTGATTCACCAAGTCTTGATCTTTTAGATCTTGAAATTCAAAATCTAAGTGCTCACATAAACCTCTTCCTCTTACTAGGTTGGTTACGTTGATGTCAAAGTAATATTCCATCACCTTCATGATCCATCCATCTCTCTTCTTATTGAGATACCAACTTAGGAGAAACTCCTTGGTGCTAGGATGGGAGACCATAACATGGATCTTGTTTTTGGAAACCATATGCCTAAACTTTTTAAAACCTCTAATGATGGTTAAAGCTTGCTTCTCAACAAAATAATATCTCACTTTGTAGTCTTCTAAGCCTTAGCTGAAGAAAGCAATTGGTTGCTTAACATCTTCATCATTCTTTTGCATAAGCATAACTGAGATTGTGTCAAGGTTAGAAAAAGTATAAAGAATGAAATATTTATTAAAATTCAGATTTAAGAGAGTGGGAGATGTTGTAATTACTTGCTTGATTTCCTCAAAGCTTGGTTTACCTTTCTTTGTCCAAGTAAAAGCTTGGTTCATTTTTAGCATGGTTGTGATGGGATTTACCACAATTGTAAAGTTTGGCATAAACCTCCTTTAAAAATTTATTTTTTACAAGAACATTTATAGCTCTATCTTGTGTTGAGGCAAAGACAAGCCTAGAATAGATTCAATCCTTTCAGGGTCAATAGATAAGCCTTCTTTTGAAACAACATGACTCAAAAGCTTACCTTCATGGACAATGAAGATGCACTTCTTTGGATTGAGGGATATGCCATACTCTCTACACTTCTCAAACACTTACCTTAGATGTCCCATATGATCAATAGGAATCAAGGTAAACAAGCAAAAACTTACTGATCAAACCTTTGAAAGCCATGTCCATTACCCTTTGAAATGTAGCTCCAGCATTAGATAAACCAATTGGAATATTCTTGTAGGCAAAGGTCCCCCACTTGGTGGTGAAGGCTATCTTGAATTAATCCCCTCAATTTACCAATATTTGATTATAACCTAAATAACCATCAAGAAGTGAGAAATGTTGAGAACCTAAAACAACTTGTAGATTTTTTTCCATGGAAGGGAGTGGGTAATGATCCTTGAGAGACACTTTATTTAGATCATGAAAATCCACACAAAGTCTGATTTCTCCATTCTTCTTTCAAACCAGCATAAGGTTGGCTACCCAAGTTGAGTGTTTGATAGGAAAGATAATCCTAAACTCAATCAATTTGGTTAGTGCTTTCTTCATGAGTTCTTCTACCTTGGGGTTGATAGGCCTTTACTTTTGTCTTATCAGTTTAGCTCCATGCTCCAACTCAATGGTGTGATGAGCTAGAATTGGGTCAAATACTTTTAATTCCTTGTATTCCTAAGCAAATATGTCATGAAACTCTTTACATAATGCAGTAAAATCTTTCCTTTCCAGCTGAGAACAAGCCTTGCTAATCTTCAAAAGTTTGTCCTTGAAAATCAGAACCCTCTCATAGTTATATTCTTTTGTTGACATGCTCATTCTTTGGTTTTTATTTTGATCATCCTCATTGAATACATTCTCCAAGGTTATCAACCCCTTGGGTATTTTATTTGTCTTTAGCTGTATAATTTGATCTTCATAATGATCATGCAACTTCTTTTGATTTTTTGAAGAGAATCCTGCCTCATTTTGTAAGAAGTGTGCAATGTGTTCATCACTTTCAAACACTTAACATCACACTTCATTATCCAAAATGGAAGGTCTCATAATGATCTTAATATGGGATTGATCCTTCTCTTGCTCAACATTAGTGACTCAGTCAAAACATGCTTTTATTGCAGCTAATCTATCAGTGTGCTTGTTCAAGTCTCTTGGTATGGGTTGGATGTTGAAGGCATCAAAATCCTCAAATAGATCCCATACCATATGCTTATAAGACTTGAGTAAGGGGTTCTTGGTTGTATCTTGAATTTTCAATTGATGAATGACCAGCTACTATATCCATAGACTTTCAAAAGCTTGATTCCTCTCTTCTTTGCCCATTGGAGACCATGAACTAAGCCTTCATATTCTTCCACGTTGCAAGTGCAGCTGAAGTGAAACCTATAAGAAAAGTATTAATGATTCCTTGATGGATAAACCAACATGACACCATATCTTACACCTAATTTTCTCCTTGAACCATCAAAGAACATTTCCCACATGCCATCAATCTCATGATCTTCATTAGTGAGTGAAGAAATTGGGACGTTCTCCTCATGCATGCAGTAAACTCCCAAATTAGTTTCCTTAATTAAAGTGTAAGGATCAAAGCCATGTGTTTTAGTGTTGTAATTTTCAAGATAGATGTTAGAAATACCTTCAAGAGGAGAAGATGTTTCACTATTCAGGACTATTTCTTCTTCTTTACTAATTAGACAATTTTGATTTGTCATTATCTCCAAGTATGGCTCAATGTTGAACCTTGTTATGGGTTGAGTCCTTATGTCTACTTTGGTTCCATACCTTGTCTTGAAATCTAGAAAGGACCAATCAGGAGAAAGGTATCCTCCTATCTTAGTCATAAAGCCCCTAGAAAAGCATATAAACAAGTGTGTTGGAAGGTCCACTACCACAATATCTTGCATGATAGGGAAGCTTGGGCAGCCATGTAAAAACACTTTCAAACCTTTGACCAATCCTAACATCTTGGTTGGAGTTCCATCTAGCTACAACATGCCTTTACTATGTGGCTCATAGTTCAAACCTAGCTTATTAGCCACTACTTTAGGCATAACAGTAGTGCTTGCTCCATTATCCACAATACAATTATGGACCAACTTATCTCCCATAATGAGTGTGAGGTAGAAGGGTGGAGGCTTTTCATATTTAGTGGAAGGATCCAAAAGATGATTTGGATAATTTGTGAGAGCCACACTATGATTCTTTGAAGATTGAGGAGCCACGTGCATGCTTGCTAATTGTTCTTGTAAAAGCTACTTTTGACCAAGTATATGTAGAACCTCCCAAAGGGATATGCTTGTCTTAGTGCTCTTTAATGAGTCCAAAATATTTAGAGATGGAGTATTCACTTTCTCCTACATTTTTTATGGTAATAAAGTTGTTATTGCCTGTTATGTTGCAATCTTGGCAGCTGCATTTACATTTTGATTTTGTTGAGGAACATGGCTTGTAGAAAGTGTATCATTTTAATTGGTGCTTTATGGACTTGGAGAGGCATCACTTGGAACTATTCATGGCTCCTATCCCTCTCCCAATGCTCTCTTATTGGACCTTTTATTATCTACAATTGGCATGCCTTGAGTCAACACAAAATCATTTTTTACTTAAAAATTCATCATTCCCACACTTGGGCTATTGCCTTCTCTAGGACTATCCCTTTGGTTGGGACATGCTTCTTCTACTATCATGTAAGGAGTAACTTCTTCTTGTGTAGTCAAAGCATAGCTAGTTCCTCCATCATCATGTGTAAACTAACCTTGAGGTTGCCCCCATTGATCCACATGATCTTCTCCTTGCATTAGATTTGCATGAACTAGAACAATAACCTTTACAAGAGGAGTAAAATTTGGATTATATGCATTGGGATACCTATTGTAACCTTCTTGATTTTTTCCTCTCCATTGATAATTGTATTGGGATGGAGTTATATATCTTTATTGAGGATAGTATTATTCATTCGGAGGAGTGCTTGCCTGATATTGTGCTTGATTACACTGAGTTCTCAATGATCTAATTTCTTCATCCTTGTCAACAATGTTATCCTCCTTCTTAGGAAAGGATCTTGGCTTCACGTTGACATTGGGAACTTGTGACATGCTTGGAGCTTCAACTGATTGTGGGATAACAATGGCATGGAAACTCTTGGAGGGAGTCTTCTAACCTAAATCAAGTTATTATCAACCTCAATTGCTAGCTCGTATGCACCTGGAAGAGTGAATCTTCCCATTGAATGCAACATGAAAACAACATCATTACCAATCCCTTTGAGGTATGTTGGGAACACAAATCTAGGAGGACATCTCATGATTAGTGGTAGCCTATACCATGTTCTTTGAAATCTCTCATTGAAATCTCTAGTGGATTCATTTGGACCCCTTAGTATTACATTTAGTTGATGTAATAGGGAAGCATGATCACTCCTATTTTTGAATCTTGTCACCAATAGGTCTCTAAAGCCATCTTGGCTTGTAATTCAGCCCCCCTCCAACATTCTATACCAGTCAAGTGGTTTGCCTTTTAAAGACATAGCAAGTAGCCTAATGGCTATGTTGGCCCTAATAACATTATGGAAATTCAAAAATTAGAGATGTCTCTAATATGTTTAGATGGGGTAATAGGACCCTCTCCATTGAAACTAGGAATATTTTTGGTAGTATTTGGAGGGATGGGGTCATATGCAATAAGATTTATTGGATTTTGGGTATTAAAATTAGGGAAGGGTTGATGTCTATCTATCTCTCCCCTTTCCCCCATTTCTCTTCTTCTCCTATGATCCTTTATTTCTTCTTCTTCTTCTTCAACTTCTTCCTCTCCTTGAACTTCTTCAACCTCTTCTGCTTCTTCTACAAAACCTCCTTACCAAGGATTTAATAGGGATAGGAGTGGTCTAGGGTGTTGTTATTTAGGAAGAGTTTTAGCTAAAGGGGCTTGGTTAGAAAATCTTAAGGACCTTATGAGGACCATGTAAGATAATGTATAAAACTTGGTCTAGAACCAGGGATTCACACCCTTTTGGAGTTGCCAAATGCTAGGTTAGGAGTATTTATACTACTTTAGGCCTATCAAGACTAGCATTCACCTTAACTTAGAAATAATTTAGGTTCCACCAGGCATGTCAGAACTGTTGTCTCCAAATCTTGTACCCTAGAAGAGGGTTATTTAGACCTCTTACAGATTTGGGTAATGTTGGGACATTGATCCAAAACTCAAAAGTTTTGATTGATAGATATTTCAAGAACATGAAAATAAGACAGTAACAATGATTTCTCTGAGAAGAGATGTTTTATTACTCAATATTGTAATACAACCATAAATTTATCTCTGGGAAGAGATGTCTTATTTCCATTTTGGGTTACATCTTCATTTATACACATTTCTACGGTAGGAGGATGATGTGAAAGGTCACCAATATAGATGGAGATTAAATGGTTTGACTTCCATGATTTACAACAATACAAAATTTGAGGAATTACTATTTTTATACTGCACTACTAAAATTGAAATTTGGGGCACTTCCATTGGATTTTAGGGGTTCAAAATCCACTAAGTTGAGCTCTATGCCATCTCACCTCATTCTCCTTATTCTTATCTTTCCAATGGTTTAAACGGGGAGTCAATTGGAGCTCTGGTGCAAAATTTATGGCTCCTAGAAGTTCCATCATCAATTGGGGTATAGCCATCACCTGAATTGTCGCCTAAATTATTGCCCAGATCAGACATTTCCACGCTTGTGGGTGTGACTATAAGTGGAAATGAACCTCTAGATTGAGAGGGATAGCTCCTTACATTATCTTTTGTGCAATAAAACTATTGAACTAGTTTGTATGAGTGAAAAGAGTCAAAAGTTTGCATAAATAAAAAGCCTAGTCTAAAATGGTGATATACCAAGAATTAGTATCCACATGTATGCCCTATACTTATGCAAAGTATAGTAGAATATAGTCTATAACTCAATCTCTAAAATATTTCAACATAATTATTTCAATGTAGAGACAAAATGAATGAGATCACATAAGGTAAATAACTAAAAAAGATAACCTATATAGTCTCGAAAAGGGTTATATATGTGCAAAATCTCATACATATAGAATGCACTCTACATGACCTATTGGATCAACTCTTTGCTCAAAATCATGAAGGATAGAGAATAAAAGTATAAAACATCACTTTATATCACTTTGTGTCTCTTGCATGCCCAGACAAATACCTAGAACTTAGAAAGAAAATAGACTTATGCTTCTTTGCTCAAAGGCAAGAAAATGGCAAAGCATTCCAGTAAGGCTTCACCATACTATCTATGGATCATAAAACAAGAGCCCAAGGGTCCTATTTATATAAAAAGAGGGAGATAATAAATATCTCTTGGGTGCCAAAATTAAAGCCTCCAAAATGGTTTGCAATCACCATCTTGGTGAAACTGATTTTGTTCTCTCATTCAGTTGGAGTTTGTCCTTCTCTTTGATTCGCCCTCTTGAAATGACCAGGATCACTACAAAATCAATGATGAGATTACCCTCCATAATAAATGGCTTGGATCACTATTATAAACCTTAGATTCTTCCTAAAAGCTTTCATTTTTTGCACTACAGACCCATTCAGGCCTTCTAAATGGCTTTACTTATAAACCTATAAGTCAAGAATGTTGGGAAATCCAATTTGCACTATCCTTGCTCTTTCAGATTCTTTGATTGCTTCTAGTTATAAAAGTCATAAGCAAATCTCTTTTGAAAACTTGATTTTTCTTTTCTTAAGACCCTATCAGGTTTTCTAAATGGATTTACTCATTGCTTACTCTGGGTTCTTTGATTGCTTCTACTTATAAAATTCATAAGTCAAGCATGTTGGGAAACTTGATTTACATTGCAGAGTCATTTGGGTTTTCCCAGTGACTTTACTTCTTATTTGAATACTTTAGGCATGAATTTGACATCTTGTGACATGTCACCAAGTTGCAACCTAATAGCTAGTTAGCCACCCTAAATTTGACATCCTACAGCATGTCATCTTTGAATCCCAATAGCTAGTTGGTTGTATCAAACTTGATGTCTTATGGCACGTCATGGGGATACATTTGGGTCGAGCTTATATTTCAGGAAATTTTCCTAAATTAATTCCTTCTGATTATTTTTTTGAAGGATTTTTTTGGAAATTTTGCCTAAAAGGCAACAGCTAGTTCCTTCAAGAACTTTTATCGAAGGACACTTGGGAAAGTGTCCTTTGGAAAAGTTATGAATGACACTTGGGGAAGGCATAAGGTCCCTGCAAAAAAATTTGAAAGGAATTTCCAAAGGAAATGGCCCCTCAAAAAGTTTCCAAAGGGAATTTTCAAAGATAAAGTGCCCTTCAAAAAAGTCTATAGGGACACTTGGGAAGAAAAGTGCCCTTCAGAACTTTTTCAAAGGGTCACTTGGACAATAAAGTGCCCTTCAAAAAAGTTTGAAGCAACACTTGGGAAGAAAAGTGCCCTTCAGAACTTTTTTGAAGGGTCACTTGGACAACAAAGTGCCCTTTGGAAAAGTCCAAAGGGACACTTGGGAAGGAAAATGCCCTTCGAAACTTTTCTAAAGGGTCACTTGGACAATAAAGTGCCCTTTGAAAAAGACCGAAGGGACACTTGGGAAGAAAAGTGCCCTTCAAAACTTTTTTGAAGGGTCACTTGGACAATAATGTGCCCTTTGGAAAAGTTAGAAGGGACACTTGGGGGGAAGGCAAGGCAAGAAATGCCCTTTTGAAAGGTTCTAAAGGGCACTTCAGGGCAAAATATAGCTTGAAAAGCTAAGGCAAACAAGGCAAAGGGAAAGAACAAGGGAGAAAAGACTGAACCAGGAGAGGTCAAAGGGAAAAGACAAACAACAAAGCAAGAGACCAAACATAGAAAATGAGCAAGGGAGAAATGAAAATAGCTAAAGGGAAAACATAAATTGGTCATGCATAAAATGGTCAACAGTTGGAAGATGACTTTTTATCATGGTTCATTAGTAATAAGGGTCCACATGCCACACTTGAGCATATTTTATTTCACCCACAAGGTCAACATGTGAACATCCATGATTAAATTCTTAGAGTTAAGGGTAGTAAACATTGATTACATTATTAACCATCAGACCTAAAGGAATAATACATTTTTAATAAAAGTATCTTGACACCTCTCAAGGATAAGTGATCTATAATGTTTATCTATTTTTCAATGATCTTTATCATAAGGTCACGAAACTTGAAAACTAACTTTTACATTTACATACAGTTACATATGAGACATGGAATTCACATTACTCCTCTTTTCAAAATAATTTAAGTCTTAATATTGATCATGTCCCATCAAATAAAAATTTTAAGCCATTTATTAATGATAACATGCAACCTAAGAAGAGTCTTATGCCTTTCTATAAAGAATATTGAAATTCAAAAGTTTTATGATATTTAAAGTGCAATATTGACAAAGATACTTGATAAAAAAAATATATGTCTTACCATATATTAGGGATCATTAATTGATGCATTTACCATGAACATATAATGTAAAGACATTTTGTGACTATCATAGAATTCACGGTCATCCAATAGATATGTGCCTTGCCTAAAAACATATTTAAGATATTATTACTTGTGATGACATTTAAGTTTATATACCTATTAATAAAAAAACATGTGACAAGTCCATCTTCTAAATGTATAGGCCTTTGCACATCATTATGTTCCAATTAGAGTTCCCAAATGAGCTAATTTGACATAGTGAATCATGTTTAGAACCATTGGTCATTTGTGGCTTTATAGATGGAAAAAAAAAGACATTGGATAATGATTGGTACTAAATCTTAATTCAATATCTTCACAATAGATATCCTTATGAATCTTATACATATTTTAGATGATTTAGCTAAAGTATTGATATCTATTATTGAATATGTTACTTGACCTTTAGGTTACATTAAATTATGTGTTATATTTGGTTCTAAAACTCTATCTGCATTATTCTATGTGATGTTGACCATGATGAAATAAAATTTTATACTTGGAAATATATGGTTATAAAATATGAAGGGAACTTTGTATATCATGAATCAACATATTGTATTTGATTATCAGTGGGATACAATTACACATCAATGAGAGAAAACACAACTTATGCAAGATTATAAACATGCAAGGTAGATTTAATTACATCATGATATGAATTTAAATGGGTACCTAAACAAAAATCATCTAACCATCACATTTCTATGGAAATATTGA
Source organism: Torreya grandis (assembly GCA_037957365.1). NCBI lineage: Eukaryota > Viridiplantae > Streptophyta > Pinopsida > Cupressales > Taxaceae > Torreya > Torreya grandis. The sequence continues at coordinate 1,754,296 of JARHVA010000202.1, read as the reverse complement.
AAATACACAACCATCTAATCATACATCTCTTAGGTAATTTGAAATAAATAATACATATTTGTGTGCTAAAGATAATATTTTTGAGGATGATGATTTATTAGGTACACCTATGAGTGATAATAAGAGTAAGATAATAATTTCTTAACATATTATTTATTTTTATACTTTGATGTTTACTCATATTATTGGTTAGTGAGTATACATAATTTTTACTTTAACATATCAATATCTTTCATTGTAAGGTAGTGTAGACCCCTAATTTTGACATCCCTACTTATTTTAATGTTATTAGATTATTTTTGTGCATATGGATCATTCATTTAAATTAGTCTCTCATTGGCTCATTTTCATTTGTGTGAAGCTCTGTATAGTCTTCTAGGTCATTTATGGTTAGTCATTATATCACCTTCCATGTAAATTAAAACATTTGAATCTATTATGTGTTTGCCTCATGATACCTTTGATACTCTTACAAACTTGCTCATGTCTATGTCATGGGTTTTGTTCATCTTGACTGTTATTGGAATAGTGATCTAGCTAGTATCAAACCATTCTGATAGTGATCATGTTGGTTAGATCTTTTTTTCATTTCCATCCTTTGCACCATGTTTTGTTGTTCACTAATTATCTATTTTTTGGTTTCCACATGACCAACTTATGCACTGGTAAATATTAATTCAAATTTGATATATATATATATATATATATATATATATATATATATATATATATATATATATATATATATATATATATATATATATATATTCACAAGCACTTAATCACAATTAGTACATCATAATCATATGCTCACAAAGTTACAAGTATCACTTCTAGATATCACATCTATATATTTCCTTTAAATTGATTTTATTGTACTTCCAATTTAATGAAGAGTTCTTTTTGTACACTTATACCAAAATAAGGACTAGAGAAAATAGATTGATGAGTTTCTTTCATCTCATACATAGGGACAGGGTTTTTAATATTCATAAACACCATAACTCTTGTTAACTTACATGAGTGTCGGTTTATATCTTGTCATCAAACATTGGACTAACTGAGGTTTTCCCCTCATAACAACAACACATTTTTTAATCCTTTAAAATGTATCTTAGATTAGACTAGGTATTAAAAAAATATAAATATTTTTGGTAGTCTCGCATATAAATTTTCAAATATGGGATTTTTTTTCTATTCTTTAGGTGTATATGAAGAGGTTCATAAATTTTTAGATGGATCAAACTTGCACATTGATCTAGGTCATCTTTATAGGTTTGATATGGTAATTCTTTTGAATCTATTTTTCATCATTTATAGTAACCATCAAAATAAGAGTGAGTCTAAAATTAGGTGCATATCTATAAAATTATTTGTTAATTCAATCATTCCTTGTGCCTCTTAGATTTCCTTATCTCACAAGCATAATTATGATCTATATTCATTATTTTTCAATTTATTTAGATTATATTTGATTTGTGCATTATTTGATAGTTTAGTGTAGCATTGTTTAGATCTAAATCCACTTTACCATTTTTGTTTTGGTTAACCTGTATGATCTTGCACCTAACCTCATGGTTTCATGTTCTTTTTCCCTTTAGGGTCTTCTTTAGTTTTGATTAGTTTGTATTTGATTTTTCTATCATTATCCCTAGGTCATCATATGATATATATGCTTCTCTCTTATGCCACCCAAAAAGGTTAGTGTAGAAACCTAAATTTGGCATAATACCCTTATCTAGTGTCTTATTTCCAATGTAATATTTTTAAAAATTGTAAATATTAGTATGTTTCTTGGAGCATTTCAGCCCCACTTAAGTCCCTATTTATCTCTTGAGCCTAAAAATCATAGTCTAAAACTTATCAAAAAGTATTTGTTAGCATCTTTTGACTATGCATCACTTGTTATGATTCTCTACCTTGAAAACAAAGCATTTGTCATCTCCATGTTAGACCTTCTCTCTATGTGGATCTATCTAGGTCAAACATGTACCATGTGTGCCTTTACCTTTTAGTCATTTTGGCCCTTCCACCCATTACAATTGTTTATGTACCTTTAATCTCACCCTTGTCATTTCAAAATTTGGTGAAGGAAAATAACTTGTCTTATATCAAAATATATATAAAAGGTCATGTCAAGCCATAAGTCATAATAAAAAAATTTAATAAAATAGAATAGACAAATGGAAATATGAATATAAATGGCCAATCCTAGAGCCAAACATCAAACATCATTCCTTTTACTTCAAGTTGAAGTCATATCTTACACAATTGTCATAAAATTATTCTTATTGGTCTCTCTATGATATTCCCCTTGTGCCAAAGGAGGGTACCGATGTACATAAATTTGCATTATCACTTATAAGGACTATGATGTCTGAAACCCTCACTAAATCCATTACATACACACACTCACAAAACTATGTGGAGGTCTCACTTTGAGGGTACAGGATTCATAGTTTGCAATACCTCTTCGGTGGTTGCCCAACTCCATAACTCTTTATTTTTTTTGGAGTGTCAATCTATGTCAAAGCATAAGAAAATAAATTATGCACATTGTACCTATCAAAATAAAAAAATGGCTATACATGAAAACTATAAAAGAGATAACACACCAATAACAAAAAATTCAAGTTCAACAACCCTATGCATGAAAATATTAGTGACACAAAGATGAACCTAATAATTTAAATTTTTATTATACTGGGTTTTCTTAGGATGAGCCTATGTATAGCATGTGTCTACCTAAAATAAGTTATTGATTCCCATTTTTAGGAGCATAATCTAGACATTTTTCATGGTCATTGTACATGTCCTTAACTCTAAAATAGTAATAAGTTATGATCATTCATTAACCTTTTGTATATACTTTGTAGAACCTAGTTTGATTTATTGATCTTGGGTATATTGATAAGGATATTCTATTTGATAGATATTTTATGTGGTATAAGATGATCAAATTAACATTCCTCTCTCTCTGTATATATTTGGATATAAATAAAAAACCAAACTAGAGCCAGTGTACATGCAAAGTTAAATACATAACCAAGTAGTGTAACTAATAAATGGATATAGGAAGAAATAATCCACACTTGATATCAAGGTTATAGGGTTCCAAATCCTATGTGTAAGATATGGTATGTGTGTCTAACTAGGTCTCAAGAATGTATAATTATGGTGTAAAGTAAAATATATAAAAGAGGCATGAAGGATAAAATAAGGAAACCACATGCAAGGAATAACTGATTAACAAGGGAAATATAGATCCAAAATGTGAAAAATCCAAACTAAATAAGATATAAATTCCAAATGGCTGACTATAGTTGAAGTCTAGGAAAATGCAACTTAGACTAGGACCTAAATTGTGATTGTATCTATAGACCTAAGCACCTTATAATTTTGTGGCTATCGAAATAAAGGAAACTTAGGTAACAAAAGGTGATAAAATCATACATATTAATCCAACATTAAGTAAATCATATATACCTCTAAGTAAATAAAAGGAAATAAAATAGGGAAAAAGATACCTCAGCTGGACTTATCGATGCATCAATATCCCCCTTAAATCTAGTGGCACATTGTAAGAGATGTTGTAGGTGAAGACCTCAAATGGTAAGGAAGAAGACATAAATGTTCTTAGTTTGGGACTTTAAATGTTAAGGGATACCTCCTTGGTTCAACTTCCTATAATTGAGCTTCAATTACCTTAAGCAAGACTTGACTTCCATAAGAATAATCTTCAATCCACTAATTCCTCCTTTTATTACTTAAGGATAGAAATTTTAACATGAGCAAAGTAGATTAATTTTGTTTGTGTTGGAAATTAAATCAATGACCCATATATATATTTATACCATCTCAAATACATTTAAAACTCATAACTATAATGATAGTGTCAATATAGTATAGGGAATAGGCAAGAAAAAATTGTATTGATAGTGATGATATAATAAGAAATAAATAGAGGATGCACAATTGAATAAATGAAAATGTGTAAGAGACATAGAGGAGGACAAGATGATAATGATGTGGGTATGATTGAATGGTATGTGAACATCTATTTCAAAGTACCACAAGTTGATTCAACCTTATCCTAGTGCCCACTCTTTAGGATGTGCACTAAGGGTGATTGATGTGCCAACCAATTTTATAAGAAAGATCTTTAACAAAATATAAAGATGAAAAATAACATTTCATGCATATGTCCCACCCAAATTTAATCATGTATCACAATGGTGTGACACAAGATTGTGCTTTGGGAAATATATATAGTAACACGAAAGTATAAAAGAAAATGTTTATAAATGAACAACTAAAAATAATATATACATACCTTGACTTACCTTTTCACTAAAAATATGCATGAAAATATAGGAGTATTTGACACAAATTTCATATGGACACTATAATGACACAAGACTAAAATCATAATAAAATTAATGCACACCTACATAAGATAGTCAATAAATGGAAGTAAATCAAAACTCATAAAAATATTGTAAAACCTAGAAAGTTTGGCAAGTTGAAAATGATAAGGCTCAATTAGAACCAAAATATCTAAGGAATAAAATAATAATAAGGTAAATTTGGAAAGCTAAAATTACAAGGCAAAAATAGATTTAAGAAACCCTAGGAAACATTTGAATAAGTGATATAAGTAAAGAATGAAAAGTATAAACAAGAATAAATGGTCCATAAAAAGGTTAAACATGAAAGGGAAAAATGGGATTGGATGGCCCAAAAAAACATGAATATAAAATTCAAGGTCTCAAATATAACTAAGATAAATCATATAAATACAATGTAATAACTAAGAAAGCATCTTGCAACAACTCAAAAACATAACTTCTATTAAAAAATGGAAAGTTCAAATGGTAACCTCTTAAAGCTACTATTATCATAATGCTAACATGTTTGAAATAAATGGAAAATAGGAAATGAAAAAAATGGGAGAGATTTAGAAATAAACATTCTTGTCAAGGGGAAATAATGGATGGAGGTAAATGAGGGTGTCACCAAGGAAATAACATCATCTTTACCAAAAATAAGACACTCTAATCAATTTGGCAATACTATGAGTTTTCAACATTAATAACCCTAGAGAACCTAACCCAATAAGTCTAGGTTTTGGGATAACTAGTGAAGTTTAAATATCTTCCCATGATGGCTAGATATGCAAGAAAATTAAAAGTATCGTACCTTCTCATAACTTGTTCCCCATTTATTGGGACCCGTTATAGAGTCATCAATCTACTATGATGATTAGGTTCTTGTGTGAGAAAACACATGACCCTAATGACTTATATTAGACCTCCTACCCTGATCTATTGGCCTATTATAATGCAATGGACCTTGTCTATATAATGAGGCAAATGTAGAGCTTGAGATTTGATAATAATAGGGGTGTGCCAATGATAATATCACATCTTTTGGTATGATTTGAATTTTGATATTTTGTTTCTTTACCTTTTGATTTTTTTGTGTAAATACTAGGCATATTGGAAATTATAGCTATGTTTTGATCATTTAGAACTACCTCGTATCCTTCTATTTCCTTCTAAAATTTCTCAAAATCATTACATAATTCAACACATTCCAATTCCCCATGTTGGGTAGTAATATGAACTCTACACCAATTGGGAAAGGCAAGTTCACATATGTTGATATCAAGAAACCTATTATGGGATGGATCTATGTTACTAGACCTATTTGATAAGAGATTAAATACATAGAACGTGTAATTTCTCCCAACATTTTATTCACCACAATTACCAACCCACTTTTTCCAACTAAAATTTTGCACCATGTTTTGAATATTATCTAGTTTATTTTGATTCAAAATTTGAGGTAATGTCTATGTTATATTCACCATTGAAACCAAGGCTACGATCTAATTTTATGGTGTTTCAACCAACTAATTATTGAGGAAACCTAAATGTTGATTTTGGGAAGCATGTCTTAATGTAAATTGGTTTGTTTTCGATATATGATTTAACATTTGGACATTATTATTGACATTGGATATGGTGGTGAGAATTTACCCTTGTGTATGAAGTTACCTATCCACATTTATTTCCTCTATATAAACTATTGGCATGTCATTTATGCCCCCTACTCTTCTGATGAATATAATAGTGGTGGGATTGACTACATACTTATATATTTTAAGTTCCAATGGTACAATAAGACTATATAATGGAGTGGCCTGACTATACACCCTTTTGAATTTATAATTTATAATTTGATTGAATCTTTTTTACATTGGAATTTTTTTATACAAAATATTGTGATTAATGACCTGACCAAACTCAGCCAAAAAATTAGTTTGAAATGTATCCCAAATTGTGGAGTTTTCCACTAAATTGAGGAACCAATCATATGCATCATCCTTTGGTGTGAATGGGAATAACATACATGTGACATCTTCATGTTCTAATTTATAAAACCTTAAAGTGGACTTGAAAGATGAGAAGTGTTATTCATGGACACATACATGAACATTAAGTTTAGTACCCACTAACTAGTTAGTAGCCATAGGTGTGTCTAAAACAACATCTAGTGAAATTATTTGAGTTCTCAAGGATCTTGTTTTAAACTTGTCATATCTAGTTCTTTTATGTACATCTAAAGGTTGGGAAAATAATAGACCACACTCAGATGTAGATCTTTTGAGGTAAGGTAGGAAATACGTATTGTTTCAATAATATATAATGCTAAGAACCATAATACAACTTTATAATAGGCACATAAACTTTCAATACTTACCTCATGGTTAACAAATAAAGTCCCTAATTCTAGTGCCAACTCTTTATTGATGCAAGTATTTTTCATAGGCTCTAATAGATGATGGATATATACCCTCTTGTTATATGGTTTCAAGTATTGGACCTGAGCCACAACTTTTAGGTTGTGACTCTCAAAAAGAAATCCTTGGTGGAATAGATGAATGACTTAAAGCTTATCAAGGGATGAGATTTCACATATTTTTACTTCACAAGTTTAGGTAGTTGATGTATGGCTAAAGCCTGCACTCTTATCATACCTATGACTAGCTCTGATTTCTTGATTTTCATCCTTCTTTGAACTCTTATCTCTGATTTGATTCCTTGTCACAAGTACTTTGCTTGTCCTCTTGAAATCTATTGATCAATATTCCTTTTATTAGCACCTAAGCCTCTTTAAAAACATAATACTCTTATATATATTAAATACTTATCATCCTTCATGTCTCTCTACAATTTTCCCTCCTTAACGCCAACTTTAACATCTCATACACCAATTCCATAACTTCACTTTCTATTTTTGCATCAAAATAACTCATTCTCATGTAGACTCATAGGCTAAAAAGCTTCATGCATGATCCCATGGTTCTTCACTCTAGAACTAGATCTCATATGTCCATTCACTTGTTTATTACAACTCCCATACATATCCAATAATACTCAATATCAAGGTTAGAACTCTCAACCCAACTACTCTTTCCTTCTTTAAGGCCTAGTCCTTGTAGCCCTCTGTTAAGATAAATATAGTAGGTTTGAATGATTTATATAACTTAAAAACAAAATAAGACTAGTTTTTTATATCCATTATCCTCTTTTATCTTCACCTAAATTTTTATAACCCAACTCTTAAGGTAGACCAACTAACTCAACTCACCTCTTTGCCAATTAGGTCTTTTCAGGCCTATTCCAATGACATAGAGCTGATGACCATATTATATGATCAAGTAATGACTCAAAAACTCTAAAATAATTTATACAATTATAAATAACATATGATCACAAATTTTCATAAAATTTTATGAGTGGAAACTCAAGTTATGCAAAATGTAAGATTCAAACCCTAGGTCTAATGTTGACAGGTCCGTAGGTGGCCGAGAGCAAACAAAATGGGATATTTTATGTTTTATATCACTTAAAACATTTATTATAATTTTTTAATGTCTTCCAAAACTCCCCTCAACTTTTCCAATGGTTATTTGTCTTTGAATAATCACCAAACATCTTCATTATGCAGGCTTCTAAGTCTTTGTTTAGGATTGTGTTAGTCTGAATGATGATTTAAGAGTAATCTTCTGAATTGGAAGAGTATAAATGGTTCCCATAAATAAATAATTATATTAAAATCTATTAAAAAACCTATACAACCTCAAATAAGGCTCAATAATCTTCTAATAACATTGTTAGTCCTGTTCTTGGGACTGTGTACACACAAAATTCTTGCATGACTGAAACCTCCTATATTTTTAATTCATTTTTGCATTGAGGATTAATTAAGATGATACCAAATATTTCCATATAAATAATATTTCACTCACACACATATATCAATATTCTTCATCTTCATAGAGAGAGACTTGACAAGGTGACTTTTATTCATTTCTTGCATAGCTTATACACAGACTTTTCACTTACAATAGAACAAGGTTTTAATGCTTTATTTATTGATCTTTTCTTTCTCTCAAAAATTGTATTATTTTAATCTCTCCTCATACTATCCTTTATTTATAATACTCACTCCCCTCATAACTAGATGCAAATCCTTCTCTTATCATGCCCAAAACATGCAAAAAAACTCTTACAAGGCCACTTCCCACTTATGGTGGCAGTTACAACACCAATTTTATTTATTACATTTCTCCTTCATGTTATTCATGTTTAAAATGACCTACAAACACTTATATGACCACCTAATACCTTACACAATCATTTACCAACCTTTATATTCCACACAAAACCCAATTCACCACTCCAAGCCTAGTTACAAAATTCAAATTTTCAATTTTTGGTTTTTTTGTGGTAAAATTTAAAAAGGCCTACATACACATAACACCAAATAATTCTAATTAATCCAACATAACCTAAGGGTCCCTATAAGATCCATAACACCCAAACCAAACCAAAAATGGTCACATGAAACTTTTAAACACACTAACAACTTTTGTAACCTTGTGATGCTTTGCATCAAGCTCCTTAAGTGGGAAAATTTGAGCTCCTGCTCAAATTTATCTTGTCTAATTATTCCTTTATTTCTAATTATTATTCTTATGATTTTTTGAGACTTTTTGTTTTTTATCCTCTTGTATTTCTCTTTTCTTCTCAACTGGCTTTTGTGTCTTTATCTTCCTGCCTTGTCTTGCCTCTTTGCCAATTTATTCTCTATCTCTATGAAGTATATGACCTGCTACAACTCTTTATCTTATTCATCTTCTATCTCTATATCTCAGATTTATATTTTTCATACTCTACCTCAAATGGCTCATTCTCAATCTTTAATATTACTTATAATCCATAGCTTCCTTCTACATTGGTCATGTTTGGTTCAGGCACACCTTGTTGGTCTTGCTTCTTGACAATGATTTCTCCTTAAACCTCATGCTTTAAGGGCTTTGTATGCCTCTTCACCCTTGTCATATGTCATATATATCATCTTTGGTCATCTCTTTATGATACTCCACCATATCATAGTGATTATTATCATAGTCTTCTTGTTTATCTTAAGATGACACCTCCCTGACCAATTCACTTTCATCATAATACAACACTACCTGATAACCTTTTATCTTGATATCATCATGCATACCTATAACCAACTCAAATGCAATATTATAAATTGAATAGCTTGACTTATTACCTTTTTCTTCAACTCAACTTATGGACTCTAAGAGATCAACTTCGGCTACTAAAATGGCTTACTCATCTCCTATGAGGTCTAAACAATATGATTATTTTATAATCTATTTCCAAATCTTATTTTTCCTCTCTATACTCTTTCATATGGTATTTTATAACTTCACCTTCTTTTGCATCTTGTAAAATAACTTGTTTTTGGGATTCATCCTTCATGAGTGTCAAATTATACTCTTTCTTCTACTGTATATCAAGTTCTACAAGTACTTTATGAGGTGCTTCAAAGTCATTATTATTTTTCATAAACTTATCTAATAATTCAATTATTTCTTTATACAAAACATGTTCATCAATTGATATGTCATTATATTCATCATAAAAAATATTATTTAAAACCAAACCTTGATACCATTTATCCTCTTCAAATTTTCCTTGATTCAATTTTTCTTCATTTATGCCTTCAATGAGGTATCATTCTTCTTGAATCCTCTTCTCCAAGCATCTCTCCTATTTCAGGGTAACAAATCATTGTACCTCTATGCATGGCTGACCAATCCAATTCTTATTAAATATAATCATGTGGTTCATGCTTTATTTCCTTCATAATTTCAATTTTTATGTCCTCAAAATGGACTTCTTATTTCTTCACTTTTGTACTTGCATACATACATGACAAGAAATCATCAAATATAAACTCTTGAGGCTTGTTTATCTCCATATTCTCCTTATTAGGTTGTTTTAGTTGTTTTCTCTCATCATCATCCATGAATATCTCATTATTATTAAGGTGATTATCACATTCCTCTTGTTTAACAACTTGTTAATCAATCATGAACTTCTTCATCTCCTCCTTAAGTTGCTTACATAGCAACTTATTTTGCTACTCATTGTCTTTCATGACAATCTTTCTTATTCTCTCCATGAGAAGCCTTATAGGACACTTAAATCTCGTATTATTCATCATGCATACACACCATTGTTTTTTGTCTAATTTTATGAGCTCCACCAAGATATTTGTCATCTATATATTTTGATCTATCTCCCTTGATGCAAGAGCATCCTTATAAGGATGACATGTTTTATGCTTGTCTGAACAAATTTTGCTTTGATCAAATGTTTTATGGTTAATTATCCTGATTAGGGTGTTTGAAGAGGTTCTAGGAGTCTTTTAAAATAATTTATAATTTTATCCAAGTGTTTATGAGTGCTAGGGGAGGTTATAATTTCAAATTGGCACTTTCCCACCAATTTTCACAATTCAAAATTTTTAATTTGTCAAGCATGGTTTAGGAGTTTTGTGAACATTAAATGAGTCATAAAGGTGTAAAATGATTGGTTTGACTCATTTTATACACCATGTATCCATAAATGGTATTAATGAACACTTATATGGAAAATAAACCTTGATATTTGTGCCAAGGTGCAAACTTGCTTGTTAGTGACCGTTGGTAAGGCAAAAGGTAGTTAGAGTAGTTGAAGTTGATATAAAACCAGTTAGTCTTATTTTAGAGTAATTTATTGGGATGAATTTATGTATTAAATGGTTCAATACCCAAGAAATAAATAATGCAGTCTCTCAAGTTTGAAAAGAAGTGATTGTAACTCTATTTTCTTATATATGCACATGAAGAATGGCAGTGTTTAGAATGCTCAATGAAGGAAGATCCTATATTTTGTGTTTATGATGCATAATATGTAATTTGTGAGTTTATTTATTACTTATTGAATGTTTTTATGTAATTCATGTGCTTTTTTTCATACCAGTTTGCATAAAAGACAATACAGACCTATTGAGTCAATGCATACATAGACAGTCAAAACATAGAGCGTTGTGAATATGTGTAGCAGAAGCATTAAAAGATATACTTTGTGATTTCAATAGGTGTTTTGAGTTTTCATATGACATACCAAACTTTTAAATAATTTAGAAACCCTTATTGGAATATTAAGTCTCAAGACCTTGCTCTTGAACCCCTGCAAACTGACTATGTATACAGTGGGACTAAGAACGTTATAGAAATGTTGAATAGAGGTGTGATGGTGGAAAAATAATGATTTTAAAAGTTTCACATAGGTTATACATACCTATAACTCCCATCATAGTGTTTTGAAACTAGTTTGAAAGGTTAAAAGTTCAAATTTGTTGCTCTCAGGTACTTACTAACACAATCAACCCTAAACTAGGGTTTAAAGACAAAATTCTATTTTCCAAGTGTTTAAACCAGTGAAAATTATCCAAATTTTGTATTTTAATATTAATAAATTTAAATTAAGATATTATGAAGTATTTTGAGTGGTTAGGTATGGAAAAGTATAGTTACTAAAGACTGTGTGGAGATAGGGGTTAAATAGGCCTAATTATACCTAAATAGAGTTCTAAAGGGACAAAACAAAATAAATTCTCAGTTGATTCTAGACAAGGTAATTTTTATATATGGATAATAGGATATAGGGTGATCATAAAGTTTTATAATGCAACTCTCAAGGTAGACCAACTAACTCAACTCACCTCTTTGCCAATTAGGTCTCTTTAGGCTTATTCTAATGACATAGACTTGGTGATCATACTGTACAGTCAGGTACTAACTCAAAAACTCAAAAATACATTAAACCATGATAAATAACATTTTATCACAAAGTTTCATCAAATTTTAAGGTTGTAAACTCAAGTTATGCAAAATGCAAGATTCAAACCCTAGGTCTAGTGTTGACAGGCTTGTAGGTGGTCGAGAGCAAACAAAATGAGATATTTTGATATTTAAATCAATTATAAACCTTTATAATACATTTTTAATATCTACCCCAACTCTCCTCAACTTATCTAACATTTATTTATCTTTGACCAATCACCAAATGTATTCATTATGTAAGTTTTTAGAATTTTGATTCTTTATGTAGGACTGCATTACTTTAAATGATGATTAAGGGGAATATTCTCAACTAAAAGAGTATAAATGGTTCCCTTTCATAAATAAATATCTTAAAATCTATTAAACAACCTATACAACCTCAAATAAGGCTCAATAATATTATAAAAACATTGTTAGTCTTATTTTTGGGATTATGTACACACATAATTCTTTCATGATTGAAACCTCCTATATTTTGTATTAGTTTTTTATTTGAGGATTAATTAATATGATACAAAATAGTGACTTATAAATAATATTTAACTTACAAACATATATCAAGATTCTTCAGCTTCAAGAGAGAGACTTGATAATGTGACTTTTATTAATTTTTGGCATAACTTATACACAGATTTTTCACTTACAACAAAACATAGTTTTGATGCTTTATTTATTGATCTTTTATTTCTCTCCAACATCGTATCCTTCAATTCTATCCACCTAATATGCTTATATTAGTCACTCCCCTGACAACTACATGCAAATCCTTTTATTATCATGCCCAAAACATGCAAGAAAACTCTCACAAGGCCATTTCCCACATATGGTGGTAGTTATAATACCAAATTTCTTGATTACATAGCTATTTCATGTTAATCATGTTTAAATCACCATAATAACACCTCTAGGACCACCTATGACCTTACACAAACATTTACCAACCTTTATATTTCACACAAAACCCAAATTACCACCCCAAGCCTAGTTATAAAATTCAAAATTTCAAATTCTAATTTTTGGTAATAAAATATGAAAGGCCTACAAACACACAACACCAAAAAATTATAATGAATAAAACACAAACTAAGAGTCCCTATAAGACCTCTAACACCCAAACAACCAAAAATGGTCACATTAAACTTTCAAAGACTCTAACAACTTTTGCAACCTTGTGATGCTCTACATCGGTAATGCTTTCTAACTATCAAGAACATGGATATTCACAATGATGGTAATATAATATACAATGATTTAAATATGTAAGGAAATATCAAATAAAGGGAAGGGTAGGAAATAAAATAGAAATTAAATTACCGCAAACCTATTCTTTGATAAAGCAAACTTCCAATGCAATATATTGTATAATAAACTAGTATTCATCAAATCCAATGCTCACTAAGAATTTAAACAAACACATTACCAATGTCTAGGTAATAATTTTATTATAAATTTTCATAAGAATACTTGAAAATATAACAAATATTAGAAAATAACATAACTCGCTCATCTAGAAAGATTTAATTGCAAACATAATTTTACAATGAAATGGTTAGAATGGAAAAATCAATCTAGCCAACTCATAAAATAGCATATATATCACATAAATGAGAACTCTAAGCTAAGAAATCAAGAATCAACCTAATTAAGAAATAGAAAACACAAACTCATAAACATCTATAGTGATTTATTAAGCTTTAAAATATTACAAACTTTATTGTTAAATTATTCATCCTCTATTCCTTCTAATTAAAAAATACAGCCATGAAAAGTATTTATAATAAAGGATCGGACATAGCCACATCTCTAAAGTTTTTTCATATTTGAAAAAATTACTTAAAACAACTAACAATTGAAAAGTACAAATCACTAAAGCAATAAATAATATTGAGATAGTTGAGACATAATTTTACTATCATGTCTCCAGAAATTATCATTTCCAAAGTAGAATTTTAAATTTACACTTGCTTCTCTTTGATTGCCTAGACATAGAGACTATAAACCCCATACACTCGTGACACAACTATAATTGGATTCATTGAGTGAGGCTTAACCTAAGTGACCAATTATGTATGATTATTAGAGAACCTTCTAGATATTTTATGACAACAATGCCCTTTTCAAATCTCTTTATTGCATTTGGCACAAAATCTATAACTTGATGATTGATTTTCTTATTTGTATTGGCCACTTATTTTTTAAATTCAATTATGAGACTACTTAGAATTACATTGAAATCATCAATAATTATCAATTTTTCATCCTCTCTATATAACTATGGCATGCTTACATCTATAAAGAAAGAAAGGATTTTCTCCATGAACATATTCAATTATGACAATGTGGCTGTGAGATGATGTGACAAGTCTTAAAGTAATATACCAGAGTGGAAAGTCATTTTTTCACAAAAATAAATATCAAACATGTGTTTAATCCTAATGTTTGGAAGTAATCCCTACTTAACAACTATGGAAATCAAATTTAGCTTCTTTTCCATCTCAAGAATTTCTAGTAAATAACTATGAACATTTTGTTGTAGCCAGTCACTTTTTAATTTGGACTTATGTATGTCCATCAGTGACTTGATAAGAAAGGTTAAATAAATTTCAACATTTATTGCAATGTTATCTGGTACCTTAATTTTTCCCTAACATGTCAAGCGTTGAACTCTTTTCTTCATTTTTTGGATAACTTTCTTAGTCATCATATTGGTAGACTTAACAATAGACTCAGGGTCCCATTCATATTCATCCTCACTACTATAATATTCCAAGGCTTTAACAATGTCTTTACTTGGTTTCTTCCTCTTCTTAGTGAATGAAAATAACTCCTCTTTTGTTTCATAGAGGGTTGGAGAGCATGTTTATAGTTGTGATCATCTTCAATTTACAAGTTGAATTTTAAAAATCTAATTTAACTTATATTTTCCCATGTATAACCATGTTAGTGTTTTAATCATTGAATAGTTGCATAATTTGTATCCAATTCATCTAGGTTTTTCCTCCTTTAATATGGGGAGCCATACTATTTTTTTTAACAAGTGTAGATAACTCCTTAGTTATTATTGGGATTGGGGTGACCATGGTAAAACTAGAAATAATAGATGGTGGAGTGCATGTAATGGTGGTGGCAATGAAAGTGGAAATGGATGATGTAGTGCTCATAGAAACCTCCATTGGTGGAGAAATGGAAACTACCAACTTGGAAATTATATTCAAGGTATAAATAGGGGAAATTGAGATAGTATAAGAAATAGAGGATGAAATCAAATTTTTAATCATCCTCGATAGTGTAAAACTAGAAGGAGATGGAGGTGGCACAAAAATATTTAGACTCACATTATAAACTTAGATGACCATAGTGGCTATAGGAACTGCTTGAGCAATGGATTCTGAGCATTTGATGTTATTACAAGGGGTGAAGTGGAAAATATAACATCTTGGAGAAAATTAGTAATGGGCACACTATAAATTGGAACATTTTCTAGTAATTGAGATTATGGGGTGATGGTGCATCCTATAAGACTCACTTCTCATTGATTTATAATGATTATTCATACATTGATAAACTTAAGAACTTAGAATTCTTATCTTGAAATAAATTCGATGCCATAAACACTAGCATCATACTAAGATATAGATTTATTGTGCCACTTTGGTAGGTTGACTAAGTATACATGGAATACTTGGAGATATTTGATCACTATAATAAACATGAGGCATAACTCTACTCAAACCAATAAAAATAGAAGCCACAAATGAATGATTAAATTATACCAAGTGTTAAGGATAGAGAATGAATTTGTTACTTGGGGAACTATGGCATGATTGGTGGTGATCCTTGTAATATCTTATTCATTAAAATTGATTAATTGCCTTATTTCTCTTCATTTTATCTAACCAATGGATCACAAATAATAGGCCTTTCTCTCTACAATTATGGTTGTGACCTAGATAGGCCCACTGATTCAAGTTTCTTGATAACCTCTAAATCATTTTGTGGATTTATATGATATAATTTATTAGGATGGATTTGATGTAGGTAGTAAACACTAACCTTTCCATGTAAACTATCCAAGCGCTTGGCCACTCTCTCATGAGGATCACAATTTATTTGTACATCTTTCTCAAACTTATTAACTATAATTTTGGAAATTAATCCTTATTTATGTTAATTTATAATCCTAAGTCTATTTAGTTGTGTGTTTTTTATTATGTGAATTAAAAAATTACATACTTAGATTTATGAGGTGTCACACCTATTTCACCCATTTTTAATGGAATCTTTGAGTTATGTGTCACTTGTAACAAATTCCACACTTTTCACACACTTTCCCCTTATCTTATGGGGATTAGTGACACTAGACACACACTAAAAAGGTTTTGGAAGACTATGAAATTGATTATTAGCAACTCTTTTTGGCTCACTAGATCTATTTAAATAACTTTGTCCTCTCTCATTATACAACCTAAGATATATTTCTTCTCTCCTTAATTTTTTTCTTCTTTCTCATTCTCTCATCTCTTCAAATCTATTCATGAAGATTTTAATTTTGGATAATGTTGTTGTTATCCTTGCTTCTTAATGAACATGGGGTTTTATTCCATTGATTTGGTTTCCCCACTTATTACTTTGTGTCTCATATTATTTTGATATGGATTAATTTTGAGGTTATATCTCATGTTTTTGTGCATTAATTTACTTTTTTAAACATTATTTTTCAAGATCATATTATTTATTTCTAGCATATAGGTCGGTGCAAAGTAAGTTGTTGTATATAAGGCCGCATTCTATATAGTGGATATCCAAATAATAAGGGTGTAGGTGTAAAATATATTTGACTTCTATTATTTCATAATCCACCCAATCCATGAACAAATTGGTAAGCCAATTATTGTATAACCAATTTATCAAGCACACAATAGGGAAATTTATATGGTGGCACCATGATTCCATCAATTCTTAACACATTGTATGTTTCATAATACTAATAGGCTCTAGTCTTCTTGACTCCCTCATTTCCTTAGGAATAATTTATGTTAGATGTTCATTAATTCCAAATACATATGAGGATAAAATTGATCACATATTTATTATATACACTCATGGTATCTAAACAGATACAATTTGGAATATAACATGTGACTATGTGAACTGAAGGGATTAATCCACTTGGGAATATCAACATGTTTGAATTGTAATGTGGCACAATAGGCATAAACTAAATAGGACATTATCTAGAAGTTATAGCCTTTAGTGACACCATGAAATTGATATTATGGATTAAATGCAATACTTTCACCTAGGGTATGTTTCTTTGACTCATTTATGACCATGATGATTAGATGTGTCCAAAACATATTTAAATGATCACTATTTGAAGCACCATATAATATATTAATTAATAAAATTCTCAATCTAACACTAATCCTAAAAATCTTGATAATCTAGCTCTCTACATTGATATTATTGTTCATCTTCATAGGTGAAAGCTGGAGCAAACTATTTATAATAACTATTGAATGTCATCCTAACCATAAAATCCACAATATATTTCATGTTAGGGAATACAATACATCATACTTTGAAACACACTTACAGAAAACATTAAGTAAAATATCCTTGCAAGGAAATAACTATGGTTTTTATTTAACTTGATGGAGGCCTACTCTCTTAAGTGAAGTTAAATCATATTTTTATTCCTTGTCTACTTGAGTGATATCTATGTCATCAAAATATTTCTTAGTATCATAAATTTCACATAAAACCACACTGTAATTATTTGGATGAATAATTTGGGCAAAGAAAATTGTGTCCCTAAACTCTTTTAGAGACCCTTAAGAAGATGGTTTAGTAACTTGGGCCATTATGAAGTCTTTGCGGCAATTTTCATGAATTTTGATGAAGATACAATGGCCAACATTTGAGAATTCTCATTCTCTATGTTTCTTATATTTTTATAATGTTCTCTGTGATTATCTCAATTTTCAATATGGTGAATTATTAGGAATGGGGTAACATATAATTTAATTTCCATTAGTATCCATATAACCACTTCAAATCTCAATTCAAATTTGAAAATCCACCATATGTCACATCTGACTCACTCCTCAATATTTTGCTTATCATGAATGAAGGATAAGCAATGTTAAAACACATTTATTAAAGCTACATCATTATATATTTATCTATCTATGCTTTCATGGCCTTTGTCACATCTATAAATATGGATAGTCCACGTGTCTCCATCACAAAATATTAGGTCATATAGGTCACAAAGTTACAACATTCATTTTGAAATTCACATTCCTCCTGTGGTCTCTATGGACACTTTGAATTTTTCAATTTAAATTTTAAATTTTCCCATGTGTGAATATTTTAATCCTTACATTTATTGTGGCCATGTGGTGAATCCTTTCATAGTGTGACCATGTTGAGCTCCAAGTCTTGGTTCTATTTTTCCTTTATTATGTCCATTCAAAGGATACATGTGGTAATCTCTCATTATGTCATAGTCACAATGTTATGAAGTATTTCCAAGCTTTGAAATGCCTTTGTTCATAGTTCATGACTCCATTGATATTTTAATTTTGTTTTATATTACTTTTATGTCCATGCCCTTTCTTGAACACTAGAAACATGTAAATATACCATAATCAAATCTCAAAAATTCAATAATGTACACAACATTTTAAATAAATTTCAATGTCAAAGTAAATATTAGATTTAGTAAAAGAGATGAAGAATTCAATTAACCATTGTACTTAACAATACATGAGGAACCTATTAAATAGGCACAAAATAACCACTCAAGAATATAGGAGGTGGGTGACTGGTAGTGTAAAATAGCTAGGCCTGTCAAACCAATTAACCTTTTTACCCAAGTGGTTAAAACCACTATAATCAATGCATAGGTAATATACCTTAGTCATAAACCTATGGTATTTATAATAATATGATAACACCCTCACTTAATGAATAAACTAGAAACAAGACCAAGTTTATCCCTAAATTTCATGAACTTGTTTGAACCAAGTGGTTTGGTCATTATATCAGTTGGTTGCTCTATAGTGGGGCAGTAGAAGAGACCGATGTCTTCATTTGTAAAAAACTATCAGATGTAATGATGGTGAACCTCAATGTTTTTGGTCTTGAAATGGAATACTAGATTCTTCACCATCTTTAGAACACTTTGGTTGTCATAGAAAATTAGAGTAGACTTTGATGACTCAAACTGAAGATCCTCTAATATTTTCTTTATCCATATAGTTTCACAACTTACATTTTCCACATCTATATACTTTAATTCTATCAAAGATAATTCCACTATAATTTTAAGTTATCTCTACCATGAGAAAACTCTTGAACCAAGTGTGAATACATAGCCTATTGTATATTTTATTGAATCTAATGATCCTACCCAATTAGAGTCATAATATCCTAAAATCTCAAAATCTACAGACTTCTTATATAGTATGCCAAAGTCAAGAGTAACTTTGACATATCTTAATACCCATTCTTAATCTAAGCAATGTGATTCATGTGGTTTATACATAAAGCAAGATAGAAGACTTACTACAAAACAAATATCTGGTCTAGTTGTAGTTAGATATATGAGACTACCCACTAACTACTGATACACTGTTTCATTGACCAGTGGTGAAGCAGTGTCTAATGAAAGTTTATATCCAACTTACATAGGTGTGTGCATTGGATTAAAATACATCATTATAAACCTTTCAATCAATGATTTGGCATACTTATTTTGTGACATGAATATAACACAATTGCCTTGCCAAAACTCTACATCTAAATAGTATTTCAGTATTCCTAAGTCTATCATGTCAAAAGTACAAAAAATATCAACTTTCATCTACTAAATGAGACTAGCACTACTCCCAGTGATAGTTATATCATCAACATATACAATGAGAATCAAGATAACATCACTAAACACCTTTGCATAGAGATTTAGTTCAAAATTACACCTTTTAAAACCAAACTCCCTAAGGTAAGAATCTATTTTCATATACTAGTATCAAGGAGCTTGTTTAAGCCCATACAAGGACTTAATCAACCTACAGACAAGATGTTCCTTACCAAGTACCAAAAACCCCTATTAATATGACATGTACATGTCCTCCTATAGGTCACCATTCAAGAAGGCACTCTTGACATCCATTTGGTGCACCTACCATCCAAACTGAGCAGCAATAACAACAATCAAACTAGAAGTTTCCATCTTATTAGTAGGAGAAAAAGTATCATCATAGTCAACCCATTCCTCTTGTGCATAACCTTTTACAAAAAGTCTAGCTTTATATTTTTCCAAGGAACCATTTTCCTTACACTTTACCTTCTAAATCCATTTATAACCAATTGATTTATTTACTAGTGGAAGCTTTGTTAGCTCCCAAGTCTAGTTTTTCATTAAGGAATCATATTCCAATTGCATGTCTGATTTCCACTCAGGTTTCCCTTTAGCCTCTGAAAAAGAATTAGGCTCAAATGCTTGTGAAGCTACAATTTTTAAATTAAAATTAACATGCTCACCTCTATTACCAAGTTGTTTTCTTGATGTCAATCTTATTCCTTCCACACCTTGTGGCAAGTCTCCCTCCTTTAGTGTATCCATTGTGGCAGAGTAACACTTTGGATTTTTTGGTTGTTCTTCAAGAACCTCACAATGACCTGAAAAAATTCCCTTTATATAATGTGATTCCATTGATGAATTAGAATCCTACTCAAATTTCACATCACAACTTATAATAGAATCATTAGAAGGAAATAATGACACAATATCTAAAACTGTACCAGTTGTTGTGAAGTATGGCATCTGTTCATTTACTATGACATATATTTACCACAACTTTGTTAGTGGAAACATAAATAAATATATAGGCCTTGGACTACTCACTTTATCTAATAAACATGTATGTTTTTCTCCTCACATCCAAGTTACTTCTCTTTTGACTAGGAATAACTGCAAAAGCAACACAACCAAATTTTTTAAAATCACTTACATCTAGAGTTTGACCTGACCAAGCCTCCTCTAGAGTTTTATTCTTCAATGATTTTGTAGGAATTTTGTTGAGGATGTCCACTATTGTATTCACTACTTCTACCTAGTACTTATATGGAACATTTTTGCTTTAAACCATATAGTGTGCTATGTCTAGCACCATCTTATTCTTGCTTTCCAAAACTCTATTTTGATGCACAAAACTCTTTGAAATATTTTATGGTGAGCTCACCCCTATTATCCTTTCAAAAATATTTCATTGGTCATCCCACTTATTTTTCAACCATAACTTTATTAGATGTGAATTTAGATAAGCAATCAAATTTCTTCACTATAAAGTATACCCACTTTTTCTTAGAGAAATCATCAGCCAGTAACATAAAATAACAAGCTCTAGTGGGAGTAGTTATTTGCATTAGACCATACAAATCTACATGAACTAGATTTAATACTCCCTTAGATCTCCAAGCTTTACCAACATCAAATGAATGTCTAACTTTCTTCCCCAACTGACATCCAATACATACATGATGACTATCTCGAATAAAGGAATGTCCTTAACCATCTTAGTCTTGCTCAATGTATTCAAATACTATAAATTCAAATTCCCATACCTTTCATGCCATAGTGAACTTATGCTATCAACCATTGTAAGTGCACTTTCCTTTGCCCTCTGTAGATCTGTGAGCTTATACAAGCCTTTCTCATCAATCCCAACTACAATAATCTTGTTATCTTTGGTAGTGACTAAACATTTTTGTCCTTGAAACTTAACAAAAAAATCAGATTTTGTAGTAATCTCACTAATGAAAAGTAGATTTTTGTTCATATCAGGCACATACCTAACATTCTGAAATGTATACAAGATAGTACCATTAAAAATGATTTGAACATTACCATACCTTTTCACAAAGTAAGTTCTACCATATCCCAAAGATACAAATTTATTACTACTATTATTTTAAACAAACCCACATAACAGTCCTTATGGCATGCATAATGGTGAGATGCCCCTGAATCAAAGTACCAAGCTCGATCCATCAAAAAATTACCTTTAGAGGCCATGAATGCAAAATTAGGATATGTTTCCTCTCCTTCACCTTCAACTATATTCACATGATGAACTTTATTTTTGGGGTTAGACATATCCTATTATATTTTTCTATAATCTTTCTTAAAGTGACCAAGTTACTTACAATAAAAATATTTCACTTAGATCTCTTATTGGACCACTTACTTGTGAAGTGTATGTAGAAGAAATGTTAGCTTTACCAAACTAATTACCATTTCTTTTGATGAAGAATGCACTATCTAGAGAAGTAGATGTAGACAAAACTACTTGCTCTTGTCATCTCTCCTTTTACAATAACAATATGGTCAACTTTTCAAAGTCCAAAGTCTATGTCTCAACAATCATGTACAAGGAATCCAAAAATGACTCAAATGAATGTGTAATATTTTTCATAACTAAAGCTATCAAATCTTGCTCATCAACAGTTTTATTCACAACCTTCAATTGATCATTGATGTCTTTGATCTATAGCAAAAACTTAGAAATAGAGCCACCTTCCTGCATTTTAGTGGAAAACAACAAATTTTTCAAATAAAATATCCTACCAACTTCAAAATCATGACATTTAGAAGTAATATTAGTCCATGAGGTTAATGCATTGGTCACACTTATGACATCTGAGATTAGATTATCTTATACTAACAATTTTAACAACATAAGAGCCTCTTGATGATGTTTATCATAGTCATCAATATTAGTGGTAGGATTTTTCTCTTTACCAAACACTATTTGATCAAGATTCTAATGTTCACATATCATCAAAACATTGTGACTCCACAAATTGAAATTCTTGCCTGTCAATTTTTGTGAATCTAACCTCAAGATGTGTTGTAAACTAGCCATTTTGACCTAGTTTTTCTAAAAAATGAATATACCAAAAAAACTATAATGACTTTATACAAAATTCCTCCTACACACAGACTCAAATCATAATCTATACTATGCCTCCAATGTTCAACAAAAAACTCAACACCATTTGGGAAATTTTAAACTTTTCATCTTTAAAAACATTAAAAATGGACAAAAACATTTAAATCAAGAGATATACAACACTGATTTCAAAAATTCCTTCTCCATCAACATCCAAATAAAAAATCCATAAAATGGTGAAATTTTAAAGCAAATTGGCTTTATGGCTTGCTCCCAACACAATTAATTATGTTCCTCTAGGGAAATATTTATGAAAAAATCAAATTTCCTAAAGTTTAAAAAAGATTTTGATTTTTCCAATTTTTTATTTAAATGAAATGCATATTATTTATAATTGGATAGATTAAAACATAGGATAAATACTTACATGAAATAAATACACCAATAGAAAAAAATATGCATTTGCAGAGAAGTGGTCTGCCTACAAAACTTCTGAGGTTGATTCTGGATGTAGTTGTAGCCAAATTGATTGCCATCAGATCCAGGAAGATTCTCCCAACTAAGAGAAAATTATATCAATAATAAATAGGATAAAAAGTTAAAAAATAAATTTTTGGCTACTCCTATGGCACCTTGTAGTGTCATACAACATGTGGGGGCAGGGAAAAAATACAAACATGCCTTAGAGCCTCTCCTTTAACATCCTCTCCCTCTATCTTGGTCTTAATAGACCTTATCCTTCTTTTAACTACTTGTTTGGATTTTTGGCTAGTCACAAAAAAAATAAAATCAATTTTCTTCCTCTCATGGCTCTCCACTAGGCACTTCACGCTCCTCCCTGACAAGTTCATCCTTTCTCATTCCACAGGATCCCTCCCAAGCTTCCTACATTTCAAGCTCTAAGACCATATTAGATTTAGTAAAAGAGACAAATAAATCAATTAAATATCATACTAAACAATACATGAGGAGTCTATTAAATAGGCACAAAAGAACCACCCGAGAATATAGGAGGTGGGTGAAACAACAATCATCAGGTAGTGTAAAATAGCTATGCCCATCAAACCAATTAACCTATTTATCCAAGTGGCTAAAACCACTATAACCAAATGCATAGTTAATATACCTTAGTCATAAACCTAAGTTATTTAAAATAATATGCTAATAGTAACCATGTGGCATTCAAAATAGGATCGTGAGTTTACAAAGCTATAGAAATATCAAAAACATGAATTAATATTTGAATTAAAAGAGGCCCACATATACATTAACACATGAATTTAATTTTAATTTGTGGTTGAGTCCATTTGTCATAGAGGTGTGTGGTGACATAAAATTAATGTGTGAACCTTTGGCTTTGGATACATGTATGTATGGCCACTAAGTAATTTAATTATTTTACAAAGACCCATATGAACTTATTGTGTGGCCATTTAACTAAACCAAAACCCATACTAGGTTAAAATTTAACTCAAACTTTCAATGCATTGTGAAAATCCTCATAAAACTAGATTAGATGAGAGAAGTTTTAATTTTCCCTCTTTTATCTTTTGCCCTGATTTAGATAAAGGATATATCATGTAAATGGAATTTGTGTCTCAATTTAGGATAAAAAGGCATCTCCACTTTTTAAAATAAGTGGGGTTGTATTGATCACAATAATTTTTTGATATGGTACATGTCTAGGAGCATCTAAGCATCTAGGTCCTAGGTTACCCTCTAACTAGGTATGTGTAATTTATCTTAGTGATGAAATTTTACAAAACCATTGTTAGCCTTTTGAATTCATATGAAAGTGCATTACAGAAAAATAAAAATTAAAAAATCACCAAAATCCATAAAATTCAAAATTCAAATGATAAATTCTCAAAGTCCAAATCACATTAAAAAATGCATGATCAAATATCATTAGCATGCCCCCTATTCTAGCTAAAAACTCAAATTCCATAGTTGGCCTCATTTCTAATCAAGAGGTCCATTGGATTGTGGTAGGAAAATATACTCATTGTGGTTGGTGGATTTAATAGGTCTCAAGGTACATATTCTTTTAATGGAAATGTAATAACATTTACTTAAATACATCCATATTATTTGACTTCATGGGATAAACATGGTTAGATTATGAATTTTATATGTTCCATCTATTGGATAATATAATAAATAATTTTTATTGACTTTATTGTTATTATGACTCTTGCATTTACCATCATATTTGACCTAATTACCATAGCTCTTGCTTTACCATCTAATCACTTAATAAATATAGTAATATCTTATAACATGTCTCTATAAATAAATATTATATATGTAGGTACCCTTTGTTATATCTTTTCCAACCTTCTCTACATATGACCCTTATCAATAGCCCCAAACCACTTTGTGGATCATAAATAGGTGTTCGATCTAAAATAGTCTCCTACCTTTTA
Source organism: Torreya grandis (assembly GCA_037957365.1). Classification (NCBI taxonomy): domain Eukaryota; kingdom Viridiplantae; phylum Streptophyta; class Pinopsida; order Cupressales; family Taxaceae; genus Torreya; species Torreya grandis. The sequence goes on along the minus strand of JARHVA010000202.1, from coordinate 1,728,650 downwards.
TCTATTTCAAGGCTTTCTTTAAAATCCATAGGGATGTAACATTTGATAGGATGGATATTATTAATTAGGCCAATATCTTCAATATTTCAATATCTAATCCAAATTTATGTGTCCCTAATCTTTATTTTCAATATTTTAATTGATATACATCGACCATTCATTGTTACATTTATTCTTAAAAATAAGCTTTTCAAAGAGCCTAATTATAGCTTTGAATATTTCATGAAGGATACCGAGTTCTTCCAATGTTATACATATGTTGCACCTAAGGACAATGTTGAATGTTTTTGTAAGTCCAAAAAATAGCTACTGAGGTATTTTTTTTATCTCTACAATTTTCAATGATAACTCTAAGGATGACCAAGGTGATGAGTAGTAAATTTTTTATTCCAAAAAAAAGCTTGGCATTTATCCTTTTTATTATTTTCCTCAATCCAATGATTTATTTTTCAAGGATTAGGCCATATAATTTTACTAAGATAGAGATAAACATGATGCTTAGGTAATTTACTGGATCATTTTTGCTACTAGACTCGATAGTGGGGATACATTAAGCTTTCAATCCATTTTAAATGGAAGCCTTGCATGACGAGTTGGTTGAAAAGACATTTGATATGTGAAACATGATTGAAATTCCAAGTTTTAATACCTCAACTTAGTATTCCTTGTTATCCTTAGCTTTACCTTTTGTGAGACACATAATATCAAGTTTTATGTCCTCATCAAAAAACACCTCAATTTAGAGTTGAGCGAATTGGGTGCTTTTAAAGGATCAAGATACATTATTCATAATATTTCTAATTGTTCATGTTATTTTTTTTGTATTCATAGGAATAATGTTAGCCTAATGTTTTTTGGATCTCGTTTACATAAGTTAAAAAATCTATCTTGGTATTTTTATATTCATAAGATGTGGTTCTTATAGTTTTCTCATAGATTTACATTCCAAGGCATACTAAGGACTAAAAGAGTATTTTTTTATCTACTATGCATTTTTTATGATTACATGTGTTTAAGAACATAGTCAATTTAGAAGTGGATTTTTCATATAAATTTTCAACCATGTCATCTTTTGTAGTGAAATTAAACATATTTTGAAGATCTTTGAGAATTTTAGAAGCTTTTTTATCATTGAATATTGCTCATTTTATAATATATTTATAATGTGTATTCTTAATAGTTTTATTGGATGCATCAGATGTGGTCCTTATATTTTTTTCCTCCAAATTTACATACCAAAGATTTGAAATAATATTATTTCATTTGATATGTACTTTTTGGGAATATGAACATAGTCATTATTAGGGTGTCAAATAAATAATAACCTTTGACCATGAAACTTAGGATTTCAACTCTCATAACTAGACATATGCTTAGTCCATGTACATAAAGAAACAAATATTATTATCTTTATTACTTAAATGAGGAAAAAATATGTACACATATAAAAAAGACCCTACAACTTTATCTTTACTTAAAAACTATGTAGGGTTACTATATTTTTCCATTTATGGATGTGGTTCAATCCTAAAGTTCTCTACTCAAACAAGTCTTGTAGCAAGTCTACGTTCACATCCCTCTAATGGCTGAAATTTTCAAACTATCTCTCTTCTCTAGTATGAAAACCTATTCACAACCCTCTAATGGATATAATTTATTAAATATCTCTCTTCTCTAGTATGAACACTTACTCAAATGGAACACATCTTTATTTAAGAGCATTTCCTAAGAACCTTTATGGATGTCTAGCTATTTCATCTTCCAAAATTATGACATTTTATTTTTTTTGTGAATCTTCAACTTCCATCAGTTATGTGGCTACAATGATAGGTGCATGAATCTCTAAAAAGTGTATAAACACAATAAAATACCTAGATTGAAATAAGACATGGCGCAAACTAGTGCAAAGTGTCAATGTAGTTGTTGTAGGTTTTGGGAGCTCTATGTACAAATGTTGTTACACATCATGATTTTAAGGTTTGCACCATTTGTTGATGTTGCCTAGAGGGTGAACACATAGCATAAGAAAACATAGTTCATTTTAATAGGCTTTTAAGTTATGCATAAGAACAAAATTATGCATCATTATTTTAGTTTATACATTATATGCTAAATTTATAATATTATATACACATGGAACAACGTGGCACAACACATTGTAGTGTGTTCAACAAATCCACAAATAATTATAGCTATCTATCAAATTTTCATATGTTACACCACTGAAGAAAAGTGTGAGACAACTTATAGTGATGCTGTGATAATCTAAAATATATTGTGAACCACTTGAAGTGGTTTTAGAGTACTTTAGTTAATTTAACCACAAAAGGCCTACATTTAAAACTTATTGATACTTATCATTAGGCAGGTTTTTTATTCATGAAAGATTATTTGTGGACCCAAATACTCCTAAATAATACATATGAGGTATAAAATTTGTGAGATCCTACTCACAAAGGTAGGGTAAATGGAAGAACCATTATTTTATATAATTTAATTGACCAAGGTATCCCCTTCCACCTTGTGAGGTACATGTGTAGTTTATCATTTTTTTTTCTTTTTTCTAACCACCTATTGAACATCGACTATCTTCCTCCATTAGCTCTAACCTCCATTTTATTTCCCTTAGCCATTGATTTGGAATATTTCATCCACCTCCTCTAAGTATCTTCAACAATATTTATTCTAGAGCCTTCATTAGCTTTATGCCAACCACCTCTTCCTACGCTCAACTCCTATTGTATATGTCTGATCACACCAATAGAGGCATTAAACTCATACTTCACTTATTCCTTATTGGCTTTCTCATAAAAAAACTAAATAGACCTTTGTGCATCAAAATTATTTCCCATAGCCTTCAATGCCATCTCTAAGATAGTCTTCATGTCATCCTCTCTCATTTCCCTCATTACAATGTCAAACAATTCCACTACCTCTGCTATAATAACTCCAATTATAATCTTTAGTATGTCCTTAAAAGTTAATACATCTCATCTTATTCATATTTATGAGTTGATATTGGAATCATTTTTTAATCCTCTATCTCTTCTTCTCCCTCATCATATATGAGGCCTCCAAGGACCACCATTGTAGTTGTATATTATTCTAACATCATGTAGGTTATTCCCACATCTTCAACTATTTTTGTAACCTTAAATAAATAGTTATAACCTACTTCTCCATTTATTATCTCTACTCCATCCTCCCTCAAGAAGACTCCATCTCTTTCTTCAATGGGATACTCAAAATCTTCTTCACCATGGCACTCATTACTACTCTCTCATCCTTCTAGGTAGAAATACTCTACCCCTTAATCCCATTCATTTTCTTCATATATGAGGGATTCATCCTCATCTTCACACTCATCTTCTTCTTATGTCCCTATTGCTCTTGTAGTTTTTTCCTCAAGGATGCCTACAATTTCTTGCACCATTATCATCATCTTTTTCAACATCTTAAATTCATAGATTCATATTCTTGGATGAGGTACAAGTATCTATCATCATGGTTTGTTATCAAGGAAATGGACTATTACAGGTTCCATGACATATGCTAAATCCATATCAATAGGTGCTATTAAAAAAAATCATGACTAATTTGTAATTTATGGTCTCATACAAACTAAATTTTTTAACTCTGTTGCATATTTT